>OZ018389.1:23021755-23352413 GCA_963969525.1 Ontholestes murinus
CCCATATATCTTCTACTTTATACTCAGCTTTCCAAACAGTTGCTCGTTAAGTTTCTGTTTCTGACTTATAAATAGATTCTGGTAGGCCTCATATTTGTCAAAGAGAAATCGTTAGGACTTTTTTAGTTGCATCAAACATAAAGCTTAACAACCTGCTTCACTGTTAATCTGGACTTGACGATCAAATGGGTTTTTTTACGTCAATTCTTGTGGCACCCATACATCAAGCTTCTTGTTGAAACAAGGCTTTTACTAATAGTTCCAAACAGTTTTGAGCAATGGAAGAAATGCTCACATTTCGATCCAACTCGACGATTTCCATGGCTTTATAGACAATTTTGATGATTCTGGTAGACATCATTTATTTTCAGAAAGGAATCGTTGGATGAAATCTATATACTGCTTCTTAGCTGTTAATTCGGGCTTGACGATCAAATGGTCCTTTGCCTTAATTCTTGCGGCATCCATACATCAAGCTTCTTCTTGAGACCAGGCTTATGCTAATGATTCCAAACAGTTTCTGAGCAATGGAAAAGATGGTCACATGTTGGTCCGACTCAACGATGTCCATGATTTTATAGAGATTTTCCATGATTCTGGAAGACTTTATCTTTATCGAAAAATATTTATTTGTATTTGGTTTTTCTAATTTGAACTTTTATTTTTTGATCAAATTTGTCTATTATTGAATAAATTTTTCTTATACATTAATTTATATCGTCTTTATCCATATCCGATTCAAACTAAGAATTGTTTAAGTATTTATTTACTTAAAAACTAAAGCAAATATTCTTGATGGCCGTGATACTATTAATATTGCTAATCGACCATTTTATAACAGTTTTCGTTATGTTATGGAATTTTAGTACCTTGTATAGTTAAATAAATATGTGTTGTAGGTACCACATTCAAATAACGATGGTAACAACATATCAAACGGAGGAGTACCATCGAACGGAATTGCCGTTTCAGCCACATCTGGCGGCCAAGGCTGGAAACAAGAATCCCTACACGTGCCCGGCCCAACAAGAGGTGAACCCGACCCTGTACGAAGAACTGAAATTAGGCCAGGACGGAGCGGGTTTCAAGCGCTTGAAACCCTAGTATGAGGAGAAGCCTATTGGCGAAGAATCCCGTTTCTAAGGACACTGCAATGACTCGAGTGATGTGTATAGTTAGCATAGTAAATTTTTCTAGCGAAATATTAGTTAAACCGTGTGTCAACTTTCGGGCAGCGTCGGTGAGAAGTCCGCGTCGAAAAAGTTGACTAACGGTGAATATATTACATGGGTGCGACATCATTTGTATTTTAGAAGCACTTACTGTCGAGAAAATTGTGATTATACCTTGTATATATATTTAACATAAAAAAAACACTATAAAAAAATAAAACAAGAAACAAAGATTTAAGGAAATGGATTTTAGGTTAATGTGATTAGGATTACTTGGTAGGGTTTTATAAGAATTCGCACATTGTATCATAACATGAAACATAAATGTCCGGTCCATTTTATAAAAAAAAAGAACTTTAGGTATCCCTTATACGATGTTTAGAACTTTAGTTTTACTAAGACTTTTAAAATGATAATATTTTAGAATATATAGTCAAAATTAAACATTTAAATTACTTTTTGTACAAAGTCAAACAATAAAATGCTTTATGATTTTATAACAGTTTTAAGTTTGAATGAACTTAAATATTTAATTCTCATAGCTCGGTGTATATTTTGAGTTGAAATAAACTTAAAATCAGTTGTGAGTCAATTGAAAACCAGCCTATTCCAGACTGTAAGAGTTTTATTTATACCAATGAATTCCTGTTTTCATTATATAAGCAATACACGAGGAAGTAATACAATTCACAAAATAGTTTATATTATTAAATTATAAATTAGGCAAAATACGATTTTATGTATCCACATTATATTTCTATTGTTTTTAAATAGAATTAGTGTGATTGGTAGTCTTAGTACAATTAAATTTCTAGATTTAATGGATAGTGTAGTGTTTTTAAAACATTAGATCAGAAGTATTTTTTCGGTGGACTAGCAAGTAAAGCGTAAATCATGTGATTAATAATTCATTCCCATCACAAACTTGATTATTATATAACTATAAAAACCATTCCAAAAAAAATCTTCAAAACCTTTTAAAACAAAGAAAAATATGTTCTTTTTTAAGTCGGTGCTTTTGTTTTATTGTAATTTGATAAATGGGGTCGTCAAAAATTAATAATACGTTTAGTGTAAAAATATAGAATGTATTTTTTAGGGAAAGCTCTTGTAAATGAAACAGATTACAACTTTTTCTAATAAAATTAATAGGGCACTACACATTATAAAAGTTAAAACATTCATTTTGTAAATACTAAATGTGTAAATGCAAGTTTTTCGATAAAATAATAAAATTGTTGACTACGTAATTGTCTCAAAGATATATTTTAATCTAGCTTAGCTAACAATATAAAACCGCCGTCTATATTTGCATTGAAATAGCTTATGGCTTTAAAAATAATAAGAATTCGATAACATTTATTTACGTCCTTAATAAGATTTATATCGGATGCAACGAACTGTTCAAAAACTCTTCATGTTGACTGAAACACTTGGTTTGGTCCATAATTTAATTCTCTATTATCAGACATAATTCAAATCACGTGTCAGAGGACTGAGAATGAAATTATGGAACAAAATGTTTTTCACTTTACCCAATATGATGATATGCTTCCATCAAGATAGTAGCGAAACAAGTATTTAATTAATTCGATACTTGTTTTGCTACATTCTTGATGGAACCAAATTTTCATATTGGGAGAAGTAATACACTTAGTGATATTAAACAAATGGAACATAACAAGTGTATTACTTCTCCCAATATGAAGTATTTAAAAAAAACGATTTTTTCGCTTTCAACTTTTGCAAATATCTCTTTTAATTTCCTGTTAAATTTACAATAGTTTTCCCTAATTATTTGTTTTTTGATAGTCTCTTCTTCATTTTCTGGGGGGCATTCTATTTATACGTAGATAATATTTAGCAAAGGGTAACTATAAATGATTATGAAAAATCTAGTATATTAAAAGATTATTATTTTAATAAATTAAATATATTCATAAAAAGATATGAATACACAATTATTTTTTAGATATATAAACAAATAAATATTGTGAATTATTTCGACTATTATTGTATGGTAATCAATATTTAAACAATTATCATACATGTTTTTAAATGTATCTAATGTTATAACATCTGTGAGAGATAAAATAATTGGTATTTATTAATTTAATCGATATAATTGAAAACAAACGAGTTATTTAGATTGAAAATTTATAATGCAGTAATTGCCCAATTACATTTAATAACACATTTAAATTAAATGTATCTCACAATTAATAATTTACACACATTTATATCGTAAATCTATAAATACACATTGTTTATAGACTTACGAAATAACATAAAAATTTAAATAATATTTATGTAAAAATATCATTCTGTTTAAGAAATGAAATCTCGTGAGAACATATAATCATTTATAGACTCTCTTTGAGCAAATCGAAACAAGTAAACAAAACTGTCTAGTCAGTTATGTGTATAAATAAGACAATAGTTGTACTAATCGTAACGATAGTGTTCTCTTTCGTTTGTAACTGTAAACACACTTTCCGGATATACATAATGCGTTTTTTCACGATGCTCTCCTAAAAAATATTTTTGTAACTTTTCTGTACATAATTAATAATTTATTAAATTCCATTAATAGTTTAAACACGTGTGTGTGCGTGTGTCTGTGCCTTCATCCAGGAATAACGTATGATTTTTCAACAAACACAAAAAAAAACAAAACTTTCTTAATGTAATTTTAATAAATCTATAGTCACCACACTGGTTTGTAAAAATAATGAGAGAAATAGCAAAGCAAGTGAAAGGATAGGAAATTAAAATATTAAATTAAACGTTATGGATATATCTTTTATTTTTTAATACCCCTTTTATTCCCTATCCCATTAGTGATTGTAGTTATTTCATTGATTTATACTTTTTTTTTAATTTCTCTTTTTTGATAATAAAAGACTGTCTACCTCGCTGTTAATATATTTTTTTAATGTAACGCTTTAATAGTGTGATAATAATAATAGGTGATGCATTATTTCAATGTGAATTTATTTTGGAATTTTAAGACAATAATTAGACGCAAAACCTAAAATTTAATTGTAAATTTTCGATATCATACAAGAGTTGATTATATTTACGCTATAAAGACCCAAAGCAATCTATAATACTATTTTTATACATTTATTGATTTGGCCATACTTTCATAATTTACTCATTTATTCATCAATTAACTCATTCAAAATTTGATTATTCTTTTATACATTAATTTTATTACGCATTAATCTTTTAATTCATTCAATATTTTGTTTATTAATTTATTTATTCATTATTTTATACATTCATTAATTCTTTGAACATTTACATTTCTTCTTACTCATCCATTCTTTTATTTATTCATTTATTCGTCTATTAATTTATTAATTAATTTATTAGTTCATCTACTGATTGATTTATTTATTAAATTATCCAATCATTAATTAATTCATTTATTCAATTAGTAATTATTCTGTTTATTCATTTCTTTAATCATTTTGTTATTAATTTACTCATTTATTTAGTTATTAATTTTTGGAATTTCAACTCCAATGGTAATTAAAATAATCATGATCCTTTTTTGACAATAATTATATATTTGATATTTAAAGAAATAATGAAAATGTTATCTTGGTGAAGCTAAAGAAAAGTCACAAGAATACACATCTTAAACGATTGAACAGAAACTGGATATTGTTTCTTATTACAATATTTTAGATTTTTGGATAATGCCTGTGTATTCATGTTAGGAAGATGCTTTTGTGTTGATGAGACTTTTATATTTTTAGAATTAGAGTATGTCTATCTAATTCTGCAATTTTATATTGGAAAAGGAAAATGAGTAGGTGATTCACAGAATTTTTAAGAACTTTTTACATAGGGTGGTGTAAAATTTTCGAAAAATTATAAGAAGCTTTGATTTTTTATGCCGTATTCAAAACAAAGTAAATTATAATTGTAAAAAAACAGATTTAGAAAAAAACGATACTTTGTTTACAAAACATATTTCTACAAGAATATTTTGATAATTTGATTGTATTGACTGTTAATAATAATAATAACTTTTTTATGTTATGAACTCTTACAAAGTTGTACATAAGTAAATATTATAAAATAATTAGTTAGAATATAAAGTATTCATATATACATTAATAATATAAAATCTTACATAAGAATAAATTATTTTAAAAAGTTTCAAAAGTCTGTTAAAAATTCTTCCATGGTATAGAATGGTTTATTTGAATGATTAGACTTAATTTGAATTTATCTGGGTTGCTCACATCTTTTATTAATTGTGGAAATTTGTTATATATCTTGAAAGAACAATATAAGGCGGATTTTTCGTATAAGGTGGTTTTAGGTAGTGTGGTACGTAGTTCATTCCGATATCGTGTATTATGGTTGTGAACATCCACGTTTGTTGTAAATTTATGCCTATTTGAGTGGATATATATAGCTGATTTAGATAGGTAAATACTAGTAAGAGTAAGAAGGGCGTTATCTACAAATATCTTTCGACATGTTTCGGTTCTTTTAAGACGAAATATTAGTCTTAAAATTCGTTTTTTGTGCTATGTATACTCTGGAAGTATCGGAGCGCCCCCATACAAGGGGATATTGTAAGAGATGTGAGAATAAACTAGAGCATATTACATAATTAGATAGTTTGTAGCGAGTAGATGTTTGAGTTTTAAGATCGAAAAATATGCACTGTTGAGTTTATCACAGATATAATCAATCTGCTATGACCACAATAGTCGTGCATCCACAAAGCTGGTGATGATACGATTATTGTTGTGTCATCGGCGAATGTAACCAATTTTCCGTGGTTTATATGATTATTAAAGTCGTTGATGAATATTTAGAACAATAGCGGACCTAATGAAGACCCTTGCACCATCCCTTTATCTATATGATGTTTTTTTGATGTTGCCTGATCAATCTGTAGGTGTATCTGTCGGTTAGATAAGAATGAAATAATGAGTTTAAGAGCAGCACCGCGCACTTCTATTGCATATAGTTTTCCTTGCATATACATAACCTCGACGATATCAAATGCTCGCGAAAAAATCATAGAACAACCCCGCGACGCACCTGTTCTGGTCTAGACTTTTGCTAATGTATTCTAGAAGGTCTACTGATGCTGTCTCTGTTGATCTGCATTTTCGAAAACCGTGTTGATGTTCAGCAAGTAAGTTATGACTGGAAAGGAAATGTGTCAGCCGCGTTGCAATCGCCTTCTCAATTGTTTTTAAAAAGACACCAAGGACTGGTACTCCGCGGTAATCGTTAATGTCTAATCATTCCCCCTTTTTATATATAGGGGTCACTTTAGCAGTCTTTAGTTCAGTGGGAAACTCACCTTTTAAAAAGGTCTCGTCTATGAGGTACACTAGTGGAATTACGATTTCACGGGCGACACTTTTTAGCACTTTAGTTTCTATTCTATCAAGACCGGCACTTATACCGCTGGGCAAAGACATTATTAAATTAAAGACTTCTTCTTCACTTACTGGGGTTAAGAATATGGTATGTGGGTGAAGTCTTGAGGTTGTGCATTGATCCGATAAGTTGTCTCCGAAATGGTTTCTGATTATTAAGTGGTCGCCGTATCCCTGCGCAATTTTCTGAAATTCATTTAGTAGTACATCATTATATTTAATTTATGTTATAAGCTCGGATTCTTTAGTGTTCCCCAATTCTTGGTGTATCACATTCCATAGAGTTTTCGCTTTATTGGACGCTCTGTCTATTTTATTTGCGTTATTGTTTAATTTAGTCTCTTGGATACGTTTCCTATGTTTTTTCTTTTCTTCGTTATACCATAGTTTTATGATCGTCGAATTAGTTGCAATCATTAGATCATGAAGACTTTTTTGTGATCCAATTATTTTTTTCATTCACAGGTTTTATTTTTAGGGGAAAGCATAAGTTTAATGCATTAAAGAGCACATCCCTGAATAGTTTGAAGAAAGTATTTATATTATTGGATTGAATGAGAAACCAATATATTTTGTTTAGAAAATCTGCCATCTCTTTTGGCTATTTTCTATTACAGTTTTTTTTTGTAATATTATGATTTGATGGGGGGAATTTCATTGTCATTCTTTGTGCAAGATGATCTGATAAATTGCAGTGTTCTGTTTTTACTACAAAATAATTTTCGGGCACGTTTGTTGCCAAATAATCTATTGGTGTAGCTGATGCACCATTCCTATTTAGTTGAATTCTAGTGGGTTCTTGTAGCTTATTGACAAGTTTAAATGAGTTGAAGCAGTCTTTTAATACCTTAGAGTCTGCTGAATTACTTAAGGGGTTAGGCCACTCTAGACTAGGAAAAAAAGGTCAGTTTCTAGATTTTTTAAACAAAATCAAAAAGTCCTATTAAAAAACTGTTTTTATATCTTTATTGCATACACATTGAACTTTATTTTCATCTTTTTTAAAAAGAAAATTTTCAAAAATGACGTAACAAAATAAAGAAAATGGATGTCCCTCCCGGAGCGTAGGGCAAAACGGGCGAAAAGATCCTGGAAACAGCAATGGACCTGGTAAAAAAAGTAAATGTTTTCTGAATCTCTGATGGATACTCTAAAAAAATACGGGCCGGATTTTGCAAATTTTGATTCTAAACAAAATGGCGCATATTTGAAAACAAAGTTCATTTTTCGGGCTTAAATCCTCGTATAAAAACGTTCATAAAAAAGGAATGAAGCACTTTAAAACAAAAAGCCCTCATATTTTTGTAGTATTTTTTTATGTAGATTAAGGAATAAACAGATTTAGACTGATTGGTTAATTCGTATTTGAGATTTCTTTTCGCCCGATTTTAAAAACATGGTTTCGAGAAAAACGCGATTAAAGTTTTGAATCATAGTTTTTCATAGAAATAATGTATTTATCTCTAATCTGCAATGGCTGCGCCATAAAATTGACCTTGCAGATTCATTTTCTCATCGTCCTGATCCTTTCTTGTTGATTTATGCGCCATTCGAGCCTCTTTTGCAGCATCAGTGAGCGCACGCTCGGATATCTGTATGCGGCGCTCGTCGCAAAAATCGTAGCAGTTTTGTCCGATTTTTATTCCCAGGACCTGCATAACTTTTATTATGCTAAATAAGCCGTCGTTGAATACATACATGGCCATATTAGCTGCAATATCCAACAGCACTTATCCAATGGAAGTTGATTTTGGAGCCATCGACCAAGCAACGAATTGAAACCAACCGATAAGCGTTACGAAGCCGAAGAATGACGAAAAAATTCATTTTCTCCACGATCCATCATCCGAGACAATAAATCTGTGATAATTTTTAGAAGATTGATTTTTCTCTTATTTTTCTGCGCTTTTCATACATATTTTGCACACAGTTTCAGTTGCTTCACCAATTGCTTTGGCAATTTTCACCTATCAAATATTTCAGCGCGGCTTTAAAATAAATTTTCCCATATTCTTAAGACTCTAAACTATACTTTAAGCCAAAAAAAAAATCATTTTTTTCAAAATTCTAGAGTGGCCTAACCCCTTAAGTAATCAATATTTAAATCGCCGCATAATACTATATATTTATGATTTTTGTATATTTCATTCAACAGTTCTACAGATTTCTGTATAAATATTTGTATGTCTCCGCTTGGTGGTCGGTATGTAGCTTCTATGGTAATTTTATTATTATCGACTGAAACTAAACATCCTGCACATTCTAGTCGCCTGACTATTTATTTCTGAATATGTATCTACGTACGTTGGACTATGATTATTTTGCATATCGGATATCGTATTCGTGTTGACCGCTCCTTTTGGCGTCTTTTTTCGTTGATTGTTCAATGATGTTTATTTATTGCTAATTTATTTATATTACCAGATGCGCCACCTGTTAAAGCTGTATTAGTGGAAATTCCAATATTAGTCGATAGTTGATGTTTTCTAGTGTGTAGAATTTTATTCTCGGTCGGTAATTGCAGAGTTCCTTCATCATCTCTAGCTGCGAAATTTTGTACTAATAGTAGCTTGTTTAATATTTATATCTGTTCTTGGAGGAATCTTATGTTATTGTTTAAGGAGCTTATCATGGTATCCTTCATTTTAAGCATGATTTTTAGATACGTCACTTCTGTTACTTGACTATTTTTGATTACATTATCGACACTGCTGTATGATGAGTTCAGGTGTTGACCACGCCGTCGTCGTAGTCTACTGAATGTATGTTTTGATCGTAGGGCAATCCTGGGCAGCACAATATCGCTTTTTCATCGATTTGAGTGACACTTCTCATATATTTAATGCATCCTTTCGCTATTATTTATGAAAGTTCATTTTAAGGTAGACAGGGCAGAAGAACATAAAAAGATTATCAATTAAAGAGAGGGAAATCAAAATCATCGATTTGGAGAAGAAAAAATATTACACTTTGAAAGAAAAGGAAGAAAATTGGATGCCCTAGATTTCATGGAAATTAATCGAAGCAAAGAAACAGGACAACTGCTAAATGAACATCTGAAATCTCAAAATCCCTATTATTGAACTTGTTCAACTTATCACCCCCACTCGCAAATGTATAAATACAAAACTGTAGAAGCCACAGTGTCACGAAAAAATTGTTACGAAAAATAAAAGCATACTCGTTGAAAGTTTGTGCTTTAGTTACAACACCTAAAAGTGCATTTACAAGAATATTACTTTCTTAGCTTCAGTCACATTCTGTCAAAGCCCTACTCCATTTTTTTTTAATATTTAACATGATACATTCTATTATACACGTAGATACGTTGTGAAAAAAAGGGGGAGGTGGTATGTAACCCGCTTGTTATATTTATGACATTTAAACGAGATACTATTAATTCATTAAAATAAATAGTTGCAAACTGAAATTCCTTCATAGGGTAAACTTGCCCAATTCTAATAATGCGATCTCGATCAGGAAAAAATTGTGTTCCCAAAAAAATGAAAAATCTTTTATTACCAAGAGAGGCCAATGAAATGGAAAGGCAAAATATACTCCGAGTATTTAAATAACATTAAGTAACTTTATGTGACAGTTTTTTTTTCCAAGACAAGTTGTAATCTCGGAAGGAAAAGGTAGTGCCAAGCTTCTTGTCAAGTATAAAAGTGTAAGCTGAAATCATCACAAGGAATTGAATTGAATGAATGACAAATTTTCCTAGGTAACAGAAGACAAATCTTCGTGGATACAGAAAACTTAAATAGATCACTGTCAATTATTATTCAAAATTTCTAGACATTAGTATGTATGTTATATGGCGATAAATTTCTGATGGAGATGGTTTAAACTATATGCCCATAGCTCTATGAAAGATCGTGTTTTTTATATGGTTTTAAAATTGTTTAAATAATTTTCTTATTAGAAGATTTTATAATAATTCATGTTATTATTGACGAGACCATATAATATAAGGCAATTCAGAAATATTTTTGGAAGCTTATATAAAGAAGTGTAATATTTTGAAAGAATAATAAGAATAATAAAAAGCTTTGGTTTATGGTAACGTTCCTTATTTAAAATTTAAAAAAAATGACTTGAAAACAGATTTATACACAGCTGTAAAACGCGTTTTGTTTATTAAACGTTTTTTTATAATGCTATTAGTAGTACTAGTGGTTACTTTTGGTATTGACCACGTGTTCCCTCCCCCCTGTTTGTGTATTTGTGTGCGTGTAAATGAGTTTTTTACTTTAAAGGATTGTCCAGTCGCTCTAACGCGAAACTAATTTTCTTCCAATGGCGAATGGTACCTGTTTCCCATCCAATTGCTGACCCGAAATAACGATGCTACACTATTTTTTAATGCTCTTATTTTCTTACCTTCAATTAATTTTGCCTCCTTACTCAAAATTCTTACTATTTAACATGAGCCATAGCTCTAACCTGTTGTATTTGTGAGGTTGTTAAAATTTAAATGAAATATCATTAATAATTAATAAAACATTAATTAACAAACTCGCCCAATTCCTGGATTATAAGATCTTCTGTTATTTGGGAATTAATTTGGGTCTAATATATTTAGAGTTAGAAGAGTGTGGAATAAAGAATTTAATCATTAATCAACTCATTGTTTGGAGAAAGAAGGCAATGCCATTCTTCTAAAAAAATAATTGCGGGAGAAATGTAATCTAAAATGATCACAATTTTAGTAGCGGCAAATTTACGTGGATACAGGAATCAGTAACAGTTTTCTCATTATACTGTCACACTCTTTAAAGGCATGTACATGTTACTGATAAGTATATAGGATAGATGGTCACCACACCAGCTAAACATTTACTAATTTAAAAAAAGGCTGGCCTGACAGAGTATACACATTATTTTCATATTAAAATATCAATTAATTTAATGGAAATCGTATTTTCTTAAAAGAAAAAATGAGCGTTTCGAGAATGGGTTGAATAAACTCCTCCCGGGTCCCTTGAATTAAAATTTTAGTAATTAAATTAATTGGGATTTCATTTCATTACCTCCAGATATTGATTTGGTTGTTGATAAGTTTTACAATATTATTTATGAAGTTATAGATCGATTTTTTCCCTACAAGTATGTATATCGCAAGTCCTCTTACCCTCCATTGATGTCTAGGGAGTTAATAAAATTAATCCGCCTGAAAAATGAGGCTCACGCAAAATACAAAAGATCTGGTTTACAACGTGATTATTGTTCATTCTCAAATTTTCGCGATAAGTGTAAACAATTAAGTGAAACCTGTTATCACTTATTAAACATTGAGTCTTCACTTTATGCGGACCCAAAATTATTTTAGCAGTATGCTAAATAACTCAAAAAGAAGACCGTTATCCAAATATAATGAGTTATAATAATATTAATGCTGATAATGGAGCCGATTTTGTAATTTATTTTCAAAGTGTTTCTCGTCAGTTTATACCTCATCCAATGGTCATTCTCAACTACGTTCTTGCTCAATTCGAATTCTGAATAATCATCTATCAATTTCTCTTGAAGAGGTATTTACTGTTATCATTAACTTAAAACAGTAATTCGCCCACGGACCCGATGAAGTATCTAGATACTTTCTGCAGAATTGTGTATATTCACTGTGTCATCCAATTTACAAACTATTTTCTCTGTCCTTGTCACTTGGTACAGTGCCAACTGAATGGAAAAGGAGCTTCATAATTCCGATACATAAATCGTGCCCTAGGCATCTAGTTCCGAATTACAGAGGGATTGTAAAACAATCCGTCATTCCAAATTTGCTCGACAAGTTGGTGGCAAATCAGTTAGGTTGGTTTTCAAAACATCTAGTGTGTAATAACCAACATGGATTTGTGCCTAACCGCTCAACTACATCTAATTTACTAGAATATAAGCAATTTATGTCGAATGAATGGAATCCCCCTGCCAAATTAACACTATTTATACCGACTTTCTCAAAACATTCGTCAGGGTTGATTACGGTTTGTTACTAGATAAGTTAGGATACTATAGCTTTTGCCTCAGTACCCTTAAATGGCTATCTTCATTTCTTACAATTCTTACAAATCGAATGCAAAATGTTAGAATAAATAATTTCTCATCTGAGCGCATCTCAGTTACTTCAGGGGTGCCTCAAGGCTCACATTATGGACCTATTTTGTTTATATTATTCATCAACAATTTGGAATTAGTAATCAAAAACTGTAATTTTCTATTATATGCTGATGACTTAAAATTATTCAAAGTTGTCCGCACTTACGATGATTGTATATCTATTCAAGGTGATATTAATAATCTAAATGAATAGTGTAATAAAAACCGATTACATATTAATGTAAACAAATGTTACTCCATAACTATGTAACATTCACTTTACCTAATATCAATTCTTTAAATTTGATTAAAGTTGAAACTATAGGGATCTTGGTGTTACGTTCGATTAAAAATATTCATTTACTACTCATATTACAGATATTACTTGTAGGGCTCTACAGAGATGTTGTTATGTATGGCAAATAAGGAAGAAATTTAATGTAGAATGTCTTAAGACATTATATTGTTCCCTTAATCAGATGTCACTTAGAATATGCGTCTCCTGTATGGACTCCATACTCATCTACTAATTGTACTCGATTGGAAAATACAAAATAAATTGATACGTTTTATGGAATACAAGATGGGAATACCATACGTACAAGGTGAATATTCAGCTATAAGAAAAAGTCTCAACTTATCAACGTTGGAAGAGCGTAGAATCAGAGCTGATTTATGCTTCTTATATCGTCTACTGAATGGAACTATAGATTCACCATATCTTTTGGAGCAGTTACTAGTTCACATTCCACAGAGGCAAACTCGTTCAGTGAAGATTTTCCACAGTGACATATACAGGACAACTGCCGACACCCATAATTTGTATTTTCAGTTTCCTGAATTTAACAAATGCATTTAATCTAAACAAACCTAGTAAACATTTATTTTATCGTAAGTGTTGCTTGAGAAGCATTAATTTTATGAACAACATTTGGTTTTATTTTTACAGTTGTTCCGAAAAAATTGCTTCTTCGGTTTATATGGATTTTCAACGCCCTACCAATCTACCTATTATCTCCAACTATTACTCTTCATTGTCAGTGCTTAATATGAATTTACAAATTATCTTATACATTATGTTCATTGAATTAATTGGTTCATGACACAATTGTTTTCAGATAGTAGAGAAGACGTCTTTATTCTTGCCTCTTATTGATGTAGTAACATCGTATCTCACTCAAAATAACATATTTCCAACTACATACCAATATATAAGATAAAGATCAAACCATCCATTACTATAAATGGATTTTACATTCACAACAAATATATAAGACTTGTATAGGAAACCTACCGAATATTGAATTAAATATGTTCATTTTAACTCTAAATTCAATTATTTATTAAAGTAAATGAGTAAACCCATATGCTTTAATTAAGAGTATATAGTATTCATAGAAAAATACAAATTATATTGAAATATACATAAATTGTACTTCTAAACATTTGTGTACTTTCAATCTTGTGGAACGAACTTAGGATAGCGAAAAAGGTATAGCTTTGAAAGTATTATAAGTAGACAAACATATAGTTCATATAAAAGTGTAGTTTATAAAACGGATGAAGATATAATCACTGATACTACATCTTTAGTTTAGAACTTGGTACTCAATTTGACTGGGCAAAACAGTTTCGGTTTTCTTGTTTTAATTTATTTTAAAATAATTTGCACCTCTAGGAAGATATATAGATAGCAAAGAGAAAAACTCCAAAATGCCCTAACTAAACACACATTTGAAGTTATTACTCTTATGTGTAAAAAAAAATAGTTACTATGTTTTTTTCTACAATCAGTTGTATGTATAACGTCTAGTTTAAATATACATAAACACAAAATAACGACTTATATTTTGACTTATTAAGGTCATTATCATATTAAATTTAAAGGCAAATGGGCAGTTTGTGAAACGTTACATACGTGGAAGTAAAAATGGTCATATGGCCGTCATATACTAATTTTCTAGGAAGAAAATGTTAATTTTAATAATATATTATAATTATTGGTTAATGAAACTTTTAATTTGGAAAGAAACGTTTAAATTTTCTTGTATTAAAAGAAGTTTATGATTTCGATATTTATATAATTATTATCCGTTCTTTATTAACTTTTGTTTAGGTCGTTTTGTAAAAATTTCTAAATTGTAATTAACAATCTAAGAAAGAAAGGCGGAATTTTAGCAATGCTTTGAATTTGTTTGTATTTACTACTTGTATAGGAAACCTACCGAATATTGAATTAAATATGTTCATTTTAACTCTAAATTCAATTATTTATTAAAGTAAATGAGTAAACCCATATGCTTTAATTAAGAGTATATAGTATTCATAGAAAAATACAAATTATATTGAAATATACATAAATTGTACTTCTAAACATTTGTGTACTTTCAATCTTGTGGAACGAACTTAGGATAGCGAAAAAGGTATAGCTTTGAAAGTATTATAAGTAGACAAACATATAGTTCATATAAAAGTGTAGTTTATAAAACGGATGAAGATATAATCACTGATACTACATCTTTAGTTTAGAACTTGGTACTCAATTTGACTGGGCAAAACAGTTTCGGTTTTCTTGTTTTAATTTATTTTAAAATAATTTGCACCTCTAGGAAGATATATAGATAGCAAAGAGAAAAACTCCAAAATGCCCTAACTAAACACACATTTGAAGTTATTACTCTTATGTGTAAAAAAAAATAGTTACTATGTTTTTTTCTACAATCAGTTGTATGTATAACGTCTAGTTTAAATATACATAAACACAAAATAACGACTTATATTTTGACTTATTAAGGTCATTATCATATTAAATTTAAAGGCAAATGGGCAGTTTGTGAAACGTTACATACGTGGAAGTAAAAATGGTCATATGGCCGTCATATACTAATTTTCTAGGAAGAAAATGTTAATTTTAATAATATATTATAATTATTGGTTAATGAAACTTTTAATTTGGAAAGAAACGTTTAAATTTTCTTGTATTAAAAGAAGTTTATGATTTCGATATTTATATAATTATTATCCGTTCTTTATTAACTTTTGTTTAGGTCGTTTTGTAAAAATTTCTAAATTGTAATTAACAATCTAAGAAAGAAAGGCGGAATTTTAGCAATGCTTTGAATTTGTTTGTATTTACTAAATATAAATACAAATTTTATACATACAAACACAATTTCCCCCAATAATCTTTAACACCAAAAGGGATTAAAAAATATTATTGATTTATTTTTTAACCCTCTAGATGTTATGTGAATGTGATTTGCCGTGCAAATAATACTTTTCATGTTTATTTCATTATGGTATCATATGCAACCATATTTACGTTTAGGAAACTAAGGTATATACATAGCTACTACATTTAACGTTAAAAATAACGAAACTTATGATTTATTTAAATAAAAATTCAATTTTAGACATAAATATTGGTTAATGAATACGATTTGTCAGAAACTCATCCATCACTTTAAAATATAATTTAACAATATCAATGAATAATTAGATAATCAGTTTTAAATTATAAAACAAGTAATACGACAAGATACACCTTATCTTAATTTGAAATGAACAAATGGTGTAAGATCACATATTATTTAAATAATTCTAAGTTTAATCGTAATTAGGTAACTATACATTATTTTTCAACGCAGAAGTTTATTATTAGAATTCTCGATATGATTATACAATAAGGAGAAGAGTAAAATTTTAAGAAGTGTACTTTCTTCAGACGTTCTATTATTCGGGAATTATAATTAAATTTATTTTATAGCAAATGTAACGTTTAACGATTAATTTCATATCATATAATGAAACTCAATACTTTACATTTACAGGTACAATTGTTGAAAATATTTTGTAAGCTATAAAATGCCTGCAGTAAAATAACCTTAAAATATAATTTAAATTATGTGTTAGGTAAAACCAAAAGTTTACAGAATTCATATATTGAGAATTTTTTAAAATTTGTTATTACCTTTTCCATAGAATAATAGTTTATCTGAAAATTCATGAGTGCCTAACAGCTTTTATTTTATCTTGTTCATCTTTGCATGATGAGGAGGGAAATTAGGTATTGGTTCGTAAGTGCCATCTGATTTCTGCTCCCTTATAGCAGTTTGTCCCTTAAGAAAATATTAAAATACTGGTTGGAATAATTTAGTTTCTCAAATTATTTTTACTCTCTATATTATTTAGTAGGTTAAATCATAGTTCTTTTTTTATTTGGCGATAAATTGGTTTAATACAAACGAAAAAAGCTACAGCATCTAAACTATATATTGTAGCGTATTGTTTTATTCAAACCTAATTTCTATAAAAAAATGCTATTAAACATACTAAAGTGTATGCTTATATAATTATTTTTCCTATTCATATTTGCTTTAGATTCAAAAACAAAATAGCTATTTACAATTTGTGAAAATAAAATAAAGTTATATATTCAAACTTATATAACTTTACAATTGGACAAAAGTGGTTATAACGCCTGTCTTGTCTATTCGATGTCTTTTGCTGAAACATCTTTATTCGTCCCATCTTCCTAGACCTCCGTTGTATTGCGGAGTCGGTGCTGGTGATAATTACCACAAGAGTTTATGCATGCATGCCTAGTCTGATAGCGATATGTTTATTTTTTGAATTTATTGCGCTGTTTCGCCAAATAAATCCCTAAAATCATTAAAAGGCCGTTTTGCATTACTAACCCTGTCCTAATAATATTTTTAACGATGGACAGAAGTTACAATTATGATAATAAATAATATAATCAATTCATATTTATTATAATCCTAATAATATTCTTAACTATGGACAGAAGTTACAACTATGATAACAAAAAAATCTAATCAATTCATATTTATTATAATTTTGCCGAGTAATACAACTACATTAAAGCAAAGAGATCCGAATAAATGAAAAGAGAATGAAAATAAGTTCAACCCTATTGATTTCAAACGCTTCCAGTAAATCCATTTTATGGCCCTTATCCGTGAAATGAATCACCATAAGCACGCCTTTTCACAATGCGTGATTATTTTCAATCGCGTGGTTTGCAACTCTTTAATCATTTCCCTTTAATACCCTTTTATAAAACTGCACGCTTTTGTAGAACTATAAAAATGAAATAAGTATCTAATAAAAGGATAAAAAAAAACAACCGTTAACTCATACAATTAAATACAGCATTTAGAATTTGATTACAAAAATAATTCTAAAAGTATTCAACAGTTTGGGAAGTGGTTGACTTAGTCAAATTTTTAAATTATCTAATACCCGAATTGGAATAAACGTAAAAAAAAAACTGAAAATGTATTAATCTTAAAACTAATATCAAAATTTACTCTTCAAACCAAGACCTAAAAAGTATGTGGCCTTTCCTATGAATGATGATGTGTTTACAAAGCCAGACTGTTTTGTTTTAAGTACGAAATATGTAGACAAATACCCACAAACTAACTCCTTCCACGATTTAGTATAAGAGAGTATCATATTTGAAATGTTCAATTCAAATTTATTTACATCAAGGTCGGGTAATTTTTGTGGAAGATATTTACTGCTATTATTACCAATAATATTTTATTATTCAAGCATTTTTTATATTTTGCTTACAGCTAAAAAAATATTCTTCCGATTTTTAAAGAACGGATATGTACTCTAACGAGTTTTGTGTTAATTTATTAATATGTTCGATTATTCGAACACAATAGTTGATATTGTTTTTTTTTGGATTATTTCTTCTTTATTTGCAAATAGTGGCACTTACGCATTCTTTATGTTTAGTTACAATTCAGCTTCAATCTTAGAATTTGAAAATTTTATTCGTTATGAAAAGAACACATTTGCAAAGTCTCGATAAAGTCACATTAGCCTTCTTCAAGTGGCATTTTCCAATGACTGCCGAAGAAAAACCATCTTGTATATTAAAATAAAACTCAATACTTCTCTCACCTCACAAATTAAAAGAATCATTTCATTAGAACCCCTCCACAAACAGACACTAATCCACAATTCCCCGCCTTCAAAATAGCATCCAAAGAAACAATTAATTAATAGAAGGAATACAATCAATAACACGAAGAACCATATAAACAATACAGAAAAAACGGTGAAGTGATTTAAAGAAAAAGGCTTACTCTGTTTGAAATATAATAATGTAAATGCAATAGTGTTAGTGATCAAAAATGATAATTATGATAAGGGAAAACTAATTTTAGGAAAATGGAAAATATATTCAACAATCCACAACCCCCACCAAGAAGTGTGTTAAGAAATTAGACAACACATTAAAAGACTAAACATGTGTATTTGACATTAAAATAACATAAACTTACAGTAAAAAATTCTGAACTCTTCAAGTTATATCAGATGTACCAGAAGGGTCAATTTTAGGCCCACTTCTCTACAGTGGATATAAGCACAATCATTAATTATTATTCTATTTTTGCTATGCTGATAATACTCAACTTATTTTCAGTTTTAATAAATGGGGAGGCTTTAACACTGTGAAATATATTAATAAAGACGCCAAATTTCGAAATATGCTATTTATAATAATTTAAAACTGTTCTAGCATTCAGTCTGTGGCAATAATGTTTACGGTAATTAATATTCGCGATCAATTCTAGATATAATTAAATTATCTCTAAATTATGAAATTATTTCAGTTGTTGTATATGCAAAAAACGTCGGCCTAATAATAGATAATAAATTAAAATTTACAATCCATTTAAATAAATTTCTGCTAGTGTTGCTTTGATAGCCTTGCTATTTTGTAACACGCAAATTACTTTTATATTATTCAATGTCTGTCGAGGTACTAGCCAGAGAAGTATTTGTTTCAAAAATGGTTTGTTCTTGTAGTCTTAATAAGACTCATATGTTGTAGATTTTACAAAATATTTTCGTGGTTTTTCTAATTATTAGTGAATTTTCTACAAAGTAAAGGACTTATAAATTTCTGCAAGCATCGTGGATCAAACTTAAGCTTTTATTTGCGAATAGAAAGCTACTAAACTTTAAAACAAGGAAGAAGTTATACGAAATCAGAGTGTTTCCAACATATTTTGAATGTTGGTTTATTTACGATCCATTTTCAACGCCACAGGTAAAATTCGTATTAAATTGTCACATATTGAGAAATTAGAAAACTTACACTCAGCCTTGAAGCGAACAGATCAATTTCAAACCTAAAAAGGAGGAATATTTGGAAGATATTGTTGTTTGCTTTTCAATTTCCCTGAATCAAGTGCTACCAACATCGCTACAAAAACTAAAGATGACTTCGTTGGTATGCAAAAAATCTTGGAACCGCGAGGTCTAAATATTAATCCTCAGAAAATTTTAAGATTTGGCAGAAGTCAGGCCCCTGAATATTATTCTGCAAAATGAACTGAAGGGTAAGGAAGTTTTAAAGAGCAATACGAAACACCGTACCTCGATACACTAATTTCGGACGGATAACACAAAAATCAAATGGACTAAGTCCAAGGCGAACTTATTACAAGAACGGCGAACGCTGAAACAAATCTGTCCATCAAATTTAATAACGACGTCCCATTTATAGCAACAGCAAAGCCATTAAAAGTGCCATTTCAAATAAACAATGGTATATTACCAGAACTGTAGTGGTACTAAACTTAATGAATTCGTGGTGTCAGGTAAATGTAACAATTTCAATGATATTATATTAACAAAGACTTAGTTGTATGATGATATAAAAAACGCTCAGTTACATAATTATAACTTATTTACAAGTAATCGCACTGCAAAATGTAATATCAGAGGTGATGGTTTATTAATGTGCATTTCGGTTACAATGTAATCATTATCAATAGCAAACTAAATAAATTACAAAGAATATTTCTAACATATACCTGCCGGGAAATGGGAAAAAACGTGGAAAGGTGAACAATATCATTAGTATCAATAAAAAATTGGATTGATTATTTCTAGTAAATTAGTATTTAAGGTGCTTAAATCGAAGTTCACTTAATTATATTGCTGTTTTTTCATTTGAATTGATTCCAACATATTTAGGTTATAATTGTTCGAACTTTTTAATCTTTTGGCGTTGTTTATCGAAAATGTGTGACCCGTGGTTATGGCATAATGAGCGACTGTCGATTTTTCTGTACTTAAATTTTTAATATGATTGCATGTTCTTTAAATCTAATGTTTAAATTTCCTACATAAAGTTTATCATAATATGACGCTTTGAGCAAAGTGTTTCGTCGGATGATTACGATTTTTTTTTCCAATCTTCATCGACAATGTAAGTTAGTTTATAAATCGCTTTATAAAAATTATTTAAAAATGATTGAAGCCAAACTTACTTTAGACCCCAGTAACTTCTGGAAGTATGCTAGGGAACAAAGGAATGAAAATAGTATTCCAATAGTTATGGAATAAGAGCAATGCAAAGTTTCTAATTGTGAAGATATTGTTGATCCTTTTGCATTTTTTTTTATAAACAATAATCAATATACCATACATCAATAACCATATACTCACTATTTCTAAAGAAGTAGTAATCTGATTTAGATTAGTAAATGCCCTGGTCCTGATTGTATATCGAGTTTCTTCTTGCTACACTGCATTTATTCTCTGTGAACACTATGGTCAAATCGTTACTACTAGGTATATCTCCAAGTAGATGGAAACTTGGTATTAATCTTTTCTGCAAAATCGTATTCAAAAGGTGCGTCTTAACAATTTTACATCAAAAGCAATAAATGTAATTTCTGGGGTAACTCAGGGACCTCACTGTGGCCCTATTTTATTGTTGTTGTTTATTAACGATTTACAGCATGTTATGAAACACTGCAATTTCTTGATGCACGTAGATGCCGTCAAAATGTTTAAATGTGTTAATTATATTGTTGTACAAAGGTGTAAATTATTTGAGTATTTACATATTAATTAAAGGAGAATTATTAACTTATACTTGATCATTTAATAAAATAGCTGTTTTACTATATTTATTAATTTCTAATTCTAATTCAAACAAATTTAATTTTCGGCTTTTATTACAAACGTGCAAAATTTCAAAATTATCATGAAAGTTATGCTGGTATTCCATTAAAGGATTTGCGTGGGTTGAGGAAGTTTTCTGGAATTGAAAGCATTTTTTATGTTCATGAATACTATCTGGCAAGCTTCGTCCAATTTGTCCAACGTATATCCTACGACAATCCCCACATTTTAACAAATAAACGCCCGAGTTCGTCAATTTATCATTAGCGTTATTTATATATTTACTGCGTAAATATAATTAAGTCGTGCTGAAAGACAGGGTGAAATTAAAAGATTTAAGTTTTTCGCTGATGACAATTGGTGAACAATATTCACTATTTTGATCGGAATGAACACGGGTTGGATTGTTGTTTTTGGATTTTTAACAAACCATATAATTTAGGAGGATTGGTGTTCATAGGCAATAAGTGTTTAAACTGGTAATCGGAGTTCAGTTTCGACACCTAATATTTGTAAATCTGAAGGACTTGAGGTGTCGAAACTGAACTCGCACTTATTAATTCAAATAATAAATAAATGCATTTTAAAGAAAGAGATTTGGAAACATAAACAAGTTTCAGAATCAACCTTTAAATATTGAGAAATATTGATAGGAAAATTCCTTAAAGATAAGTCAATTAAAAATAACATCATTTTCACAAAAGCCGATAAAGGTAACTCAATTATTGCTATTCCTCAACTACTATATATTGATAAAGTCTTGCATTTTCTTAATTCAAATAATTTTGTTCAATTAAAAAGTAGCCCTACAAATAAATTAATTAATAATATTAAATCAATTGCAAAAAAACTGTCATGCTCTCATCTCCGATTTCAAATTTAAATATGCTGTAGCTAACTAAATTATTGAAACTGGTCAAAAATGGTAATAATTAATGTAAAATTAATTAAAAATCCTCTAGTTATCAATTAAACATGCTAGAAGCTATCCAAATAGAAAAACGTGAAAATAAATCATTAATTTTCGATGTAAGCTACAACTACAAAATGTACTCCTAGAATTTATCCCTTCACCTTAATTCGAGTTTTGTGAATTAAATAAAATTTGTGAAGAATGTTTTTTAGTGCTTTATTAAATAATCAAGATTATCTTCACGTAACTCACAAAAACAAACTAGATACTTTTCAATGTTTTATACCACGATTTATTGTGTAATATAAATATAAACTTGTTTACGGTCTATTACAAACAATAATTATACGATTATAATTTTAAACTATATAAAAATGTGTACTTCCATTTTTTCCATTTAGTTATATCAGGTATTTATAAGTTAATTTGCAAAAATTGTAAAGGAATTTAAGTAGGTCGAATTAATCGCAATTTGAACATTAGATTAAAAAAACATTTTAGATCCTACCGATTAAAACATACAAATTCTACATGGTTTCACAATGGATTTACTCGAGTCCTTAGAAATTCACAAAATTAAAAGTAATCTGAAAATCCCAGTATTTAACGACCAGATAGACATAGTATTCTCCTCCTTATTTCACTCTCTATAAATACGTGTTTCGTCATAGTTTAATTTACTTTAATTTTGAAAATGATCAGTTAATGATCGAAACTTGAGTCACTTAAAAATAAAGTGTGATATCAACAAAATTTATTTGTGTTTAAAGATTAAGAATTTATTACAATATATTTTATAATATTAGGGAAATGAGAGCTCTAGTAGAGTTTTGATCAGCAAATTGAAATAATTTTGTTTAATTCGGCGGCTCTGACTGATTGTGATAATGAAATTATAAAAGCTTGGTGTAACTTTGAGAGGAAAGCCGGTTAAAAAAGATAATGGGGGATGATTGGAGTTTTAAGGAATTGTAAAATTAACATTAGTGGGTTTTCTGAATATCTCGAAGTGAATTTTATTATTTATTATATAAAAACTAATTTTGTTGTTGTTCTCTTCCTCTACCGTAAATGGAAGTTTTAAGTGTGTATTGTTAATTATAATGAGGAATTAATCAAGCTGATGTGCTCTGCAATTTAAGCTTCCAATCACATACATATCTGAACCAAAATGTTATTCGAGCTTTTTTAAAAAAGGGAGCTAAAGATCAGCTAACATGGGACTCAAAGGAAATCCCATAGGCTAACTCCACTAAACTATTGAAATATACTGTTATCGAATTATAAGTTAAAAAAGTTAGGAATTTATTATGGGATTAAGGTTTGTCCAAAATATCTCGTGTAAGCTGATGTTATTCTTTTGAAACAATATTTGAAAACGTACTACTAACATGAAATTAAATTAATTTTGAATTTTTGAGGGGTTCTAATAGATTTTAGTTTTTTAAATAGTTCATTAAAAGAGTGATCATACTAGACAAATCAAAATTATTCTATCTTGACGTGATGACATTATAAAAATATTGAGGAATAAAAAAACCCTTGCAGGTCCTGTTAATATTCAAGCTGTTTTACAAAGAACTGAATTCAAAGCGGTATTAGATGATCGAAAATCTCGGAATGATCCTAATTTATTTATTAGATATGTTAATAATCAACCAATAATTGTTTCTCGTGCCTCTAATACCCAAAAAAACAATAATTACCCAGCAGAATGTTGATAGCAATTTAAATATTTTTATCAGAATGTCAGATGATTGAGCACTAAAACAATACAATTTTATAATAACGTAAGTTCGTCTAATCATGATTTGATATTCCTTACTGAGAGTTGGCTTAAGCAAGGTGTTTTTAATTCTGAACTATTTCCGAATCAATATAATGTGTATTGTTGTGACCGTCCTAATAAAATAGGTGGAGGTGTGTTACTTGCAGTGAGAAATGTATTTTCTTCTGAGGAAATTACTCTGCCATTATTAGAAGCAGTTGCAGTTAAATTAGTTATTAATTCCAAAAAAATTCTTATGTTATGTGTTTATATCCCAAAACCTAGCCTTGAAATCTTGAGTTTATTTTTTGATGTTCTCGATTCTCTAATCGTCCATTACGACAACGTATTGATTTTGGGTGACTTTAATATTTCCGAGTATCTGCATTGTAACCAAACGCTCTCATCGTCAAATTTTAGGACAGCCGTAAACAATTTTTTGGATTACCACGATTTAGTACAAATCAATAATATTCCAAATGCTCTGAATAACATTTTGGACCTTGTCATTGTATCACGTGAATTTAAATCTTCAACGAGATTGCGAACCGCTTGTACCAGAGGACACTCATCACCCTGCGTTAAACCTCTCAGTTCAAATAAACAACCCGGTAAGACCAACATTTTCCGCGTCCAATGATTTTAAATATAATTTTAGGAGAGCTAATCTTGTGAATTTATACAATGATTTGTCAAACATTGACTGGAATGTCTTGTAAAAGTTGAAGGACGTTGATTATGCATGTGATTTCCTCTATACACAGTTATACGATATTTTCAACAGAAATGTGCCTAAATACAGATGTACAATTAAGCAATGATTTCCCACCCTGGTTTAATAGTTCACTGAGACGTGAAGTGAAAATTAAAGAAAAGTTAATGTCCAAATTCTTACGTAACAACAATAATATAAATAAAATTAATTATGAAGACACTAGGAGAAAGTTTAAAACCTCTATAACATCTAGAAGAAATGATTTTGTACGTTGTGCGGAGAATAACATGAAAAAGGATCCTGCTAAATTTTGGAACTATGTTCATGCAATTAAAAAAAACAACACGTATTCCAGGAAATATGATATAGAAAGATAAGTTTGCTTCTCGTCCTGCAGAAATTCTAAATGCGTTCGCAACTCATTTTAATTCTGTGTATATAGATAATGCCGATAATCATCAATCTGCGTCTAATACTAGTCACAGCTTAATAGGTAACATTGTAATTTCCGAAGAAGATGTACTGAAGCAATTGAAAAACTTGAAAGCCACTTTAACTGCTGGTCTGGACAAAATGCCCTCTATCATACTAAAAGACTGTGGCTACATCTTATGCCAACCGTTGTCTTTTATTTATAATCTCATTCTTCAGACCGGTTTATTTCCGAAATTATGGAAGAAAGTAAAAATGGTACCTGCCTTTAAGACTGGTGATAGAAATCAAGTAAAATGTTATAGACCTATTGCCCTTGTCAGTAATTTCTCTAAGATGTTCGAATGTATTATAACTAATTACATTTATTTTAACGTACGTCAAAGCATTAAAATTGAACAGCACGGCTTCATGTTAGGACGCTCAACAACAACTAATTTATTCAACTTCTGAGTTCTTATACGAGCAATATCAAACTGATGTAATATATACTGACATTAGTAGAGCTTTCGGTGGTATGCCACATAAGCCTCTTACACTATTGTTCTTGTTATTTTTCAATAAGGTATGTAATAATATTTACTCGAAGTGTCTTTTATATGCAGACGACATTAACATATATAGGAGAACTTCTGATGTTTCCGATTGTAACATTCTGCAAGAAGACTTGAATAAGTTATCTGTGTGGTTCAGTGAAAATGGCGTAAATTTAAATATTATCAAGTGTTGTGTGGTAACTTTATCGCGGAAATCTAATATAATTCATTTTAATTACATTTCATGCAACAACAGCTTAACTAGAGTATCAGAATTTAATGACCTTGGCGTGATCATCGACAAAAAACTTAATTTTAGATCACATATCACCCATTTAATTAAAGATTGTTATCGTCTTTTAGGTTTTATTTTACGTAATGCAAAATGTTTCTGTAACATTGATACACTTTTCGTCTTGTTCAATGCCTACATTAATAGTAAACTCATGTATTGTTCAGTTGTATGGTCACCTTATCAATCTAAATATATAGGCCTACTCGAAGGTGTTCAGAAGAAATTTCTAAAATTTTTATATTTTAAGAAATACGGAGTCTTTCCGGATGTTACTATTTCATATAGCTCTCTACTTGAAAAATTTGATATCTTTTCAATTTCAACTAAACATAAACATATTTCTATCTGTCACTTATACAGAACCGTGCATGATCTTGTTGATAATCCTTGTATCGTATCCAAAATTAATTTTCAAGTGCCAAGATAGCATTCTAGAAATCCGATGACGTTTTCCTATACTACGCCGAACACGGTGTTACTTTAGGTTACTTTAATGTATGTAACTTGTGTTTATATAGAAACGTGGTTTTTGAGAGTTACGTGAAGATAGATTTGATAATTACACAGGAAATAATGGTAACACTTTCTTTCACAAAATATTTTTTATTCGCTATATGTATACATTTCGAGTGCAAAGCACTCATTATCAATAGCTTACTGTAAGCTATTTAAATGGGGATGAAAATAAAATTTCAACAATTAAACAATGGTTTATAGATAAAATGATATTGTTCATATGTATACGATTAAAATTTATAATCATTCAATGAGTGATTTAACCGATACTGCTGGGTGTATTAAATAAATTAAAATAATTGTTTTCGTTAAGCTCTGCTTAACACTGGATAGGTCACGATATTCTCTGTGTTGTTCTATCTGTTAATGTGAATGTAAGCGAACTTACTACTTCAATTTACTCCTCGATTAATGGTTACCTATTGAACTTTAAACCGGCCCAGCGTTGTCCATATTTTCCGAACTACTCTGTCTTTACCTGTTCATTGCTATAACGATGATTTCCACTTTTTTTTTATTCTTACCATCACTGGCTTCAGTAAACGTGACGAAGACGAGACAAACACCGCGCGGGTCTGGTCAACTGAAGCGGAAAACGCACTTTTTCCGCCCGAAATTTTAATGACTCTGTTCTCCGCCCGGTGTCTACGTCTGCCCGTATGATCCGGTAAGTGGGTGTCCGTTATTACCAGTATGTAAACAAATCGTAAATTACAGGTAATGACAGGTGCACGAGCGCGCTCGAATGTGGTCGAATGTGTTCCTATTCTCGCGCTCTTCTTTCGCGCTTTTCTAGTCGCAAGCTCACTTCTGGCTTCAGTGCGACGCTAGATTTCGCCGGCGCGGGTTCACTGCTACTATTTCGCACACGTATTTCGTACGTTCGTCCATTCGCACGTGTCTTTTATTTATATTAATCATTGTGCCGATTTCGTTCTTTATGATTGCTGTGTTTTATTTTTATAGACTGTCTAAATGGATTATTTTTTGCTGCAAGATTTTGTGGTGAGCTTAAATCCTTATAAAAAATAATTCGCGACACCACTATTCAACAATAAACCATAAATTTAAATAATAATAAAATTGAAAATTCACATAATTCCAATCCACAAAACGAATAAAAATTTTAAAAAACTTTTTATTTAAATAAAACTTGTAACTCTGTTAAGTTATTATTAATAAACCATACTAATTGCAAATGATAAGCCACATTATTTTTCTAGAATGTATTAATGATAAAAATATATTATATTATTATTAAAAAGTTATATTGCAACAAAGATTAAATAAAACAAGAAACACTTTCTTAATTGATTTTACACCTTATTATTAGTGATCCTAGTTTCAATAATTCAATAATTGAAAATATAAAGATTAATGTCAACAAAGAATGAGTTTCTATTTAAATGTTCATAATGTATTACGAATATAATCAGTTAACTTTAAATCTCGTCACTTGAAATAATTAATACATGAACAGGCACATGTTCATATATAAATTTTAATTAACTTAACATCAGCTAACACCTTTAATAATATTGTTTGTCTGTATAATTTATAATTAAATTCATACCTACATAATTAGCGTGTCAAGAACAGTAAGCTTATTTTATTGACAGTGTATAAGATTTTAAAACGCGAAGACTTAAAAAAACTGCTCGTTAAATTTTTAATGAACAATCTACTGTAATATACAGTTTTACAATTGTTTTTTTTTTTAATATATTAATATTTTTGCATCTCAAAATATATTAATATGTTATAACGTTTAATTGGCTTTAGATTTAATAAGTATTTATTTATATATTATATATTTATAACATGTATAACCTAATGTGTCTCAGACGTAATCGTGTTCTTTTTATTGCTAAAATCTACCAAGGAATTCCACCAGAAGGTAAAGTTTGTATAGTCAACAAGTTAAAGAAATAATTTTTAACTAAAGAATTTCACAACTATAGTAGTCGTAAGTTTTTCAACAATAAAAAATTAATAAATCATTTTCGTCATTTGTTTTTGCTTTCTTGTGTAAATAGTTAATTTTTATCGAAAGAATTTGTGGTAGTCAAAATTTTTGCAACAACGAAATGTATGTGTTGATTCAATACATTAAATAACTCATTAAAACTACGTTTAATATAATATCGAATTATACTTTTAATTAAAATTAGTAAGAAGTCGATAATTATAGTACCCCCTAAAATTATTTAGAAAAGGTTACAAACTTGACAATATTAGGAAATAATAATATTTTTTTAAATTACTTAATTAAATACTTAAGTGAACTGGAATTTATATTTAAATAAAATAGTTATGTGGCCCTAATAATACTTTACCTATATTTTTCTCGAAAACTAGGAGGTTTACGCAAAAAGGCTGTTCTTAACAACTTGCCAAATTTTGTATTCTTTACAATTACTTGTTATATAAATTTCATGTTTATGAATGTTCAACAAGTTTCTAACGATAACATCTTAGGTGTAAAGTTTCATCTCGAAAAGATAATTCGTTTTTAAGATACAGCGTCCATCGACAGACAGTAAATAAACATAACATTATTACAAATTTTAATTTTTGATGATGTTCTACTAATTAGAGGGTGGGCTAGAGGCCACCCATCCATCCTACATATACCTATAAACTTTAGTTCCTTATCGAATTGCGGTTTCCAATCAAATTATTTACAAAACTTTTTGAATAAAGAGAAAACAATAAAAAGGGTTAATTTTTGATTAGTTAAATTAGAAAAAAAATTGATGCATGATTGGTGGGCAGACTTTAAATCTAATTTAGATAAGATTAGCTATAGAAATTAATTTATATTTAAAATTAAATTTGGATTTTATTTTATTACGTAAATGGTTTGATTGTTTTAGCAGCAAAATCATCAACGATTAGCAATTAAAGTAATCATGTTATGTAGGGTGGGTGGGTGGCCTCTATACCACCCTCCAATTAGTAAAACATAAGCGATGCTTTTAGCTAGAAGCTATAGAATGTAAACAAACACAGAATAATTGCAATTTTTAGAGATTTACTCATAAAAAAATTTCAAATAATTTTTGATGATGTTTTACCGATTGGAAGGTGGGATAGAGGACACCCATCCACCCTACATATACATATAAACTTCATTTCCTTACCATCTCACTGTATCCAATGAAATTAATTATGAAACTTTTTGAATAAAAAAAATTTAAAGGTAAACTCTTTGAGTGAGGAAATTTATAAAAATTTTATGTACCACAGGTGGGCAAACTTTAAATATAAATCAGATAAGATTAGCTATAGAAGGTCATTTATAATTAAACATAAATTTGAATTATATTTTATGTTTCATTATGTACAATGTTTTATTGTTTTTTGTAGCAAAATCATCAACGATTAGTATTTAAAGTTATTATATCCACCCTTTAATCAGTAAATCATAAGCAAGGGTTTTAATTAAAAGTTATAAAATGTAAAGAAATATAAAAAATGGTAATGTGGCCATCATAGTATTTTCCATACACGTTTCTCGAAAACTATGAGGTTTACGGAAAGGCTATTCTTAATAATTTGCTCTATATTGAATTCTTTACAATTACTTGTTATATAAATTTCATGTAACTCCTATATTTTATTAGCAGAAGGCAACAAATTTCAAACTTTTAAATTTTTTAAGTTAAGAACTTTTCTCATTCCCTTTAACTTTTATATTCTAAATAGGGAAACTAAAAAGATATAATTATGGACTGATAAAATATTTAGAAAATAAATAATAGTACTCGCTAAAATGTTTGACAAAAAACTCCTTCAAACATCCATTAAATATATTCCAGATTACCAATTCGGTTTCCTTCCTAAAAAATCAACCCTGCTTCCACTTTCCATTATAACCTCCAATATACAAACTAAACATCTTGAAGGTCAGAAGTCGGCTGTACTATTTTTGGACATCCAAAAAGCTTTCGACACTGTTTGGCATATTTTATAAATGTTACCTATTAAAAATCCCTTGTTACATTATTATCCTAATACACAACTTCCTCTTTAATAGATCCTGCCAAGTAAGAATCCGACAAACACTTTCTCATTCCTTTTCAATCGTACAAGGCGTCCCTCAAGGCTCTCCCTTATCTCCCCTTCTATATAACATATATTGTCACGACATATATAATCCCGATCCTTTGTACTTTAACCCTTCACAATATCCATTACTCTTTGCTGAAGATACCCTTATTACCCACGCCCCTACTCTCCAAATTGCCCAACGATCCCTCCAATATTCATTTGACTCCATCCAAGCTTGGTGTTCAAAATGGCGAATAAAAATAAATCCCAATAAATCCAAACTACTTATCCCTTTCCACAAAATCACACCACGGTCCCCAACAATTATAATAGGCAACATCGCCATTCATCCCACATACACCTGCAAGTACCTAGGCATCCTGTTCGACACTAAACTTTCCTTCAAACCCCACGCCCAATTCATAAAAACTAAAATCAAAAACAGTGCCCGGCATTTCAGATCATTGACATATAAAAAAGAAGGCATATCAATTAAAACAGCCACACATATATATACATCGATATGCCGGCCCCTGTTAGATTATGGTTCAATCCTCTTCACCCAACTCCGTCCATCCATCCTTCACCACATCGAAGTTGCAGAAAGATCAGCCCTAAGAACCCTAACCAAACTCCGCCACCCAAATAATCCACTCCATAACCCCTCCAACGACCTCTTGTATGAAATTACCCAAATCCCACCAATATCCCAGCGTATATTAAGCCTCACTACTAAATTTGCAAAAAATCCATCAAATCTATCCCTTTTAAACAAATTTTGTATCCCTCGAAATCCAAATATCCCTTCTAAGTATCAACATCCTCCCCTCACAATACATCAACTCATTTGTACGAATCAACATGACAGTTAAGCTAGCTAGCAAAGATACCTTTTTTTCTCACCTTAAATTCAAGACATGGGCTGAAAGACCTCAGGTCTATAGCCCAGACGGACTAACACCACATTATATGTTTTTGCTTATGTATATATAAATGTAATTATGTAATTGTCCGAATAAAGATTATTGTTATTATTTATTGTTTGACAAAGAATCTGAATTTTAAAATTTCTTCAAATTCTAATTTTTTAATTAATTGAAACTGTTTTAAAAATGACATATATAATGTTAATCTATAATGTTTATCTAGAATATTCCGAATTTTGTATTATAATTTCTGTGGCATTTTAAATATAATAATTTTAATTTATAGATTGTTAAAATATTTAAAAGCAAACAATTAAAGTGTCATTAAATAAATAAATAATCATCTTTATTTCTATAAATACAAATAAATACATAGTATAGAAAGTGACATCAAATTAAAAAATATACATACAGGAACAAAAATATATCCAAATAAGTACAATTCATTCAATTTTGAACATAAAAAATTCTTCCAAATTATACGGTTCTACAGCGAGTAGATTTTTTACTATTGATTTTTTAAAGATTTTTACAGCATTTTCCTCTTCCAGTGATTTAGGTAATGTATTGAAAAATTTCATGCATTTATACTCGGAGCTTTTTTCTGTCATAGAGTGTTTGTGGATGAGGTACGATGACCTTGTGGATATTTATAAAGAATTTTATAGAATTTATTTTTATTAGTGCTCTAATTTATGCAGTATTGTACACTCATTATCTAAATACAAGAGATGAGTTCAAATTTCTAAGAATTTCAAAATTGTGCTTGTATTTAAAATTTATTTTAAATATTGTCTAGGTTTAAGTTTTGAATATATTATAAATATTTGTTATAATTCTTGGTCTCTAAAATGCAAGGTATTTTTAAATGAATATCGGGGTTGTTCTACAAATAAAAAAGGTTCGGGTTGGTTGATAGATAAGGCGTTGAGGTATTAAAAATCTATATCTATTTGTATATTAAAGTTGTAAATAACTGAGATTTTCAAAAAATGTGTGTTTATTTTCACTACAATTGTTTCGCAAATTTGTTGCTTCTTCAGGTGAATGAAATTTTACAATTCACCTGAAGAAGCAATAAATTTGCGAAACAATTGTAGTGAAAATAAACACACACTTTTAGAAAATCTCAGTTATTTACAACTTTAATATACAAACAAAAAATGTTCTTTAACTTTCCGCTGAGATATGAAATAATGACATCTGCCAAAAGACATACTGAAACATTCACAACTAATGGATTTTAAATAAATAAAGACGAAATAATTTATTATTAAAATAACGTAGCTATACGGCTGCTGGGTTTTGACTATAAAAAGACGTTATAGTACATCAATGGCACCCAGATTTTGAACTCAAATTGAAATTTTATAATTCACCTGAAGAAGCAATAGTTTAGGAGGGTCTCGTTGCAATGGTAACATCTTATGAGGATTGTCTGAGCTCTAAATGCGCACATTATGAGTGTTCACATAGCTGTATGCTGTTCAATAGTCGCATTTTTGCTACTAGCGCCCTCTAGCACATGCGCACTCTTTGAGTTGCTCTTTCATTTCACCTATTAATTATGATTTTAAATTTTACTTAATTAGTACTATCAAGCGTTAAAATATATATGTCATACATGGTCATAAATAATTTATATACGCGATAAATGTCGCTACTTAATATAATGACTTGATGTTGTACATCAACTAAAATTTAGAATAATACACATATCTCCAGCTTTTATTCACGTCGTTTCTTCATTATGTTTTGTCACTACCATGCCCAAGGAATATTTTTCGACCATACATTACTGCGTGATTTCTTTTATACATTTATAATCGTTGTATTGATACATACTGTATAACATAATACAAAGTAGCAATTCCTAAAATGATCCAGTATATTCTAATTCACCTTAACCTTACATAATGTAACTCTATTTAAGCTAAGATAACTTAAAATAATCTAACTAAAACATTTACAACGTTTAAATATTTCTCTAGTTACCAGCCTTGTCTAATTTTCAAACAATTTACTTAGAAATGAAACACACTTATAACTTTATTTGTATAACACGAAATTTATTTTTGTGAGTCAAGTTTCAGTAACTGCACGTACCATTTTCAAACATAAAGTTTATGGTACGTGCAATTACCGAAACTTGAGTCACAAAAATAAATTTCGTATTATACAAAGTTATTAGTGTGTTTCATTTCTATTCAACATGTATAACGAATTAGAAGCCCTTAATATCAACAACAATTTGCTTAGAAGTAAATCCGTTTTGTGATATATTTTTATTACTAAAGGTCATTAGCTTCAATATTTGCAACTTCACTTTAACTCACTTAAATAAACGCTTCTATTTGCTAAATATATTAATTTAAGGGGGGAAATACATGTAATCGGTCATAAAAATAGCCTTTTTTGGGATTTTTTTTGGACAAACTAAAAGAGATACAAACTCACGATTTCTGGAATTTATTGGGCATACAGTAGGCTGTAATTTTAAAAAATTTAAGGTCTTTCCGCTAATTGGTTAGCCCTCTATTCAACCGACTGTGCCGCCATGTTGGAAATACCGACTAAATTGGCGTACACTCCGGAGGCCTGAAAAATTATTTTTTTAAAGTTTTTCTAATACAACCCTTTTCTTAGATGTATTTTATCCTAAATGAACCTCAGAAAGTAGAAAAAAACCAAATATATGATTTCTGCAACTTGCTGAAAAAAAAAGTTCAAAATTTGACTCCTTTTTCGGATTTCGTAGGCCCGTAATAATTATTTATTATTATTTTTTTTCTGATTTCGGAGGTTCATTTAGAACAAAATTTTATTAGCTATTGAGCAGACAGAAATTCTAGTGATTTGAATGAAAATTGACAAAGTTATCATGTACGCCAATTTCAAAAACATGGTTTCGAGAAAAACGCGTTTAAAGTTTTAAGTTTAGAAAAAGCGTAATTTGTGTAAACTTATAATTAAACGGCCATCCCAGGATATAGAGAGTGCCTTCCTCACGTTCATAGAAGTAGTTAAACTCGGCTTGAGCCTTTTTTCTGGCTGTTCTGGGTTCCTTGCTCCTATTTAGCGATCGCCGCTCCTAACGGATTTATCGGGCGTTGTCGTAGTTGTCAACGAAAATCCTAGTATTTTGGCCAATGATACATTCCCTTCCAAAATTTTACAGAAACCTTTGTATCTTTCGTTGAATCTAATAGCAGTGATATATGCGGCAATTTGAACGATTTTGTAGCCGCAATTCAAATGCTTCGGTTCCTTCGGTGCTGATTTCTTTTGAACTGTCTTTTTTTCGGATACATTGTTCACGGCAACAATCACTGCGATGTTAAAACAAACAAACAACGATCATTTGTATTTCCATAGACTATAAAATAAAATCAGCTCATGACACGGAGGTAGAAACTCTGTTATATGTCACTGAATACTTTTGCGATCACTTTAATATTTCGTTGGATAAATCTTAAATGTATAAGGAAGGTTTTTATGAAAAAAACAAAAAATCGAAAAAAAAATTGTTTACATGTGTTTCCCCCCTTAATCACAAGCCTCTCAATCTGAAAGGCGAGTTAATACTCAATACTCATTTTTTTTTCTAAATGTACCAATTAAAAGAATTGATACAAATTTTAACTTTTAATTCCCTAATATCGTGTTACTAACTCACGTCATATAATCTTAACTTCCTATTTCCATCTATTCCTAAGCTTTGGTTCATACTAAATCCGTAGAAATAAACAATGACTAAAATTAATTTTAAAAGATACATCTCTGCACTAAAACTAAAGTTCCGATTACTTATCCTTCTAATTTGATTTTAAAATCCAATCCCAATCAACCCCACTCCCTCCTGAGGTTAACTAATTAAAACATAGAAGTAGGTGTACTCGATATCACTAATCAATTCAAAAATACTACTATATTAGCCCACTTATAATATCTCAATTTAATTCAAATTTAACTGACTCCATTATGCCCCACCCTCCTAATATTCATAACAATACCATAAGTACGCTCTCCTCAAATGTATTAAATTAAAACAATTATACAGAGACATTAAACTCAATACCGACAGATTTCTGAATTGAACAGAGACATATAGAAACTTAAAAAAAAAATTAAAAATACTTTACTTAGTTAATATAACATTGTTGTATCACAAAGTAAGTGCCTACATTCTCAATCAGTTTATATAGAAACACATTTTATAATTCAAAGGTATGCAATGGATTGAAACCTGTCAACAAACTAATGTCATGCAAGGTAAGATCTACTGGACACAAATAAAGCAACTGATAAAATACAAAAACAACAGACAATATTACTAACATTGAAGATCCTTTCGACAATTAAACAATTTTCATAATTCATAGAAAAAACGTAATAATTTTCAGGACTCTGTAAATGGCTGGTACAACTCATTCAACTTCCAGCCCTGCCTAACTCCAACTGATAATATTATAAGTCAAGAACTCTTGCATTCTAGCAAAATACCACCCCTAATCATGAATATATTCCTCGATCATGATCCATCTGTCAATGTCAAAATGACAAAATTTTATTATATCACACAATAAGGTGAAAATAAGAACGTAAATACTAAATATATGTATCTGAAGCTGGTGTTGTATGAACAGCAGAAGAGAGGATTTGGGTTTGAGTGGAAGAACACCTACAAGCGTGAACTCCGCCCGTCAGCATGGTGTTAAAATTATTTGTATGATTTTTTTCCATCAATTTTCTAAATATCTATATTGTAACCATGTTTTGATAAAGCTTAAATAAAGATAAAGATAAAGATAAAGACAGTTCATCCTAAAATTTTGAACTATTGTTACTAAAGTAAATACATTCCTAGTAAATAGAAGAAAGGTATAATCATTTGCATCAAAAGCTACCATCCGATATATCTCCTTCCTCTAATAGGTAAACTATATGAATCTCTCCTAAGAGAAAAAAAAGTGGAGAATCCTCTAATGTATCCATTTACTACTATCGATTAATCTTCATCTCCGAAAAGTACACTACACTTTCCCTTCCCAGCTACATTTCTAATCAAGTTTAACTGACTCATTCCTAAGAATCACAACAATACTACAAGTACCCTCTCGCCAAACCTTACCAACCTTACATCTAATTGAACGCTACAAGCCCGCATCGAGGTCTGAAGTCTGCTATATAAATATTTCCTCCTAAAAATTCTATAACATATTATCATTTTAGTTCATGAATTCCTCAATAATTGATCCTGTCAAATAAAAATCCTACGATCATATTCCAAGTCATTTCCATTATAGCAGGTGTACTTCAAGGATCTCTATTCTCCCCTCTACTTTAAAATCTTTGTCGTTACGATATTTCAATAAAATTACAAAAATACTGCAATAACGACGTTATATATAACTATTAGAATTGACAACATTTGCTGCTTTTATACCATAATTTAAATAATTCTACCTAATCTCCAGAATACTTTCTTAATTAAGAAATAAAAATAAATGAGGCATTCACCTATAGCTGATTTATTTTATTTATCAATAACAGTTAAAGTACAATTTGATTGATGGGTATAAATCAGTCATTCATTATTTTTAATTTAACTTAATTAAACGTAATATTAAATAATATAATAATGGTAATACAAATAAAATCAAAAATTGACCAAAGAAAACAATTTAAACGTATTTAAACATTTATAAGTAACAAACTTTATATACCTTAAAAAAGTTATTTATTGCAATAAATTTTGTACTACCATATGTAAACAACTGCATTTAAAGACTTGATTGAAACAATAACACTTTCCTTACAATTAATTTTAATTTCGCTAGATGTACTTTTCATTATCAAGTTTTAATCATATTTTGACGTAACTCAACAACAAATTTCTATATGCATTTAAAGAACTGACCAAGTTCGAAAATATTGCCGAATTATTGTTTGTGAACCAATCATTATGGCATTTTTACTTTGGGTAGAAACAACTTGGCTCCTGATCGAATTGTTTAGACATTTTAAGTCTGACATAAAACAGACAATACCATTTTGCATTATCTACAGCCAGTAGATTTAGCCCTTTTATTTAAGACATTGTACAATTGTAAGAAAACAAAAGCTTTTGTCAAAGTTTGATAAACAGAAACAGATCTAAAGTATTCTTGTTAACTGACTGAATTTGCTTTTAACTTAAAAACATATTTCAAAATTTAAATTGATTGTCATCGATAAAACAACGAGAAAATTCTTTTAATTTAATTTTAACTTATAATTTCAGCTACTTACAAAGCGATATACATTATTATTTTTCTTAAACTATGACTTCCAAGGTGTTGTTGCAATTATATTTAAAAGTTCTTGCAGAGATTTATCATTACTAATATCTGGATTAAATGGTCAGCTTGGGTATCTTCAAGGAGATGGCCAGATTTTAATTATCTGTCTATAATAATTTATACATCTTTTTATGAATTGTAGACATAGAAGTGTCTATTCAAAAAATGCCAACCGTGGCCATAGACGAAAGTCAATTTGAGTTCAAAATCTGGGTGCCATTGATGTACTACAACGTCATTTCATAGTCAAAACCCAGCAGCCGTATAGCTACGTTATTTTAATAATAAATTAATTCGTCTTTATTTATTTAAAAATCCATTAGTTGTGAATGTTTCAGTATATCTTTTGGCAGATGTCATTATTTCATATGCCATAAATACAACCTGAGTTACGATGGAGGCAAAAGGTTCTAAAGATGGAATTGATGCAATATATGCTGATACTTCTACGACTATCTGTCGCCGAAAATAATGAAAATACAATGCACTACTCTGATGATGATTCTGATGATTTTTAAAAAACAGAGGAGTCTTTTGTCATTGATGAGTCTGAAAATAAAATTGTATAACAGAAGAGGAAATAAACAATTTTAACAATTGTTCTAGATACGCAAATAATATGATAACAGACAAATTTTTAGGAGATGTGGGAATTAAATTATTTTCAAATGGTCATGAAAGTATTTTAGAAGTAGTGAATTTATTTATTGGCGAATATTTTATGCAATTATTAGCAATAAAAACAAACAGGTATCATTATCTCGAACATACAAAGTAATACAATAATGACATGCTTTTTAGGTAAATTTGACAGAATTTATAAGCCAAAGTTGAATATTTATTTGGGTAAACCTATCGTAAATGACTCTCATTTTGAATTTATGATGGAGAAAAAATTAGTAAATACAAACTTCTTGTCAGAATTTGCAAGGCTGAAAGTGTTTATATCATTAATTTTGATGGTACTGGTGAAAAATTAAACGAGCTCGTATCTATTCTGTTGAAAGGCAGCGATAATCTGTGACATCATATTTATATAAATAACTGCTACAATTGCGTTGAACTATCTGAGAAAATGCTTACCAATCAATTAAATTGTATGGAACTATTAGGGAAAACAGAGGATGGTCTGAGGATTTGATAAATCTCAAACTAAAAAGAGGACCAGCAGATTTCCATCAAAAGGGTGACATCTTAATTCACGTTTGGAAAGAGAAGAGGTAACAAGAATCCATAATGCTCATATGATGCCAAATGATAAAATAAACAGAAAGACATGTAATGCAATTATAAAACCATATGCATTCGAATTTTATAATTGCATCACACGGCTTTCTGTTTATTATGCCATAGAGTATAGTAAGTATATGAAAGACATTGATCGTGTCGATAAATATGTTTAATACTAAAAAAAATCTGTTAAATAGAGAAAGAAGGTGTGTATGTTCCTCTTAAATTGTGCATTTTTAATTTCATATATTGCATATAAGAATCTAAATCCGGAAATGAAAAGAAATTTTGTTTCTGTTTTCAACAACGAAAGCCCTAATTTACAGGAAGGCGGACAAATAGAAGCTAGACGAGATCAAAGAGAAGATTCTTCTACCTGGAAGATTATCTAGAAATATGAGACAACACAGAATAGGAAATATTGAAAACTCAGGTAAAAAGAAGTTTGCTCAAAAAAGTTGCAGAGTTTCCAAATATAACGGGATTCGGAAAGATACATGTTTTTTTATCAATTCTGTCGAATTGCATTATGTTACGGATAGTGTTGTGAAACTAAAGGTTTTTAGTTTGATTATCACTAGTTTATAGTCACTGTTTAATTTTTTTTAAATATAGTGGAAAAATAAAGTTATCGTGTTTCAATTACAACTTAATAAATAAAAAACTGCTTAAATATTATTATTTCATATTGCATATACTGATGTGTCAATGAAATATATATTAAGTTGAGCTCATCTATACCTTTTGAAAGGATTTTTTTTTAGATTTCAAAACATTAATATATGCTGCAGTGAAGAAATCATTAATTGAAATAACTCTGCTTTAATTCTTGGATTTTAACGGCGTTCACTTGGTGGTACATTTCAATATTAAGAATAAAGAAAACACTTTTACTTTTTTATACCACTTTAAGTTTTATTTTCAGTGACTAGTTTCGACTACACGGTAATCATTATCAAACTAAGTACTTAAATTACGAATAACAACTGTTTATATACCTATTACAATGCTTCGAACAGTGGGGTGTACATTAGGTCAACCTGGTCGGTAATGAGGGAAATTCCGGGATTAATTTTCGCTTTGTAGATTTCAAGGGCTTCCAGTAAATCCATCTTACCTCCTTTTTCGGCGAGATGGATTACCGAAAGTACATCCTTGCCGAAAGTATGGTTTGATTCCAATAAGTGATTTGAAAATGTTGAATTATTTTTCTTTAAATTGTATGACCTCTGATGTTCATTTAATCGTGTTTTAATATTACGACTTGATTGCCCAATGTACACATTTTTACAATCTGGACATTTTAAACTATAAATACCTCACTTACACATTTTGTTGATGGGGGTTTTGGCATTAAATATTAAATTACAGGTTTTGGTATTTGACTTAAAAACTATATTGACGTCTCGTTTTTTTTAAAAATATTCCTAATTTTATTGCTAATGGTTCCAAAGTATGTAATTGTTTTGTAAGATTTATTTTCTCTAGTTGGGGGGCTTGTAAAAATATATTTACGGATTTCTGACATTTTAAACTTGTTAATTAATTTTGTTACTATTGAGACCGAATAACCATTGTTAATTGCTATTTGTTTTATGGTGTTAATTTCTTTTTCAAGGGATGTGGGACTAAGAGGGATTTTGAATGCACGGGATATCATTGAATAGAAGCTGGCTATTTTATGTTTGTATGGATGGCGCGAGGAATTCGGGATGATTGCATCTGTGAAAGTAGGTTTCCTGTATATGTCAAATGTTAATTTATTGTTAGTTCTGGTTATAGTTAAATCTAAGAAGTCGATTTTATTATCAGATTCTAATTCTACTGTGAATTTAATTGAAGGGTGTAGGGAGTTAAGGAAGGTTAGAAATTTGTTAATTTGGCTATCTGTACCTTCAAAGCATGCAAGAATGTCATCTACGTATCTATACCACCATTTAATATGTTTTTTACCTTGAGGGGAGTTTAGAATTACTTTTGTTAGATTATCCATTAAGATTTCGGCTAGCAACGGGCTTAACGGCGAACCCATTGCTAAGCCTTCTTTTTGTATATAAAATTTGTTATTAAAAGAGAAGTAATTATATGTTAGGATTGTTTCTAATAAATTAATGAAGTCTGACTTTACTACTGGGTTAACGTTATTACAATCTAAAAGTTTAATTATTAATTCTATGCATTCATTGGGTGGTATTTTGGCGAACATATTAGATACGTCGAAGGATACTAATTTGCAACTATTGGGGATAAAAACGTTTTTAATGTTATTGATTAATTCTACAGGATTTTTAATAGAATGAAGATCCATACAAACATAAAATAGCCAGCTTCTATTCAATGATATCCCGTGCATTCAAAATCCCTCTTAGTCCCACATTCCTTGAAAAAGAAATTAACACCATAAAACAAATAGCAATTAACAATGGTTATTCGGTCTCAATAGTAACAAAATTAATTAACAAGTTTAAAATGTCAGAAATCCGTAAATATATTTTTACAAGCCCCCGAACTAGAGAAAATAAATCTTACAAAACAATTACATACTTTGGAACCATTAGCAATAAAATTAGGAATATTTTAGTTTGCTGACCTTCCAACATCGTGGAGCAAATGGGGTTTGAGTGGAAGATCATAATTTATTGTGAACTCCGCCCGTGATTTTTTCGTACAAAATTTTATGTAGGTTTTTTGTAATTTGTTTCTTCTATTTTTTTTAGAAAGAATACCAAAGATTAAATAAATAAATAAATAGTTTTTAAGTCAAGTACCAAAACCTGTAATTTAATATTTAATGCCAAAAACCCCCATCAACAAAATGTGTAAGTGAGGTATTTATAGTTTAACATGTCCAGATTGTTTTTTCTATTTTTTTTAGAAAGAATACCAAAGATTAAATAAATAAATAAATAGTTTTTAAGTCAAGTACCAAAACCTGTAATTTAATATTTAATGCCAAAAACCCCCATCAACAAAATGTGTAAGTGAGGTATTTATAGTTTAACATGTCCAGATTGTAAAAGTGTGTACATTGGTCGTAATTTTAAAACACGATTAAATGAACATCAGAGGTCATTCAATTTAAAGAAAAATAATTCAACATTTTCAAATCACTTATTGGAATCAAACCATACTTTCGGCAAGGATGTACTTTCGGTAATCCATCTCGCCGAAAAAGGAGGTATATAAGATGGATTTACTGGAAGCCCTTGAAATCTACAAAGCGAAAATTAGTACCGGAATTTCCCTCATTAACGACCAGGTTGACCTAATGTACACCCCACTGTTCGAAGCATTGTAATAGGTATATAAACAGTTGTTATTCGTAATTTAAGTACTTAGTTTGATAATGATTACCGTGTAGTCGAAACTAGTCACTGAAAATAAAACTTAAAGTGGTATAAAAAGTAAAAGTATTTTCTTTATTCTTAACTCTGCTTTAAATTTAATTTAAGCATGTTGAGCAAGAATTTAGATGTGCACATGGTGCGGGTAATATACAATCGTAGATTTCCTTTCTGTTGATTTGTCATTATAAAAATTATCCAATACAATACCGAGTATTCTAATAGTTTTAAAAATTTAGTTTGTTATTGATAATGTTCACCTTGTGAACGAAATGTGGATCTAACAATTAATAAACAACTGAAGTAAGGAATAAATAAAGGTGTAATTTTCATTTTCAAAACACTTTATGTAAACTCAATAAACTATCAATAGTGACGGGTGTTTCTAAATAAATATCGGGATTTTAACGCTTTATAATATTTATTAAGTAAAACTTAAAATAATTATTATTACATTTAATAAAAAAGCAACTCAAAATTTGAAATTCCTCCACATCAATCGGGAATCGATCTTTATAATCGACTTGCACAATATTGGTCAACATTAAACAAAAATCAATTTAAGTTAAAACTAAAATCGTTACTTCTGCAGCAGGCTTTTTATAGCATAACTGAGTTTAAAAACTACACAATTACGTAGCACCAAGAATAAGAGGCATCTTCTAACCTATTTACGTTCAAATTTGTTCTTTAGTTATTATATTATGTTATGTATTATGTTTTGATTTTAGCGTTTTATCGTATTTTTACCATTTTAACTATTTTTGTACTTGACGTGTCTAATATTGTTAACTAACTATGTAATGGACAAAATAAAATTCTATTCTATTCTATTCTAAAGAGTTATACGTGTAAAGTGTAAAATGTGAGTACCTTTTGTCACACGGCACATATCAAGTCTATAGGCCATTTCTTCTCAAACTTTGTTTAGTAATTGTTGGAACAGCTGCCTCAATCCTGTGTCTTAGGTCGGGTAGGACAGCTGGCGGTGGAGGCCCCCACAGGTAGAAATCACATGGCGTAAGACTCATTAAGAAACACCCGTTATATCGATATTGTTCCATACGAAAGATGGTTCTATGGCTCAGCTAAATATCAATGCATTATGAACTACAATAAAGTAAGGTTGAAAGTCCTAAAATTGTTTAAAATTTTGCCTGAAGAACTAAGCACATTTGCCTGAATTCACATAGAAAAAAAAAATTACAGCTTTAAGCAAAACATGATAATATGATAAAAATGTTAAGAAGCCCGTTGAGTATAATAGTCGTGGTAATAATTGCATTATACGAATTTTTGTATAATATTCATTACTTTCCATTTGTATGGAAGTAACACATCTGCAGAAAAAGGCTTTTTTTCAAATATTGATGCAATTTTGGTGTCTAATATCCGTAATAATATATCGTTAATTAGCTACAGACTTATTATTTTAGTTATCTTAGTGTTTGGACAAAATAACAGAAAATAATAAAATACACCAATAAGTACATTTTATGCAAAATTTTCTTGGCTTGCCGTTTAAATAAAAAATAAATAAATGAATGATAATATTAATTACGAACATTCATTATAATAAAATGATTTAATTCAAGGGTTCTATTAGTGTTGATTAACCCTTATTCATATAATGGTTGCGACTGTTAATATGTTCTAGCCCATAGAGACCAGACCGAATTTAAAAAAATTACTATATTTTAACCATTATATTATTTGTGATTAAAACGTACTAAATTTTTCAATTCAGCTTACTTATCTTACATTTTCTATTCATTTGATTAAAAATGATGTTCCTATTAATTAAAGTTAAATAGTTTTGATATTTAAAAAATTATATTTAATTAATTGCTCACTTAATCCGCGGTGAAACAATTCTGAATCAATATCTTGATTAGAACTAAACACACTTGGTTTGTTTTACATTCTTTAAAAAACACTTGTGTAGTTCAAGAAGTAAATAGTACAATTTAAGAACGTATAACTTACAAATATCAACTTTGCTTTTAATATAACAATATTGACTGTATTGCAAAAGTAAATTTAACGTAAAATTTAATAACATTTTTTGTCTAACTGTAATTCAAATGATTTAAAGCATTGAAGAAATTAATTAAATCATTTGTGTTAGTTAATTAATTGATAAATGAGCATTTAAAATTTATTAATTCATTCTAACGGATCAAGAACTTAGGCCAGTAACCTCATATAAATCTGTTTGCAGGTGTATATATAATTATATCATTTAATTTGACTACATAATATGTAGACTACATATACCAAAAGAGAGAGAAATGATTTCCTGTAAAATATAATAACAGAAATAATATAATATACGAACTTTTATATATGCATATATAAATAATATTTATTCACGTAACGGTTCAGCTTTATTGACAATTTTATTTATTATTATGCATTTTTTAAAGGCATTTATTAATTCAAGCATAAATCAGCATATTTGTTTAATTTATTTTTATATAACGATGATGCATTAAAGTAATTTATATATTTTACAATAACGGTTAAATATTCAGAGGCTGATTTCCAGTTAAAATTATGAATAGCTTTATTAATTTCATTTAATACATGTTATTGGCAAAAACATCCATTTCTGTAAATATATATATATTTGTATTTATATAATTTTTAAAGTATATTTATGAATAAAATAAAACTTTTATTCTGCTTCATTTTTATCATTTTTGTTTGTTTCTAGTGGGTTTTTATTATTAATGATATAAAGCTGTATAACTATAGCTTCACACCCCACACAGGATTCGGGATTTTGCTAAACAACACATTTTTCGTGCATATGATTTTCCGATAAAAACGAGAGTTCTTGTTATTTTACTTGTTACTAAAATTATTTCGTATATAATTTTTATCCAAGTGTTACACCTTTTTATTAAATACAAACAATGCAATTTTAATTTTATATTCCACCAAAATATAAACAGAGTTATATACCTCCATGTTAGTTATCGTCTTATGACTTACATCTTCGTGGTTGATAAATTATTTAAAACATTAATAAAACATAAACTCTTTAAATTTTCGTGCAAAACATACATGACTATTTATTTATATTATTTATAGTTATATTTATTCCTAAGAAGTCCACCAGTATCCCAGTGATGATCCCAACATCCCACTGTCAAACAATTTACTCGAAGGCAACAAGTCCACAATTGCCTTTCTAGAAATTCAGAACTAGCCGTTTGAATCGCTTTAGTATCGAGTTTTAACTAACGGTTTTTTTAATATTCTTCGATTGGGTTTTTGCGTCTTGATAAATCATTGTTCTGTGTCAACAACAGCCAGGGTTGGAGACGGGAAGAGGGAGTTTTACTTTGGAGTATTTAACTCTCCGGGTAAGCCGTCAGTCAAGAGAGCATCCATCCAGACACCAAGAAAATAGGTGGCATATATATTATAATATCTTGACTGTATTTTGATTAACTTTTAAAGCATTATGCTATACAGGGTTATTCACGCTATACGGCACGGAATATTGTGGCCAAAATACGTGATTTTCAAAAAGTTTCACTTTGGGGATATATGGGGGTCTATTAGGGCTACTTTTTAAAATTACTTTCATAATATATAGGGTGTCCCAAAAACCCTAAAAGTATCAAAGTTGTGTTTTTTTTAATGAAACCCCTTGTATTTTCTTGCATTTTTGGATCCTTCGATCAAAATAAGTGTGTGTTTTAATAAGGTTTTTATTACTTAAACCTTAAGGTTTTTGAAATAATTTGAATTTTGTAAAAATTTAACCTAATTTTCATGTTTCAAATACTTAAAAAGTAATTAAGTTATGCATACCAAATTTACACTGAAATGTAACAATAGATCATATTTTATTTTCCAAGTATAATAAATTTGACATCTTATAACGGGTGTAAAAAAATTGGAATTAAACAAATGAGAACTTTAAATGGCTATAACTTCATTTATTTAAATGGAACGCTATATTTATTAATTTATCAGCAAATGCACGTTTTAATTACCTATCGAATGGTATTTATATCTTAAATGTTAAGTCTTCTCGTTTTTACAGAAAACGCCAAGATATTGTTTATTGCACCGTTTTAGTACTTTTTAAGTAAAAATTTTAATGTATCTAGTTTTCCATCGTATCTAAAAACGTAAGATAATTAATTTAGTCTGTTACTTTAGTTTAAAAGGCCTGTCTTTTGTTATAGTTGTGTTATTTTGCGTTTTTGTGTTAGATCGTTAGTAATCGTTATTGTTTGAACATCGTTGTTGTATTTAATAGTAAAAAATGAAAATTTACACAGATTTTCTTATACTGGGGTTTTTATAACTGACACTTCCAATTTCTTTAAATTGGTTTAATAGTCTCTCAAAAATGGCTGGCTTAGGATGATTTCTTTCGGGAAACCTTTAAGTATAAACTCGACAAGCCAATAAACAATTTTGATGACATTCTCCAAGCATAAAGATAATGCCAATACCCCCTTCTTTTGAGCAAATCTTCATTTTTTACTAAAAAATACAACAGCGATGTTCAAACAGTAACGATTACTATCGATCTGACATAAAAATGCAAAATAAGACAACTATAACAAAAGACTGGCTTTTTAAACTAGTGGCATACTCAATTAATTATCTGACGTTTTTAAATACTATAGAAAACTAGATACATTAAAATTTTTACTTAAAAAGTACTAAAACGGTGCAATAAACAATATTTTGGCGTTTTCTGTAAAAACGAGAAGACTTAACATTTAAGATATAAATACCATTCGATAGGTAATTAAAACGTGCATTTGCTGATAAATTAATAAATATAGCGTTCCATTTAAATAAATGAAGTTATAGCCATTTATTATGTCATTATGTTCCATCAAGAATGCAGCAGCGAAAGTATTAATTTAAACCCTTATTTTAATTTATAACCGTACTAAAAATCATGAACGAGGTTTATTTATTTTCACGAATTTTTCTGTTAAATTTTTTTCTATGCCAAACCATAAAACACAAATGAATATCTATAAATTGTATCAGATAAAAACTTGACAGCCAATTTCTATTATTTTTATTCCAATAAAAATATTTTCTGCGTGTCTGAATCTCCCCTAAAACATATATTGGGGCAATATAAATTTATTCGGAATATTATTGAAGCTTTGTTCCTGCGAAAAAATTGAAAGAAAACTTTATTATAACAATAAATTCATTCATGTTAGATACTTAGAGATAGAGATATATAAAATTTATAAAACTTGCTGCTCCTTAATCACTTTAGAACGAAAATATTTTTCTATGGAAATTAAAAAGGAACTTGGTAACTGTGCATTAAGATATAAATTTATGGCTTTTACTATGTCAATCATTACTCAGTAAAAAGTGATCACTTAAATATTTGCCTAATTTAGGAATTTATTCAATTGTACTGAGACATTTTAAAATCTACGATTATTTTTCTTATTTCTTTTCTTCCAGGAGATCTTTGCCTCTTGGATAAAAAACTTTGTTTAGTAGATTTTCTTCTGTATTCCAGGACCGGATTGTCCCTTTTTATTGATCAGCATTAATCAGCCATCATTGAAACATTCCACCGACCTTAATACCTGCATTCCATTTCTTTCATGTGTTGGTGGAGCCTCTCACCTTGCTCCTTACTCACATCACCAAGATATACATATACATCTTTATTGACAAATATGTACATTATTTAAATAATAAATAAATGATGAATGAGGTGTTATTATGTTAATCTGTCAAAAGGCTATCGACCAGAGGTCTCTCTGCCTTGTTTTGTCTAGTCATATGTCTTTAGTGAGTAGATGCATGACGTGATGAAATGAAATCGAAAATGGTAGAATGTGGGTTTTTAAATTTAGGGATTATGTTAGGGTTTCTCGGAAGACAGTACAGGGATAATATATGAAAGTTGAAAGGATTTTTGGAGAATTTTTCTGATAGGAATCGAAGGCGTTCTTGAATGGGGATAACTAAGGTTGTATCATAGATGAGTTGGTTGGAAGGATTATGTAAAGGATTTAGAGGATGCCGAAGTTTTGTTAGGGTACGGAAGGATGCTCGCTCGCTAACTTGAATATTACGATCACCAAGATTTTCCGCGAAGTAATCAAGATGCGAGTGTAGAAAGTGAACTGTTATGCTCGTATTACATCCCAATTCCATAAATTTCTGTAACATGTTTTTTTACAATTTCCTTATAGTTAGGATCCTTGTTGTTTCCCAAAAAACCTTCAATAATATTAAGAAATGAAATCCGTGCATCTTTCTCAGTTTCGGTCATGGTATTAACAAATTCTTGATCTTTCATTAATCTAATTATTTAAGGACCGACAAAAATTCTTTTGTTTAATTTTGCATCTGATATAGCGGGAAATTTTCCACGAAGGTATTTAAAACAATCTCTATCGTTATTTAGAGCTTTAACGTATTGTTTCATTAATTCAAGTTTAATATGCAGTAGAGGTAACAATAATTTTTGTGGATAAACAAGACCATGTAGAACGTTTTTTGATCCGGGAGTTAAATTATATCTTTTTACGAAGACCTTTTTCTTCCAATGTTGATGTCTACTTCGACTGTCACACTCACACAAAATACATGGTATACGAACATTGATTCTGGCCAACTAGAAGTCCTACAATTTTCAAATTCCCAAAATTTTTCCAACTATGATAATTATATTTGATTATAAAGCAGTACTTTAAGGTTTTCGTAGCTTTCCGTCATTTGCACAGGATGAGCAACCGGTGCCGATGCAAAAACATTCCTATTGTGCAAGAGAACAGATTTAAGGCTTATTTTGAACTAATCATTAAAAAGCCTCCAATAATCGGGATTGTGTGTCCCCCCAAGTTTGTTAATTAGACCAGAAATATCAAACAATTTCTTTAAAATAGCCTCAATACCCGCATTTCCTAAAATTCGAGATTTGAACGTCTTCTGTAAGTAAATTTTACTTTCGGGAATTCTCCTATACTATTTTTAGAATGTCATTTGATTTTTATTCGCAAATATTTCAAAAGGCATAAATAGGACACCTAGTAAATTTATTAAAACATGTGCGTGATGGAAACAAAAAAATGTTGATTCTTTATTAGTTTAGACATCCAAATAACAAATGTTTTGTTTTAATAGAAAATTTATTTTAGAAACTTTTATAATGCACATGAGTAGAAATGCGAACATCATGTCAAGTAGTTTTTCAGTTAGAAGTAGAAACAAATTATTTATAATTTATGTTATGAAATGTAATTTATGTTTTATTTTTTATAGTATAATGTACTTAATAATATCCTCTTGTGGTTTATCTGTTGGACAAAAAAGAAATATTATTATTATTATTATTATTATAAAAATTTAATTTTTTGTAAGTTTCTAGATACTTTATAACACATTCAATAAGTATAAGATACTTGTAAACCCTGGGTGTAAGAATTTTTAAAATCCGATCTTTCGTTCAAGAGTTTATAATCTATAAAGGAAAAACAAATGAAAATCGAATTTTCGTACCTTTCGTTAAGGAGTAATGATCAAAAAACGAAAACAAATGAAAGTCGTTTTCAACGTTTACAATAACTATGAGACATGAACCATCAGTGCAAGAATTTTTAAAATTTGATCTTTTGTTTATTTTATTTATTTTATTTTTATTTTTAGGAGTAATGGTCAAAAATAGAAAAACAAATGAAAATCGAATTATCGTTTTCCACGTTTACAACAAGTATACGACAATTGTGAACCATCAATGCAAGAATTGCTAAAACTCTATCTTTCGTTTAAGAGTAATGATCAAAAATGAACAAACTGATTGGACGATGACAATAAGTTTAATTTTTCGTTAGTAAATTTTTCCTTATATTTTATATTTTTCCAAGGAGTTGGTTTTTTGTTTGGTACAACTGAAATCAGTGACTAACATTTTTGCGTTTAACTCAAAAATGGCCACTGCTATTAAAATTTCCAAAGAGTGTTAAAGGTTTCTAAAATAAATTTTCTATTACGAAAATACAAAAAACTTCTGAGCAAACAAATTTTAGGAACGCCATTTATAGCATAGTTCCCGCGGTCCGGTCGAAGTAACAAATTGCCTAAGAAATTTACTTGATGTTAGTTTAGGCTGTACCAAACTTCACCACTCTACCACGAACGGTATTGCAAATATGTATTTAGAAAAATGTGTTTAAATTTCTTAACTTTGATGGCCTATATTTTGATCATTTGAAGACTTTTATATTTTTTTTTCACGAATCGTCATCATTTTCACTCAAGTATATTTAGTTAATTTTATTTCCCGAGTCACAGAAACGCCCTGTATATATGTCAGTTCGCTGACGACACACCGATAATAGTTTAAGAAAAGAAACTATGTGAAATAATATAACTGCTATAAGATAAGTGTAATAGAACTTGGTGCTTTATGCAGTGCCTAATTGTACATTAAACTCGTAAAAGACCAATTATTATATTCCTTATAACCACATCAAACGTACGTAACCATTAATTACAATCGATAATAAACCTATATTTACATCCTGCAAATACCTAGGGATTAGCTTTAAACTATACTTCCCCGGCTATGATGGTCTTAATATTAAACAAAAAACCATGGAGGCTAGACACAATCATTTTAGATGCTTAACCTATAAAAAAAGGTTTATAGGAGGGAAGCAGTTAGCATTTATTTATTGATATTTCGACTACTTCTTGAATAAGGTTATGTACTGTTAATATATGTCCTCATATGCTCTAAAATATCCTTATCATAGAACGCAGTACCTTCTTAAGAATCATTACGAAAATACGCAATCCTAGAAATCATATCTACAATCCTATGGAAGAACTGCACTAGGAAGAGACTCATTGTTTATAATTTTCAAAAATTTTCTCATAATTTTCAGGCACAGGTAATCTACAACAAGTTTCGTAAATATCATTTCGATCAAACAGACAATAAGACTTATCAAATTGTTAACGGTGGAGGCTTCTACTCCTATATACATCATAATTCACTAATGAAACACTTGTTATCTTTGCATAAGTGAGAGTCTCAGTTACTAGTAATAACATTTTACTCTGATTCGTAATCTTCTCACCCGAATCCATAATAACAGTCAGAATTATGATCATGCATTCGTTACCTGTATATACTACATGAGAAGAAGATGATAAGAACACAAAAGAACCGTGGCTAAATGTACTATATAATTATTGTCAACGTATATTTTTATGTCAAATAAAAATGTATTATTATTAAGTCTTTATTCTCATATAAATATAAATATACAAAAAAATATGAATATAAATTCAAAAAACTCATTTTAATTATGGGTTTCAATATTTCTTACTAGTGCTTTTAGTTTTGATTTCTTTTCTCTAAAAACTGCTTAGTTTTTTTTATTGTTGACAGTTAATTGGATAACTTATTGATTTGGATTTTACACTTTTCGGGAAAGTGAATATCGGTGTTTTGGAAAATTTAGATTGTCCCTTTGTCATATATTGTAACATATAAAAATAAGTCATTCTATATTTTGAATTCCAATAATAGTTAATAATTTATTTGTTACAAATAAAGACTTACAAGATTTAGTGGTTTCAACACCCAGGGTTCTTAGGATTATGTATAGGACTCGCTTCAGGATAATGATAGTTTTATTTATTTAAGGCAAACTAGCCGTTAAGGGGCATAGGTTAATATAAAACCAACCCACCTGACACCTCATCTGCACGTGGTGCATCCTGCTAGATAACGAACGAGGCTCCGTCGACCGAGTGACTGTCGGTATAAATAGTCCCCTCTTTCTGGTCAAGACCTTGGAAGAGCTAGGAAGAGAATGACTTCTTCTTGTCATTGGAACCAGAAATTGCTTCTAAAGGCGGATGAACCAAACATAGTGAACGACGTGAAGATGAATAAGGCAACGGGAAACAATACATTTAAGGTTGGACCAGATTATCCTTAGTTCAATCATCATGGACGAATTCAAACATACATTCTACTGAGCAGAGTCCAATCGGATACTAAGACCCGACAGGGGAGGAAAATCCCAGGAATGCAATATTTCCCAGGTCGAGCGTTTACAAAAACCTTGCAAAATAACATCGTGGAATGTTAGGAGGGAAACATACATAATGCTGTTAAAGAATGAACCGACTAAATATAAAAATATTCGGTATTAGCCATGTTCAATAGCCCAATACTGGAAAGATAATGGTAAACAATAAAACCATGTGAAGTAAAGACAGTTCGCACCAATAGCAAATGTCAGTCCTTACTCAAACAGAATAATAATTATACAACTAAACACAAATAACGCATAGGTAAACATCATACATTTATACGTCCAAACCACTGACAAACCAGATAATGATATAGAAAGTTTCTACAAAGATTTCGACAATGTCTTAAAAATCTACCAATGTGATAATTATATTAGGAGACGAAAAATTTCCTGTGCAATTATGGGTTAAGAGCCAGAAATGAAAGAGGAGATCGACCTACATAATTCTGCCAAATTAATAAATTTATCATTGCAAATATATTATTCAATATACACATCGAAATATCCGGCCAATTAAAAGGAATAAATCGCAAGAAATCAGATAGTATAGAGTCAGACCATAATGCCGTAGTTACAAAACTCAGGCTCGAAATAAAACTGGTAAACAGAAAATCAGAAAACACAAAACAACTTACGGCAGCTTAATTAACAAAGAAATTAGTATAAAAGGAGAATTTTTCCAAAATACCCAAATAGACACTAAATGATTTTTGATAAACATAGATATAACTAAAATTCAAAAGGAGTTTATACCAGCAAGAAAAACACAATGGTTGACGGAAGAGATCCCAGACTTAATGGATACAAAATCACAGTTTAAAGAAGATAATAATAAGTACAAAGAAATAGATAAGCACATAAAGATTACAATTAAATAAGCAATGACTTAAAGACCAAATAGAAGGATATCAGAGACAATATGACAGTTTCAATACCCACAAAAAATAAATGAGATAACACCTTTTGTGCAATACCAAAAACCACAAACGCTAAAGATTGCAACGAATAAAGAACAATATATTTAATAAAACATGTACTGAAGGATTTTCTAAGAGTAAATAAGACTATTATAAATTAGAATGATAGTTAATTTGGATTCAGAAACGGGCTAAGCACCAGAGAGATTATGTTTGCACTTACCGTGTTAGCAGAGAGAACGTGGACGTATATGTCTGTTACGTCGACTTCGAAAAAAGTTTTTGACAAAAGGAGAAACTAGTTGAAATTCTGCAATCGAAAAACATAGACAATAAAGACTTGAGAATAATAACAATAGTGGACAATAGACTCAGCACAGTTGATAATATAAGGAAAGGAGAGATACAAGTGTGCATTATGTGCGCCCTGCTCTTCAATCTGTACAGAGAATCCATTTTTGAAGAATCATTAATAAAGTAAAAAGAAAGGATAATAACAAACGGAAAAAACTATTAATAACATAAGTTTTGCAGATGACAAATGATTCAGAATGAATACAATAAAGACTAAATAGGGGTAATAATAAAAAAAAACTAAACATACAAGCAAATATATACTGGAAAGAGTTCAAAAGTAGAAATACTAAGAGCACTAAGGTATTAGTATTTCTTTTCTCTAATGTGAGAATGTTCAAATACGTGAAGAGTACAATTATTATTGAATGTTTAAAATATTCTTTTCTAACTGTGTTTATTTAAACTCTAAAGGCACATTTCAAGGCAGTGTATTCATTATCAATAGTTAAACTGACAAATTGAAAAAGATACTATAGTCAAAAACTATAACATGTCCATTTTTAACTTAATTATTTTGTTAAATAAAATAAATGTATCTTTCGGGATGGGTTCAAAGATTATAGTTTGGAAAAGAAAAATGACTTGAAATTATTCCTAGTATAAATTTTCCCAAATCATAACCTTTGAATTTTATTTTATATAATTTGAAATACGAAACATTTCGTAAACCTAACAAAAATGTAAATAGGTAATTGTGGTGGCCTCTACTTTGTGATAAATTCTTATTAATAAATGATTGTAAATACTTTTTATTTATCACATACTTTTATCTTTAATGTGACTATAGTTTTGACAGATATTCTCTCATTTTCAAGTATTGTTTGAAAATAACAGAATATCTGCAATGCAAAAACTGATGTTAATTTTCTCGGGTCTTAAATCATAGGTATTGTTTATAGAAATATTATAATAAAATGGATCGAGTGTATTTTCCTAAGGAATAATCATTACTACATCCAAGCATGAACTTTTTCACCTTTTATTATCAATTTTAGCTTTCGGTTTTTTATATAGATAATATTTATACGGATTAAAAATGGTATCACAGAAACCGTAATTATATCAGTTACATAAAAGAAAGTTATGGTTAATATAATCAAATGCGTTAGATAAATCCAGCAGCTTCCACCAAGAAACTGGCTCCTTTGTAAAACACAATAAATGAAGTGGTTAAATTTAAAAAAATGCGGTATTTATATTTTGCGAAGTCTTAATTATTTGATTAATTTAATTGCTGGACATTATATTGATTTCTTGCAAAAATAATTTAATTCGTTTTACAACAACTTATTCAAAAAACTTTCATTAAAGACTTGCAGGTCTATAATTTTCCACATTATCAAGATCGCCTTTTCTATATATTCACTTAACTAAAACTAGTCTTAGTAATTATAAAAATACCTGTTTCTAAATTAATTCTAAGTAATTCATTTAGGATTGGTTCCTGCGGTTTTTGGATTTTAGTTTTGTATTTTGAAATTTGTTCTTTTGTAGTTTTTTCAGTTGAAATTTCTTCTTCATCTGAACTAGTTTCATCTTCTGTATGCCGACGGTTTTACTTTTTTTGAGATTTTGGCCTCGTTTGCGATGGTTTAGGTCTATCAATTGAAGGTCTTAGTCCATCACTCTCATTCTGGGCGTCTAGTAGGTTTGTCCTTATTTTGGTCATCGGGTTTGTTTTCTGAAAATTTGCAAATGTGCTTGTCTTTAGGCTTTCTTTTTGGTGACTTTCGCACTTCCGACGGGAATTCCTCGATTTTTGGGAAACTTGATTCTTCAGGTTCATCCTTAATCGGATATTTTTCGTTAGGTTTACGTTCTGGGGATTTGACAGTTTGTAGAGCAATCTCCTGTGCATCACACGTTTTAGGTTTCTCTTTAATAGGATATTCTCTTGATCTCTTTTCTGGAGATTTGCGAATTTGTGATGGGAATTCCTGAATTTTCTTAGGCTCTGATAATGATTTAGATTTTCTGGGATATTCAATTTCTTCATTTAGATAAGATTTTACAGGTGAGTGACGTTCAGGTGTGCTTTTAATATGTGAAAGGAAGCTCTTACTTTCAGTATTGGACTGGAGTTTGAGGTTTTGGTGATTCATCACTAGGTCTTCTATGAGATGGTACTTTTTTCTTAGGACTTTTGCTAGGTCTTCTAGCTGCGTCTGCTAAGGATGGATTTTTAGGTTTAGTAGTATCAGGTATACCTAAAATTAATCTACACCGTTCTTCATAAGTGTCTGTTCTTCGCAAAACCTTTCCTTGGTCAGTTTTGGGTTTGAAATCGGTTGAGTTGTCCATGCTTGGAGGTTTGGTGGAGCGTAAACTACTTCTTGGCATGTATTTAGTTGGTGAATGTACCTGTTTTATTGGGGATATTGGTGAGCGTTCCTGTTACTTTTTTTGTCTTTTTTATTGTAGTAGTTGACACAGTCACCGGATTTTCAGGTTTCTTACCCATATGATATTCCATACTATATTCAGGCTTTGTATCTTGAGGTCGTTTATTATCTAAATAGTCTGGTGATTGTCTAGTTGCATTATCACGTTTTGGATATTGTTTATCAGGAGATTAGTTCGAATAAATTTCATCAAGGTCTGAAATCTCGGTTGATATTCGAATTCACCAACAGTGTCAGTTGGAGAAGAGTTTCTCGAAGGAGTGGTTTCCTTTTTCTTTGATGACCTTGTAAGTGTAGTAGAGTCAATTTTTTCGGTATTATATGTGTTCTTTCTAGTTATTGTCTCTGTGCTGGTCTTTCTTGGCGTAAGTTCTTCTGGGCTTGCTCTTCTCGGCGATTGACGAGTTTGTTTTGTAGGACTGCTGGGAGTTGTGGGTATTGATGGACAGTAACCAATCTTTTCAGAAGATGATTTTCTAGGAGAACTAAACTTTTGTGGACTAACTTCTCGTCTATCTGGCGATGATCTAGTTGGATATCTATTTTTATCTACAGTAGTTTTATTAGGACTCTCGTTATCATTTTCAGGAGAATACCTATTGGCTTTTCTTGGACTGTCATCGCGTCTTTTAGGTGAAAACCCTCTAGTCTTTTTTGGACTCTTATCACGCTTATCAGGTGATGTTCTTTCCAGATACCTATTTTTCTCTGGCGTAGCACGATTTTCTGGAGTATATCTGTTATTCTTTTTTGGACTGTCATCATATCTGCCAGGTGGCGATTATCTCGGATGTTTATTCTTTTCGGGGCTAATGCTACTTCTCAAAGATTAAAGTTTTATCGTCACTCAAATTTCTTGTATTTGGCATTTCAGGCACTTTACTTTTAATAATACTTACTTATTTTATAACTGTTTAAGAAGTTCCGAATTGTGATTTTCGATCGATTAATAGTATTTTGTTATACTCTTGCTTGTAGTATTTATATGTATATTTTTATAATTTTAAGATATCACTTTGTTGTGAAAATGATAAAAGACGTTTTGAAAGACCCCTTAACGTGAAGAATTGTAACCTAGTTTTATCCTAACTATAATACTTTGAGCTGGCCATATGGACTAGTTTCCAAGGCCAAAAAAAAAAGATATCACCTAACTAACCAATTAGTTATCAGAATTAAAAAAAATAATCACAAGGTAGAATCATTAAATTCTAATTACCGCTTGTCTATATTTATTAAAAAAATACAAATGAAAATAATGTGAATATAAAATTAAGACTAATGTAGTTATTTATTCTTATAATCCAGTATTATAAAACTATTTATATAAATACTAAAGGTCTTACAGATATTTATAAAACTTACCCGAAACAGTATTAGTAATCCATTTTCTTTTCACTTTATTTTATTTTCTATAAAATCATTTTTACTTTAATGCGGCATATTACAGATTAATATATTAAAACACTTGAAAATAGTCTATCTGCACATATGAACGCGATAAGAATGATTAGTGCACTGACAAAACGCTATCCGAAACAAACGCGTTCTTCCGGGCCACGTTTTTTTGCACTTTTTTTTGTTTCTGCGTGGCGTACCTGCGCCGCAATAATTGATAGATCTCAGTGTATTGAACACAGTCGATAATAATAAATAAATAAATAATAATTTGTGTGTTCGTGTTGGTAAAATTGTAAGTAAAAACCTATAAATTACTTTGAAAATAAATTTATTTTATATACAGGGTGACTGACGAAAAACCTTTGGTGCTGTATCTCGCTTATTTTTGATCCGATTTGAATAAATAAAACATCAAATTAAATGATTTTTAAAAGACTTTAATATGAACTGTACTGATATTTTTTCTGGCATCCAGTTTTTGACAAAAGACGATCAACTTTTTTTTTCAATTTTTTTATATATATTTTGTACTGATCCGCAAGGAGATTTTTTTCTGAATCTAAATTTGTAAACGATTTTATCCATTCATCAAACCAAAGTCGAGAAATTGAGGATAAAAAAAATAAAAATCAAATATTCATAGTAAACAATATACAGAGCCTATTCCAAGTGTCAAAAGTGACAGTGTCAGTCATTGGTACAATACTGCAATGATTTTTAATAATTTCATAATAAAAATGTTGCAAGATATCAAAAACTGAAAAACGATTTCTGTAGAAGCACAAAATTCAGTACAGTGTTTGAAATATTGTAACATTTTAATTATGAAATAATTAAAAATCGTTGCAGTATTGTATCAATGGCTGCCACTGTCACTTTTGACATTTAAAATAGGGTCTGTATATTGTTTACAATGGATACTTGACTTTATATTTATTTTTTTAATCCTCAATTTCTCGACTTAAGTTTGATGTATGGATAAATTTGTCTACAATTTTATATTCAGAAAAAAAATCTCCTTGCGAATCAATAAAAATATATATACAGTGCAATTAAAAAAAAAAATTTTGATCGTATTTTGTCAAAAACTGGGTGCGAGAAAAAATAACAGTTCAGATCCTATTAAAGTCTTTTGAAAATGGTTTAATTTGATGATTTATTAAAATCGGATAAAAAATAAGCGAGATACAGCACCAAAGGTTTTTCGTCAGTCACCCTGTATACTATTTTGAATTTAAATTCTAAAACATTAAATAAAATTAAAATACTACAAAACTGCTATTTGAATATTTGTGTACGTAAAAAAAAGAAATTTTTAAGTAATTGTTACTACAAAACTGTTGCAAGAGAAAATCTAAAACTAGGTCGGGTATGTATATGGATACCATACTTTATTAAGATGTAATTAATGAGAGTAACAAGAAATAATCTTTAAAGTTACGTGCTTTATGATACGCTAATGAGGCATACAAAAAAATCCCTAATGGATAAATAATCACCACTACTTTTAAATTTTAATTAACATTTCACGTAAAAAGGTGCATTTATTTTATGCCTACAATATAATTTAACATTAGCCGTTTTAATAACACGCTAAAATTAATTTCAAATTCAGTTTTATTCGAGTGTGAATCATCTTAAAACTGTAATTAAATTTTAGCAATAACGGAAATATAATGGTTGTAATGGATATTAACATAATACATAAATTAGCAATTAACAACAACTTGTATATAATCAAACCAGTTAATAATCAAATTAAAAGCAGCAACAAAAACATTTAATACCGTTATATGTAGTTCACTTGTCAGTGACCAAAATTCTTAAGTCAATGACATTAATTATAACATTATGTATATAATTTAATTATATAAAAATAAATTAATTAACAAACCAGTAATTAATATGTTATCCATAAAATCATAACGAATTTCAACACTAATAAAAATATGTAGGGCAGAAAGACCAATGGTTAATAGCCCAAGCCGACGACTGACTTATATTTTATGTACATAACATGAAACTGTTAAGTTTTTAAATTTTATGCTTGTTTTTCTTTCATATGAAAAATTAACTTAATTCGTTATTGTAGAGGTTTTTATTTTATAATGAATTATTTCTAAAACACAAGAAAGCTTTATTTTTTTATTTAATTTTTATTATCATTCTTTGAAACTTAATAACTAGCCATACATAATATTAATAATTTAAAAATGCGAAAAGATTTCGTAAATTGTTGTTTCGATAAGTGATTTGTTTTGTAGTCTTAGTAAGACTCATTGATGTAGATTTACGAAATGTTTTCGTATTTTTAAATTATTAGTTAATTTTCTACAACGAACTAAAGGACTTTAATTTTATCATACATAATACTATTAATGTTGATATCATTTGTCAGTGTATTTTATTTAATCATTGAGGGAATTTATCTTTATTTTCATTTAGTGTTATTTGACTTCGCTCTTCACTATTTCTACTACTAACGATCAGCTTTAAACACCCTTGGTGATTTAGGGCGCCCTTATATGAACTCCATTCCTTTGTTTAACCACCTGCTCTTGCACCTGCAACCCAGGGTCTTAAGGTATTATTTGTAATTATGTAAATCTTTACGACTCAAATAATTAATATATTCCGTGATAAAAAAATATGTCAGGTCTTATCACTTCCATTTCAATTAATTTATGTTAGCAGAACATATTTTTGTTATTAAGTTCTTAATGTGCTGTAAGCATAAATAAATAAATACGTTAGAAACTTATTTATTTATATTATTAAAATAATGTATAAATATTTATTTTAAATCATCAGTGTACTTTATTTTCAAATTGTAAGAGACACATTTCTCAAGAAATACATGCTCAGATATATTCATAATTTTGGAAACCACCCAAAATCAATCTGAAGTAATTAGTTAACAATAATGATTCGATATAAAATATAGTGCTTATAATAATCAAACTCGTACTACTATACTGTACTGATGTGATCCAAATGTCTTAAAACCGGTCAGTAGATATTCTTGATTCGGGAAAAATAAAATTATATGTTTTTACATAATCTTTGTTAGTAGAGAAATCAGTCCGATGTTCACACAATACTATACTATAGCGAAACTATTTATATAATTTCTACTCATGTTAATTAACTGCTGCATATATTTATTATTGAAAAAATAGTGTACCATACAATATTTCCTTTGCTTAATTTTGCATGAAGTGTATTATCCTATTTAATAAGTTACAGTATAGAAACACAAAAAAATAATTTGTAAAATAGATATTTCTCACATTGTTAAATTTTCCTCAATACTTAAGATTTAAATTGAACTTAGAAACTTACAAACGAAATCAATTTTTATTAGATGCATTTCTTTTAAATTTATTAATATGATTTTGATTTGTAAATTCTCTATATTTTTAAGAAATAAATAATTGCACTTAATAAGATGGTTTGTTTATATTTTTTTAGAAATTCATTTAATTATTTATTACTAAATTGCCAAGATACATTATTCCGCCATTTAAATAGGCCTTAATATAGAGAAAATTGCCTTAATATTATTTAATTTCATCTTTCAGTATTTTGCCACCATTTTCCCTTATTCCCTCAGTCACGTTTTTGTTTATTTATTTATATACTCCTTCGAACTCCTCTGCCAAATGCTTCCAAGTATCCCTTCCATTCACATGTAATACACATTTTCCATAACTTTCTTATATTCAGATTTTGCTCCATTTCCCCCCTATTCCTCATCTAGCTCCTGCCAAAGTGATATTTTCCTCTATACCAAGCTGACTATTATTCAGGTACATTGATAGCCTCCCTTCCTTCCCGGCCTTTCATGAATTTCCAATTCCTTCCCTTTCTCTTTGACTCAAGATCCTACATTTACTCCATGCTCTGACCATCTACTTTTTATTCTTTATTTTATACTGTCTCTTCCACTGAGGTTACCCTATACAATCACACGCTTTTCATACCCCATTCACCAGTCTTTCCTGAATTAATAAAACACGTTAGAATTTACTTTCCTCCTCTAATCCACACAACTTCATTTCATAACACGCTATTCTCTTCATTGCCTCATACTGCAGACTTACTTTATTTATTACCTAAAATACTCTGTATCGCCCCTAATTGAGATTAGGCCCTCTGAGAAGTGTTCCCTCAAAATAGCCATAATTGCTTTTGAAATTTGAGCCGTCGCATCGTCTTGTTGGAACTAAATGTCCAACTCATCTATAAAGGTTGTCTCAAATTGTTCTGACATTTAAAAATTGCGCGCCATTTTTTTGCGGCAAACATAGAGTACTAATCTTTGACAACTGGTATCAGGAAGTATTGAGGTTCAGTCATGAATAATTTCACGATTGAGCAACGCTTAGAAATTGTGAAAATTCATTACAGAAATGGTCTTTTGGTCATCATAACGCACCATCTCGCAACACTGTTTTTTAATTCAAAAATTTGAGGTTAGTGGTTCAATTCTAACCTCGAAAAACAGTGGCCGTTCTCGTACCGGTCGGTCGATTGAAAACATAGCCGCAGTGAGTGCGAGTATTGACGAATGTCCATCCACCTCGATTCGCCATCGTGCTCATCAATTGGACGTTTCAAGAAGCTCTGTGCAGCGAATTTTGACTAAAGATCTGCATTTGCAAGTCTACAAGATCCAATTGACACAAAACCTGCAACCAGCAGACCATGCGCAGCGCCGTACATTCGCTAATTGGATAGAGGTGCATCAACAAATCGATGGTGATTTTTCGAAGAAAATCATCTTCAGCTTACTGGCTACATGAATAACAAAACTGTCGAATTTGGGGGACCGAAAATCCTCAAGTGATCCAACAGTTTCCCCTGCATCCATCACGAGCCGTACTTTTCGAGAATGCTGCGGAAAATGCGGTTACTGTCAGTGGTGTTCGTTATCGTGACATGATAACCAACTTTTTAAAGAATGAATTAAACGGCATGGACTTAGACGACATATTTTTTCAACAAGATGGTGCAACCAGACACACTGTGAACGAAACAAGGCAATTATTGCCGCGGTGATGTGAATTGGCCACCAAGATCGTGCGATTTGACGCCATTAGACTTCTTCCTCTGGGGTTTTCTGTAAGAAAAAGCATATGCCAATGATCCACAGACCATTCCGGAGCTCAAGGAAGAAATTAGAGGCACCATTAATGAAATTAGTCCGCAATTATGCCAAAATGTTATTGAAAATTTTGTCAAAAGAATGACCATTTGCAAACAATGCCGAGGCGTCCATTTATCGGATATTGTGTTCCACATATAACCTTCATGTTTGTACCTTATAATAAAATAAAAACAATCGCACTTTTCCAATAATTATAATATCTTTTTTAATAAATTAAAATGTCAGTTCATTTTGAGACACCCTATACATTGCATTGCACTCATTTTATATGTTTCACGTACCCTCCTCTACTTTTAAAAATAAATTCTAAATAATTGAATGCTTTTACCCTTGCATTCTAACTGTTTTACTCTGCTCTCCCTTCTTTTATTACTAAACCTCATTTACTGTGTCTTCCCTACGTTCACAATTAGTCGTCTCTTATCCAAATATCTTTCCACTCTCTTCAACATATTTTCATTCGTCGGTAACCTCTCGCCTTTCATACCATATTATCCGCATATGCCAGCATTTATACTTTGTTTTTTTCGATCATTACCCCACCCGCTTGTTCCTTTCTTAAGCTTTTCTTATAATTCACCACTATATAAATTAAATAGGGCTTTACGAGCACCACTGTCACACACCCTTAATTTATCTGAATTACCTTAATTTCCACTTTCGCAATAACCCACGTTCCTTCATACTCCCTTTTTATACAATCTACCGTTACATCATTTACTCCTTTCCTTCTCACACATTCTAGCAAACTCTAGGTAGGCACTGTATCATACGTGGGCGAATCAAATATTAACCGGAATTTATAAAAAAAAATATGTATTTTTCCCATTTTTCAGCCAATTGCTAACAAACGATTCCACGTCTTGGTCACTGTGAAAACGGCGTCCTCCCAATTCGTCTTTGAGTGGACCAAACATATGTAAGTCACACAGGGACAGGTCGGGGCTTTAAGGTGGGTGTTCCAATATTTCCCAATGAATTATCTCTATTTTTTCTCTGGTCAAAGCATCTATGTATGGCCGAGCGTTGTCATGAAGGAGAATCACACTTCGGATGGGCATGCCTAATCTTTTCTGTCGATAAGCCAATTGGGCTTCACCAAGGAGCTTGTAATAATATTCAGCTTTGACTGTACGTCGCTCATGAAGGAAATTAATAAGCAGTATGCCTTTTCTGTCCCAAAATACAATTGCAAGATAGGTTTCCCGCAGATAGGTTGGTTTTGGTTTTTCGAAGTGAAGCTTCTGCAGGTTGTCTCCACTCTATGGCTGCTTGTTTAGATTCTGGTGTGAATGATGCACCCATGTCTGTAAGAAATGCAAATATAAATATTTAAAAAAAATCAAAAAATATATTTTGAAACTAAATTCCGGTTTATATTTGATTCACACACGTACGTTGCTTTTATTTTCTTCTATCACTCTCTCTACTATCCTTGCAGAGTATTGATCTTGTCCCCGTTCCTTTTCTAAAACTTTGCATTTCTGGTAAAAAAATACAATTTTCAACGTCCTATACTCGTAATCCCCACTCTCTATGATGCGGTATTTTAGTTTCTACTCTAATTTTATTTAGCAGCTCCTTAAATTTTTTCTTCGCTCTATTTCCTGTCTCCTTTCACCTCTCAGCTTTTAGTCCGTCCATATCTGCTACATTTCCTTGTTTTACTTCACCAAAAGCTTTTTCCACCTCTTCCTCCATGAAATCTTCAATCATCCCCCTTATAATTACGTCTCATATCTCGCATAGACGTCCACTTTTCACTTTTCTCTACAATATTTTATTCCTTCTTATAATAACACTCCTATTCGTCTTATTCTTTCCCTTTTTTTAGAATATTCCATATTTCTGCATAACTTCTACACATTCTTATTTCTTCGCTCGTTTGTTCGAAAGCGTTGCTTGTTTTTTTTCCTAGACATATACTATTAAACTTATTTCTTGCTAAGTGCTTCTCGGCTAATCTTCTTCATATGCATATCCTGATTGACTGTATCACTTCTCTTTGCTTGTCGATTTTCCTCCTCGAATACTCACACATTTCTCCCTGTTATCATTTCCGCATCCCACTGTAACATCCTCCAACTCTACCATTAATTTAACTTCATCCCACTGAATCTTCTCTATCCTGTTCTTCATATTCCTAATAGCTTTTACACTAATTTACACTCATCTTCAATTTAAACTACACTCTTATTTTGTCTATCTCTTCTTTTTAATGGTAAATGATTTTGTTACTTTACCTTCTTGAATTCTTTTCATTTCTTACGTTGAAAAGCCCCTGAAGGTTTTATAATCATTTACTGTCGATCTATGTAGCAAAATGTATGTCTTCTTACTTTCCTAAACTCTTTCTTTGCATCTATTTAATATTTTATATCAATCTTCTATCCCCACTACTTCACGCTCTTTGTTTATCCATAGATCCTGAGATCTTTTTTCAAACATTGTATCATCATTGTTAATCACAGCCCCCGCTTCTTCCAATCCTGCATTAAAATCATCCCCAATGACACACCTTCATCCTTCGAGGAATCTATAATTAATCTTCTATATTATTACATCCCAGTTTTTACTAAAATATAATACTCCTACACTATGTACTCTAATTGAGTTAAAGCAAAAAATCTTAATTGTTGTAATAACACATAATGCACTACAAAATAAAACTTTTCCCATTTCTGATCTTTTCATTTACTTAATCCTATCACTCACTCTGTTGTTTCTTACCACTAATTTCCTACAAAGCCCATCTATCTACAAATCTTCATCTAATATCTCACTATTGTTTGTATTGGTAGACTCAAATTATTTGTTTCTTGAAACTGTTGGGAATAGAAGTGGCAACGTAGGTTGCATATGTATGTTAAGAATAGAAGTGGCAACATAGGTTGTGTCAGCACTCTCCTCTGCAACAAGATGAAAGCATGTAACGAAGTTTTGAGTTAATCAATATATTATTAGTGTAAAGTGTTCAACCCTTATTGAAACCACCCATCATCCCCAAAAGGTTATGGGCCCAGGGGAGAGACAAAAAGTTTTTGAAAAATCGCGTTATTCGATAAAATAAGGGTAAATTTAAAAAGTGCAAAAACGTGTTCTAGAAGAACAAAGAAAAATGGCGACAGCGACCGGTGAAGGGATCGTGGTGTACCCGCAACTGAAAGAGGGAACAAATTTTACACATTGGAAATTCAGAGTATATCTTATACTAGAAGAAAAAGGAGTAAGAGAAGCAATCGAACCTTTACAACCTGGAAAGGAACTGGACAAAGAAAAAGATGCCAAAGCTAGATCAACTATTGTAAAATGTATAACCGACAAATATATCTCATATGTGCAGAAAGCAAAAAATGCTAAAGAAATGTTGACTTGCTTGGAAAACATTTTCGAAAGAAAAAGCGCAGTAAACAAATTACATCTGAAAAGACAACTTTTAACGCTAAAATGCAAAGTAAGTGACAAATTACAAGATCATTTCCTAAAATATGATGCATTAATAAATAGCATAGAATCATCAGGCACTAAAATGGATGAGTCTGATTAAGTGTGTCATCTATTACTAAAATTACCATCGTCGTATGATAATGTAGTTACTGCCATAGAAACAATGAGTGCGGAAAAAGACTTGACTGTTGATTTTGTAAAAACGTGTTTGTTAGACGACGAATTAAAGAGAGGTGAAAAGACATCAACAAACAGAAGTGAAGCTGCATTTAGTGCAAGATACGAATGTTTCAAATGTGGGCGTACTGGACATATAGCGTCAGAGTGTTTTAGCAACACAAATAATGGCAATCAGAGAGGAAATGTTTGTGGTCGTGGACGTGCCCAATCCAACTTTAGTCGTGGAAGATTCCAGTATAATCGAGGTCGAGGACAGCATAGAGGAAATTCAAATCAAAATCAGACACACATGAGCAAGACAGAAGGAAACTACAACTTCGTAGCAACGACGCAGCAAGAATGTTATCAGGTAACAGTGAACAAAGACAATATTGATTGGATAATTGATTCAGGTGCAACAGAACACTTAATACAACAAGAATATGAAAAATACATGACCAATGTTAGTGTCATGGAAACGTGTACAAGAATAAAAATCGCAAGCGACGATGCATTAATTGCAAAGAAACGAGGTAAAATTTGTATGTTATCATGCGGAAGGGAAGTAACTATTGATGCATTAATTGTTCCGGGTTTATTTCATAATATTTTGTCAGTAAAAGGGTTAATAGATAAAGGTATTGAAGTTATATTTAAACCATTAAAGGTAACGTTAATTAAAAATGATGCAGTGTGGCATTGTAAAGAAAGGTGCGGTTTATTTTATTTGAACGGATTACTTAAAGATAATTCTAAGTTTGAAGAAGCAAATGTATGCTCAAACAATAATATATGGCATTTGAGATTGGGTCATTTAAATAAAAAGGGGTTATCAATAATGAAATTACCCATGTCAGACAAAAAATGTAATTCATGCATGAAAAACAAAAGCGTAAGGAAGCCATTTATTAGACAAGAACTACCAAGAAGCAGACAAATTGGTGAGTTAATACACACAGATATAGCTGGTCCGGTGACACCTATGTCAAATGAAGGTCATAAATATTTTCAAACTATAACGGACGATTATTCTCATTTTGTAAAACTGTATGTACTTAAAAATAAGAGTGAAGCTGAAAATAATCTTATACATTATATTAAAGAAATTCAAACGCAAAAAGATGTAAATGTAAAAAAGATAAGATGTGACAATGGCGGCGAATTTATATCAAATTTATTCAGAAAATTTTGTTACGAAAACGGAATTATTATTCAGTACACTAGACCTTATTCACCACAACAAAACGGTGTAGCAGAAAGACTTAATAGAACTTTATACAATAAAGCTAGAACAATGATAAATGAAACAGGGTTACCAAAATACTTATGGACAGAAGCATTTATGTGCGCAGCTTATTAGTTAAACAGAAGTCCATCTGCAGCAATAAATTTTAAAATTCCAGCTGAAATGTATTACGGAAAATTAGATTTAAAAAGGTTGAGAGTATTTGGTTCAAAAGCGCGGCCGGTAATATTGCCACGTAAATTTAAACTTGACGAAAGAAGTATCGAAACTCGAATGTTAGGTTATAGTAGCAATGGGTATCGTTTGTGGAACCCTTAAACAGAAGAGATAATAATCTCCAGAGATGTAGAATTTGATGAAAGTGATTATAAATATGTAAACAATAAAAATAGAAATGAGTTTTCAGAGCAATTCATATTAAATGAAAACGATGTATTAAGCGAAAATAATAAGTCGAGGGAGAACGAAGTAAATAACGAAAATAATAGTGAAACCGAAAAAAGTAATGAATCAAGTGATAGTGAAGTAGAAAACGAGAATAATAGTGATGATAGTAGTAATGATGAAAGAAATGTTAATAATGAAGAACGAAAAACTAGAACACGAACAATTAAAGTACCTGAAAGATATAAAAAAGATATTGAATACGAATTGCATACTGCATATTGTTTATTTTTAAGAAAAGATCCAACAACATATGATGAAGCAATAAACTTAAATGAAGGGTGACAAGAAGCTATAAATAAAGAAATAAATGCTCATACAAATATGAACACATGGACAGTAGTTCCTAAACCAAAAGATAAGAAAATTATAGATTCTAAATGGATTTTTAAAACTAAAGATGACGGTGTAAAGAAAGCGAGAATTGTCGCAAGAGGTTTTCAAGAAAATGTAAATTATAGCGTAAATAACTATGCCCCAGTGGCTAGATTGCAAACAATTAGATTGTTAATTTCTCAGGCTATTCAAAAAGGGTGGCAATTGAAGCAGTTGGATATTCCAACGGCATTTTTGAACAGCAACTTAAAATCTGAAATTTATGTAAATCCACAACAAGGAATAAATATTGAAAGGAATAAAGTTTTTAAAATGAATAAAGGTTTGTACGGACTAAAGGAAAGCCCAAAATGTTGGAACGAAACGTTTAATAGTTTTGCAAGTAGTATCACGTTGGAAAGATCTAAAAATGATTGTTGTTTTTATATTGGTGAGAATGTATGGTTAATTGTGTTTGTAGACGATATACTTATAACTGGAAGGGACGAGAATGTAAAGTTTATTATATCTGAACTAAAGAAAGAATATAATGCGAAAGATTTAGGCAATGTAAAAAACTTCTTAGGTATGGAAATAGAAAGATCAAAGGAAAAATTAAAGTTATCTCAAAGTAAACATATAAGAAAAATGGTTGAAAGATTTAGAATGATAGAGTGTAAAGGAGCAAAGATTCCAATAACAAAAGGTTATCAAATAGATTCAAGCGAAGAGATTGTTAATGTTCCATATACAGCCGTACTAATAGTCGCGAATTAATTCGAGTATAAGGATTATTCCTTTATTTCATACTGTGTCAAATTCCAATACTTTACGTCAACAGTTTCAATCCGGGAAAACGCAAAAAACGGCCGGTCCGGTAAAGTGTTGCTATTGGAAACACAAAATTAATCATGCTACCACTTTAGAAAAACGAGATATGTCAAGATTTTCATTCGCAATTAATGTTGATTTTATCATGGAATATTTCGGCCACAAAGAAGACGCACCTATTTTCTTAGACTAAAAACATTAGTTCACAAATAAAATAATAAATGTAATCATTTAAATTCTTACTAAATCTAAAAAATAGGCCAACATAACTTCTTCCGTAATTTTCATCACATTATTTTCTGCTTTCCATTCACAAAAATGGCTGAATTGTTTTTGATACCTTTCACCACACTTAATAGGTAATAATTTCGCACACGCTTCTTCAGATTTTCTTACAATTACTGGAGGATTTACAATTTCTGGGCAATTTGCATAAGAATTCATTTTGACACAACAAATTATTTAAACAAATTAAACATTTGCCAAACAACCGTTGCAAATCATGTTACGAAAATGTAACTAGATTTGGAGCATCTGTTAAATTATTTTTAAATTAATTTCAATGTTTCTTTAAAACGCAATTTGACACAGAATGAAATAAAATACATAACGACATTCGTCTGTGAACACTTTTTACAGTACTCGTTTCGAATTTCAAGACTCGGCTCCTTTGTCGCCTCGTCTTTAAATGTCTCACTCATACTGTAAAGTATGTGTTCCCGGACTTATAACGTTAATTACTATTACCTCGGATTATTTTTAAAGATAAACGTCAATTCAATAATCCTGCGCGACGCAAGATTATTTCGAGATTATTCGCGAACTGTCAATTTCTTACTTGTCAACAGATATTTTTATAATTCATTATAGTTAATATATTGTTATTATAATTTTACCTTTATCCATTTCTGTAAAATGAATTACCATTATTATGTACCATTTCCATTAAAAATAAGTATTAATTGTACTTACTATATTCGTAATTTAATAAATGGCGCTCTTCAACTGACAGAACATGACGATTCTGCCAACGTAAAACCAGTAATAATTAAATGTCGCTAAAAAGTTCCCGTATCGAGGATAATTATTCGAAGTCGCCGAAACTACCCGTAAATACCCGACTAATAAATACGACAAATAATTCAGGATTTTTCAGTTCGAGAATTAATTCGCGACTATTAGTACGGCTGATAGGGAATTAATCGGAGGATTAATGTATATAAGTACAGGCACTAGGCCAGATATATTCTATGCAACAAGCTATTTGAGTCAATGTCTAGATAAACCAACGCAATCAGCATGGTTAGAAGCAAAAAGAGTGTTAAAATATTTATACACTACTATAGATTTGTCATTAACATATGTAAAGTCAAATCAAATGTCAATTGAAACTTACTCAGATGCAGATTATGCAAACGACAAAAAAGATAGGAGGAGCATAAGTGGATCAGTAACAACGTATTGTAAAAATGTTATATCATGGTTATCCAGAAAACAAGGATGTGTTTCTTTATCAACTGCAGAAGCAGAATATATAGCTGCAACTGTCAGCGTATGTGAACAAATAAATATTAAACGGTTAAGTGAAGATTTTAATGAAAATGTAAAAACTGTATTGTATGTAGATAATAAGGGTGCGATTGATATGGCGAATAGTTACGAAAATAGTAAACGATCAAAGCACATTGATATTAGATATCACTTTATTAAAGATAAAGTAAACTCAAAGGAGATAGATATAAAATATGTAAGTTCTACTGAGAACCTGGCGGATATGTTTACTAAAGCACTAAGTTATGAACAATTCAGTTACTACAGAAATATCCTAAATATTTGTTAAAAAGTTTTATTTGTATTATGAACTAGATTGTAAGAGAAACGATTTTTATGTTTTGTAATGTTAAGAAAAAAGTTAATATGTAAAAATCGAGGAGGAGTGTTGGGAATAGAAGTGGCAACGTAGGTTGCATATGTATGTTAAGAATAGAAGTGGCAACATAGCTTGTGTCAGCACTCTCCTCTGCAACAAGATGAAAGCATGTAACGAAGTTTTGAGTTAATCAATATATTATTAGTGTAAAGTGTTCAACCCTCATTGAAACCACCCATCATCCCCAAAAGAAACAGCATAAACCCGAAAGTCAATTATACAATAATATGAGTCAAAAACTACATTCACTCATATATATTCATTAATATATGCGGTACAAGCCACTTATTTATGCCACACATTCCTGCAGAACTTGATACATTAAATACACACAGTAAAGTGTCGAATGTTTTGTGCGTATTAAATGTTTTGCATTCTTTAGTTAACAAAGGTAATATTAAACAGAAATTGGAGATTTGGGCAAGTGGAGGGGATTCAGATTCTGTTGCAGAGGAATTCGGTAGGCATTTCTTGTACAAAATGCTTGGGTATTTCTTGTTGATCGTCTTCTTGAAATTGCATTCCCTGCTGGGTGATTATTATCAGGCCATTAGGGTATTAGAGAACAACGAGGTGCACAAGAAATCTCATATTCTACTTCTTATTATGTAGGTTTTGCCTATATGATGATGCGTCGATTTTCCGATGCAATTCACACGTTTTCTTCAATACTTTTATATGTACAACATACAAAGCAATTGTTTTCAACTAAAAGATACCAACATGATCAGATAAATAAATAAACTGATCAAATATACCATCTCTTAGCTATTTGCCTAGTATTCCACCCTCAGTGGATTGATTAAAGTATTCAACAAACATTACGTGATAAGTGTTATCATGAAAAGATGTACAAAATGTAATATGGTGATTTGCAAGAATTTGGAAACTGTTTTGTATTTGCCTGTTCTAAATTCTCACTTAGTCCACCACCTGTGGATTCTATTCCCGATGATCACTCAAAGGAAGTTATTAAATATAAAACTTCTGGGTTTATGGATGAAGTGAAGCAGCAGAAGGATTTTACCAGAATTATAAGGCCAAATGTGCACTACTTTTCCTCTTGTTAAATTAGTTACATTTATGTCTTAAACTCAGCATGCTGGAGAGAGCAAGAGGGAGATTAAGAAGGAGATGCAGTCATTGATTATCCATTTGCTCGGTTTCAAGCACAAAACGAAGCATGTGGTTTGGTCTAAGGGTGCTTCAGTTTTGGAAGGTAAATTCCAATCTGAATATCAGAGTTGGATTTTTACATTGACAATGACATGATTCATATTGCTAATAAAATAGTTGCCCACAGATATGGAAGACAGGAAGTTATATATTCTCAAACTATAAGTTTTTAACAATAAAATTTTTTGCAATAAAGTATTGTATAAAAATACATTCAAATTAGCATTCAACAATTTATGAGCCACTTAGAAATTATTAACCAATAATTTATTACATCTTTTTTCCTTATACCCACTTTATTTGTTCCACATACACCTCCATACTATAAAAAATAAATATGAAATGCCCAAACATGTTAATTTTCTCAATTACCTTATAGATCTATTCTAGGTTTTTCATTCTTGCATCATTGATTCATAAAACAAATCTTCTTCATTTTACGCATAGTCTTCTTTTACTTATCAAAAATATAATCTTATCCGCTTGTCCTTTTCTCAGAAGTTCTTCTAAGTTTCTAGTATATAGATTAAAATAGAAAGCGATCAACGGATAGCTTTGTCAATCGCTTCTGTTTTCCTCCGCTTCGTATGAATTCTCTTATTGCCTTCCTCATTTGTCTCTTATCATGTAGACATTCTTTAATAAACTACATACAACTATATGATTCTCATTTATTTGTACAAATTTCCCCGTTACATTCAATAGCTTCTGCATGAATCCAATTTTATTCCATTGCAGATTTTTTAACATATTTATCATTTATCTTTTAGCAATTTCCCCCTACTTTAGTTTATCACCTTCTCGTTCCCGATTTTTTGGTTTAGATCTATTCTAGGCCTCATCATTGTAGCAGAGTTGGAGACAGGGAAACCAGGTTTTACTGAGATCTATTGTCTCAGCGTTACCCTACGATTTGTCGGTTGTTATTCTCCCAAACAGGTATCTAGTGCAATACTAAGCCAATAGATAGCATAATAATATCTGTAATATCTTACCTGCCGGTTTACCTAAATGGACTTAAATACTTCAAAGTAAAATTCTGTTTCCATGTGTACAAATGAGTTAAATTTTACATATTTTTGCTCTCTCTTTTATTAGACTAAATATTACCATTTGTTTTATTATAGAACTTCATGTGAGACATATTATCAAAAATTGGGATTGTAAGAAACGAAAGAATAATATAATATTATATATATTTTATATTATTATAAAATATTTATTATCATAAACATTTCTGTCCAAAAGTTATGGATGTGAAGGTACAATACATTCATTGTATATTTATTTTACAGAAACTCTAAGAAATCGAGCAACTTTATATATTTTACGAGTATTAAAATTTTACCAACCCTATTCGGCCTTGACCACAGTGATCTTTCACACGATTATTTCGTAGGTGGATTACATTTAATTAGCAATAAATAAAATAGATTGAATTGTCTATTATAAAATATGATTTCAAAACGCTGTGTGTTTTTTTTTCCGTTAGTGTAGGCGTCGATCCATTCAACCGTGATCCGTGTTTTAATAGGTTTAAACTTTAAAATAATAAAATACGCCTCCTAGGTAACAATAATAAGCCACAGAGAGTCGTGAATTATACGTATTTCTTGAGGCAGTTTGTCTTTTCCTATTGAAGCTGTAGCATTAATAGTAATAATAGTTTATATTATATTATAATATTTCAAACATTTATAGAGTAATTGTTATATTGTAATAGTTATTGTAATTTTTACGTGTCATATAACCCTCATAACTAATGCAATGTTTTAATCAGTTTGTGGTAAACATAACATGCACGTGATAAGATTATTTTCTAATTGGTATACATTTTGCTGTAAAAATATCAGAAAAGTGGAAAATTTAATTATTGTTCAGTGTAAACAACAGCCTCGGACCTGTTTCGATCTTTTTTCGATCTTATCAGCGTAGCGCAGTTGGACACAATGAAACGAAGTTTTATTTTAGACTGATGGAAATTTAATTTATTTTCATTTACATATAACACGCTTATAATATACTAGATTCATTATATGATGTTCGGTTAATGTGACGAAATGGCTAAACCATAGCTTTCTGGTATCGAAATATGATTAACCATTGTATTATATGATATTTGACGCGTCTGAAGTGGTATGAAAATTGTCCCACCATGCATCTTTTGATAACAAAAAGGTCGGACAATTTTGTAACCACATAACCCCTAAGGCTTAATATAATGTATTTATATCCAAAAATATGTGGTTAAGGCAGAATTGATAATTAAAGTTTCAAAAAATATTATTAATAACATTATGAATGTATTGAGACTTAAAACTCCAAATAAAATCTCTGTCTACAACTGCGCTACGCTGATGAGTTCGAAAAAAGATCGAAACCGGTCCATGGCTGTTGTTAACAGGGAACAATAATTAATTAAATTTCCTACTTTTCTGATATGTTTCAAGCACCACCGATCCATGGTTATTCTTGGCAGGAAAACAATAATTACGTATTTTACAACTAACTAATTTACTTTACCCCTTATACGATTTACCATTACTATTAGTAATTCCAATAATGAATAATTTTGTTTATATTAATACGAACACATATTATTTGTTTGTTATTAAAATAAATTGTCAGTCGAAATTTGAAGAATGCGAGGCCATAAATATTCCAAACACGAGCACGCGAAACAAGCTCGCGGAATGTTGTTTTTTGCATAAACATTTATACTGATGAATTTCTGTGTACGACAATGACATTGACCTTGGCGTATATGTATAAGCTGAATTATGTATCGCCTTGGTTAATTCATTACATAACTCTGATTTCATTTCAAGCGATGACTGACGCTTCTTCGCGCAGGTTTTGTAATTCGATTTAGCTTTCTAGTTGCTCGTTTCTGTAATCCAAATGAACGCATATATGTGCAATTTTAATTAGGCGTTTTTAAATTTAACCAAACGATTTTAATTTTTCTTACTTAATGTAACTTTTTACAATATTCAATACTAAATATTTAACCAAACTCATTGAAAACAAATTATATGCGAAGGTATTCAAATTATATTTTTAGAAGTAGAAATTTTAGACTAGTAATTATAATTATATATAACATAAGTCGGAAAACTAGATAAAAGCATGTAATTTACTTTTGCTACGTTATCACTTTTCAACGGAGAATTGTTTGGTACCTTTTCGAAAAACAGAAGCTTATCAAAAAAGTCTAACGATTAATTTTTGATATTTTGCGTAGGTCATAAATATGAAAAGAAATTAAATGTAATATTTCTTTATAACACTGCAGAGCTTTTCAGAGATTTTTGTTAGTGTAACAAGACAGGCAACATTCAGCGATGAAATTTCAAAACTAATCGTTATTCTTAAACGATCTCGCAAGCTCATATTAAGACTCTTGCAATATTGAAGTATTTTGTAATAAAGATTAGATGAGATTAGCCATAGACAGCCTTATAGCACTGCAGCCTTTGAGATCTTTTGTTCTAGTACCTTACTACTAGTATGTTCCTAGGAATTCAATTTTCTTGGTAATCTCAATTAACTTCCTAGGAGGCCATGAACTAATTCGTTCTGGAATTATAGCCATTTCTCCGATTAGGGCTGGTCTGGTGGTAGCCAGTGTTTTACAAACGCATAGGATGTTCTCTGCCAATCAACATAGTCTACAAGTTGTGTTCTTCACTGTGATACGTTCTGTAAGAAGACCAGACTGTCCTCTCTCAACAAACAAGAGATTTTTGCTATGCTTGACAAAAATTTCTTCTGAAATGAATTGTGTATCTATTGCCCAATTTTGTATCTATTTTCCCACTCTAGGAACCGCATTTCCTTCGATCATCATAGTAGCACCCCTTTAGATTAAGTTATCTTGGTGCTCTTGGGCAATTGGCTCGGAGATTGTTTATAGTTCCAAGAATTTTTAAAATTGCAGCTATAAAGGCAGCCTGGCTCTCTGAGATTAAGCAAATATGTGTAGCATTGTTTGTACAAACCTGAGCACAACTTTCTAAGATTATTGTTTCAACTTGTAATACTGATATCGGTCGGGTCTTCAGTCAATTCAAACAATTTTACATCTTGGTCACTATGAAATCGACGTTCCCATAATTCATCATTGAGTGGAACCTATATATAAAAGTCACACGGGGACCGGTCGGGGTTATAGGGCTGGTGTTCCCATATTTCTAAATGAATTTTTTCCAATTTTTATTGGGTCAAAGCATCTGTGTGTGGGCCAAGCGTTGTCATGAAGGAGAATCATACTTCGGATAAGCATGCCTTGCAATTTCTGATAAGAAGCCAATTTGACTTCATTAAGAAGCCTGCAATGGTATTCAGTATTGAGTGTACGTCGCTCATTAAAGAAATCAACAAGCAGTATAGCACGTGGTCACGCCGACCTCGTGACTCACGATTTCTACCGTTTTTTGGCCACTTAGATTTTTTTAAGAAATGGTTCCCCTAGCGGCAATAATTATTAGAGAATTAAATCGGCGTCTTGCCCTTACCTTGACAATCACCCCCAGCATATAAGCGGTACTGCGCATACCACTTTTTGTTTGTATTTGATCCACCCTCGTAGTGAGACATATGTAATAATTACTACTACAATTTACAGCCAAAAGAACCTGTTGCATATCTATAGTGTCACTGTAGGTTTGCAGATTGTTTTTTATAGATACGCGTTTTAATATGGTTTGCTATCTAGAATTAAACCTAGATAGTTCACCTTTAGGAGCTTATAAATCTTCCTATGATTGCCACCACCACATTTTTGTTAGAATTGGCATCTAACACTTCCCACATACAATTTTACCATGGTGTCTTAGGCTAAGGACGATATAATTTTGTTATATTTTGATTTGTTATGTTATCTTATGTTATGTTATGGGTTCGATGGGTCGTATGGCCTCTGAGCCTTCTGAAATTACCTCGACCTAAGAGATGTTTTGTAATTATCCCAGACCTATTTGAGTCCCTCAATGTTTAGACTTTTTACATAGTCTACGATAGTTTGAGGATTAATGTGTACCCATTCATCAAGCTTTAAGAAGGCCTATGCCATGTAGTTCCCTCTTTGATGGGCAGGGCACAACATTCACATAGTTGGTGCTCTGCTGTTTGTTATGTCTCATTGCAGAATCTGCAGTTGACATCTGTTGTCTGGCCCATCCTAGTAAGGTGGTATTTCAGAGGGCAGTGTCCGGTTAGCAGGTTGATTATGAGCCTTAGGTTGCCCTTGCTTAATCTGAAAAACCGTCCGGATCTTACGGCAGAGAAGGCGATAAACATTTTCGCCTGCCGCAAGCCAGGCGTGCTCCTCAGGTAAGCACTTTTGGCAGTATTTTCCCGTTCCTAGATCATCCCCTTAATGCGGACTTTTGTTAATCCAGTGTACGATTCTGGCCCAAGAAATGGAGTTTTGGAGCCTTTTTTGGCGAGGCTGTCGGAGATTTCATTGCCTTTGATGCCAGCGTGACTTGGAACCCAGAGCAATTTAGCTCTGTTATTCCTGACCAGCTGCTTTTGAGATAGTTTGCACTCCCAGGCAGATTTAGACTTGCATGTAGGTGATTTTATTGCCTTAAGGCTTCGATTTCTGCCTAAAATTTCGATGGGGATCGCAAAGCCCCAGTAAATGAAACTATTGAGGAATATTGTAACTGCCTGACTTTTGCTTCAACATCATGGCGGCCATGAATGGTCACTTCAATCGTTGACTTAGTTATCATTTGGTCTTTGGGCATGTATATCGCTCTTTCGCACACAGTGTTGAGGAAATTAAGGTGACCGTTAGAGTGTCCATATTTTCGAGTATCTGTCTGGATTATTCTTAAGACGTCTAATGCAGCTTGCGTTTTCACGTGCAAGTGCATAGGTGTGAGGTCTAGCATGGTCTCCATTGCTCCAGTAGGGTACGTGCTTATAGCCCCTGTAATAAATGCCCGCCGTTGAACTTTGCTGAGCTTTGTTTGTTTTTGAGTTGTGATCTCCGTTGTCTTTGTCCACCAGACCACGGAATCATAGGTGACTATTGTCGTCGACATTAGCCTGCATATAACAATCATTGTCGACCAAGGTCGTCAGGAGGTCATCCTTCACGATACACTAAAGATGGGCCAAATTAACTCCGCTTTGCGGGCACTTTTTGTCTGTGGTTACCGTTTTTGATTCTCTCTCTATATATCGATACTCTTTCCACGGTTCTGAAGGTTGTGTTGCCAAACGCACCTTTAATATCCACGAAAATACCTAATGCAATATTTGTAATATAGTGAAACTTCTATGCCTGTTGTGAAGCTATGAAGTTCATTAGAATGGATTTTCCGGGTTGATATACAAAGTGCTTGTAACTATCCAAAAATGTTTTTAATTTCCAGCATCTTTTGATCGTAGATAATTGTAATGTAATTAGTAAAAGGAATTAACTTGGGTTGCAGGTGATGAACAAAATGAAATGGTGAGCAAGGAGAATGGTTATTTTCAGAATTTCACCAATAACAACAACTTTAGTAATGTAAGAATAATCTAAATAATATTACATATCATCTTGGAGAGTTTACGGGTTACTCCACAGACATATAAACTCAAATATCTGGTCTAATCTCTCTTCACCGGCGTGTCGTGTTTTGGACGTAAAATTGCCATAACCAAAAACTATACCATTGGATTGATGGTAGTGGTCATTTCTGTTCGCGTTGAGCTTAATAATACCACTATGTATCGCTGGAACAGGGTTATAGGGTTCATTTCAAGATCGGGCGTTCTAAGAAGAGGTTATATTTTGGCCGTGATCATGCAGGTCGTGTGATATTGGGTGAAGTAATGACAGGGAAAAACAGATTACCTGGGAGTTGTTAGGTTGCTGTTGTTGGCGAGGTCGGAAAGTAACACAGCACCGTCAGATGTCAAAATGTAAGGTGGCCAAATGTGATTTAGAATGCGAATATTATAATTAATATCAGTTATTATAAATTAACTTAGTTTAGATGATAATCCGTTCGCATATCGTGGTCAGAATTTGTATTTCTCAAGTTGTGTGATTAGTTATTTCTCGTTAGATATCATCATCGTATAAATTTGGGATTTTAGTTTAAAATTGGCGTAGTGTGCCATTTCAGATGAGTTTTAAGAAGAGAGGAACATTTTATCTTGGCGGTGGTACCGTATTTCCGGTGGTGCAGAAAAAGAAGGCAGGCGTTCGAAACTCTGTGTTATCTTATTGAAGTTTAGTTTATACATAATACCCTGATTTCTCAAGAGTACCGGAAATGAATTAGGAGTAGGGAGGTAGGAATTGGATAGTTTGTAGAACAGTGTAATTTAGCACCATGGACGGCAGATTCTTCGCCTTCCTATTATGCACCATTTGTTCGGTGATATCACGTTGGAGCCAGGAGAGGTGATGCAATTCTTCTTTGGTTTAGTTTGTACATGCTAGTATTTTATACCTGGCTCTTTTTCTCATTCGGGACAGCTCTTGCCATTGATGTTTTTTGGTTCTAACCGCACGCGAAAAGATTATCCTCGTGAGCAGCTGGATTTGCTGTTGTGGTTCTGATTTACTGGAGCTAAGCGAAGCTGGGGAGATATCCCGTGCTCCTGATTTTGGGAGGAGTAGCAACTAGCGGGAGACATCGTTATCAGGAAGATAAGAGAGCGAGGGAAAGAGGTGGCAGAAAAAAGTCAGATAAATTATTTTTTAAAGTTATTTATTTATTAATTGCAAAATATTATCAGACATATAACTATAACGCGATTAACTTACGTCACGATATACCGCGATACTTGGATTTAGTTGACCAATCAATGTTTTAGATTTCCATACAGTGCTAATCTAGAATGAGACATTTCTCTATATTTGTTATTAAGTTGTTGTGTTTGTAAATTTAGTTGCTATTTCGTGTAATCGGTTAGGGCCCATGGATCTAAGTTGTGAATAGACTTGTTTGAGATTAGTACATATTGCTCGTTGTAGAATATATTAATTGAGTTATTAGTCAACTTGCCTTTATCGATGGTGGCCGTGGTAAGTCGTACGAGCAGGAACGTCGCGAAGAATTTAATACGATTGAGCAAGTTGGAGGGAATACAACCTGAATCGAGATTACCATATCTCGAGTGAACCTATAACGCAGTGAGCATCACATGCTGCTAATTTATCTCTAAGGTACTGCTTCTAATATCGTTATCTATAATTTTCTTCATGAGGTAAGGCGAATTAGGCGGTAAGATTTGGCCTAATCAGGTGGCCTTCGGCTTGCTTGATAATAGATACTCCCCTAGTCTCAATTCATCTTTAGCTGTTTCTTCGCAGGTAATCATAGGCAAATTGCCTTTTAGCTTCTTTTTAGTGTGTTTGGATGTTGTGAAACTGAGGCTCGCCTGGGACCTAGAGACAGCATCGATCAGAGTTTGCCCTTAGCCATGCATCCATCGGACGTATTCTTTCCATATTAAAATGGACGATGAAATTTAGGTTCTCTTGACTTGTCACCCTCGAAACATGACCACTGATAGCGACAAGTTCGATGTCAGCTCAAATGGTTATTAAAACCAAACAGACTTGGCTTGTTGACCCTAGTATAGGCCCTAAGTCACGATACTACACTTGGACAGGGGTAGGGTAGAATCAGGTTTGTGCCCCCTATCCGTAATAGACTCGGAGGCAGAAAAAGAGCTTGTCCAAAGGAGGTCTGATCATAGCCGAAGCGGATAATGACTCTATTGAAGGAGAACACTTACTATAGATTGTAATGGGTCCGAAAATCTCTTAGCAATAAGCCATTACTTTACTTCAGAATGATCCCAAAGTTAAGATCTTAATATTAAGGGTTGTTTATAGAAAGGCACTTGGTTTCACCACGTGATAAACGAGAACCAAATTCAACAAAAATAAGATCTTAATATTGAAAATGGATTTTCAGCGTCAAGTGCAACAACAATCAACTTATTGACGCCAAAGTCATCCTAGTGGTTCTTCTGTGGTAGGATACTGAGCCCTTGCAACAACATCAATACCACGCAATGTTATTTCATGTTCTACTTCTTTAGCACAATATATAGTTTGGTTCACTATTAATTGATATTTTCAATTTACTTTAATTTAACTGTAGCAAAAGCTTAAGTCAGCACCAAACGCCATTTAAAATAAAAGTGTTTGCTTCTATTCCTCTTGCCTCATTGATATGTTTGCGTTTTCTTATCTATAGTTTTCAGGGCAAGCACTCTTTAAATTGACGTATAGTTTTATTTAGCCACTAGAATTTTATTGAATTTTTGATTAATTGCTACAACAATTAGAGTTGTTTTAATCATTAGCTTTACTATTGAAAAACATTATAAACCAAATCATACATACGGTGTCACTCTATTAAAAATTTAAATGTTTAATAAAATAAAATATATTCTGAAGAAAGAAAACAGGATCACTTTGTTTTACCACTTTTTATTTAACAAAATACATGTGACCATAGTTCAGTATATTCAAGATGTACCACAAAGTAAACGCCTCCACAATTAAACATTTAAAATATATTCTCTTAATCTCCTGTCTGAGTACATTGAAGAATTGAAATTCAGATTTATATTTTTACAACCTTCTACTTAATTGTTGTCGATAAACATTTTCAATTATCCAAATCAGATTATTTGTGTAGCATATTTTAAAAACGCATTTATCAGTTTATTACATTTTAAAATGTGCGACAGCAAGTGTTATAAAAATATGTCTAATAAATTGTATTAGAGTCTTTAACGTTGTAGAAAATTAACTAATAATGAATTATTAAAATATGTCTATTTAAAGATTAAAACATGCTTTATTTAAGCATTCAATACATAAATAAATTGATACAACTCAAGCACTATTGATTTTTGAAAAAGTTAACTCCTCCATTCGGCTAAAATTTTGAGCATATTTTAATATTTTATAATATCATTTAAGTGATATTATGTTAGAGTGGACTGCAATGTAATGTAAGAAAAGAATAAATAGTCGTGGAGTATTATTAACAATTTTGATCGTTACACAAAGTGTGTGGATTTTGAAACTTTTTGGCAATAAACTTCGAGCTTGCTGATGAAACTAGGAATCTACCTGAACTTCAAACATGAGTTGCTTCTTAAACTACAATCATCTCGAATGCATGGTTGAGGGTATTAATAGATGCTTAAAATTAGTTTTGTTGTTGTTTGAATTAATACAATACGAATATTCGACCTGGCAAGTGTTTTGAACTAGGAAGCACATCTCGATCAAAATAAATTGAAACGCTCTGTTGATCTAGGTGATTTATTGTAGGAACATCTTTTTTGAGGTAAGTGAATAATAAAAACGTTGTAAGAATAGTCGAAATGTATATGCAGCAAATACAAATATTTTTCAAAGAATGTTGTTAGTTTGTTATTGTGGAATTTATTCTAGCCACAATTTATTTAGTTAAACGATCTTTTTAAAGATTAGCATTCAACTAAACTAGACAAAGTTTATGTTCAAATATATTAATAAAAAAAGGAGCTCATATAATCATACACAACAGACACACTTGCTAATTCAATATACATTTTTTTTTGCAATATGCTATGTTTCAACAGCTCATATTGTTTTGAATGATATTCTGTTATTAATAAAAACAGCTTATTTTATGCCTTAAAGATCGAATATAAACGCACTTTTTAATTTATGGAATAAAATTTGAAATTCTTATATCGGCTCCGATATTTTAATCCAAATCTAAGCAACAACGAGCGTACTATCCAAAATTTCTGAAGTGCAAGAAAAGACAATGACTTACTAAAGTGAGATGTGTATAAAATTAATAAACGCTTCAATATAGTGCAATTGGAAATTATAAAAAAAAGTGTGGTTAAGCAAAAGTGCATAAATAAAAGAAAACAAAGTGCATACATAAACAATATATAGTGATACAAATAAATATAAATAATAGATAAGTGTACGAGAATTGTGCATTATATCATAAACCACAGACAGACTGCTAATGGTAATAATTTAAGTAAAAAAAATACAATATCTATATCTATTATGAGTTTAAAAAATAGGCAACGCAATATACACTAAGAAAAAGCAAGATGAATCAGATCGTTGAAATTCAGTTGGCCACAATTGCGGCCACCTTCACGAACGTTTACCAAAACAAACAAATGCTAAGTGAATAAGTAGAGATACAAACACTGAAATAATGACGAAAACAAGGAAGAGCAACCACTAAGCCTCGAAAAAAAAACAGAATCAAGTGAAGATGAAATAACTAACAAAGAAATACTAAAAATCCTAAAGGAATTACAAACTGCTGAGTACAAATTTCGACGAAATACAAAGAGAAAATAAAGAACTTAAGAAAATGCTAAAAGACAGTAAAAAAACAAAACGAACTAATAGAAAACGCGTAAAAAACATAGAATACCTACTGGAGAAAATCGAAAAAGACAAAATAAAAAATAACATAATAATAGTAGGAGTAGAAAAGCAGGAAAATAATGAAAAAACAGACGAAATTGCAACAAAAATCATAAAAAATCTGAACATCAAAATTGAAAGAAATCAAATTATAAGCGCGTGCAGGAAAGATGAACATAACGAAAAAAACCCTATATAAGTAAAACTCCCAACTAAAGAAGTAAAAACACACCTATTAACAGTCAGGAAAAAAATAGGATCTATAACTACAACGAAATGTAACTTAAAATGGAAATATATATCAAAGAACAACTTACCACATTAACAAATACACTATTCTACAAAGTAAGAGAATTAAAAAATAAAACAATTACAAACATCTATGAACTAGAGATGGAAATATACACATAAGAAAAACTGACACGAGTGACAAAATAAAAATCAAAACCCACTATGAAATAGACAATATAAAATAAAACAATAAACAAGTAAATAGAAAACACCAGACAGATATACACAAAAATGTTCAACATATTCCTGCACAATGTTAGAAGCCTACAAAATAAATTCCACAAAATAGAACTCCTCCCAGCAACACAAAACAACCCGAAGGTAATTGCAATCACAGAAACATGGTTAACACTAATAAACAAACACCTATATAAACTAAAAAATTACAACGCATACAAGACTCAAGATAACCGAGGAGGAGGCATAGCAATATATATACAAGATACTCCGTATGAGATCCAAATTAACACAACAATAAACAAAATACAAATAATACCAATTTTAATAAAAGAAAATAACACCACAATAACGCTAATATATGTCTTAAAACACAATATAATAAATAGAAGAAAACCCCATATTATACTAGGAGACATAAACACCAACTTATTAGAAAACAAAAACATAACGAAAGATTACAAAAACGTATTAACAGAAAACAATTACAAAATTGCCAAAAATAAAACAAAAAAGGCATAGACAAGACAAAATACGAACGGAAATAATTCAATACTAAACCATGTTATTACAAATAATAGACAAATCTTAGGAGACATTAAAATAGAACCATCAAGTAAAATGAACAAGATAACACATTATCCCTTAATACCAATAGCCCGAGATGGAACCAAACATCCGCCAATCTCGAGGTGAAGAAAGAAGCCAGAGATATTTTTATTTAAAATGTATATACATACATATTATGTTAATATTATGATATAGTTGTAAATATTTAAATAAATATTTGAAATTTAAACAAAAATACTTTGGTTGAAAGACACAAATCGAAAACCTTTCCAAATTTGATATACGACCCACAAAGGTCAATTATAGAGCTAAATTTAATAATCTTCTACATCAATTACATATCTAATTATTAAATTAAAACACGACTGTTTAGAGTTTTGCTTTATTTTGTAGATACATTGCTATAATTGTTTCACCACACTGTGGCTTCATCAGGCAGATGAATAATGATTAATAATAATAATTGCATAATGGAGTTCCGTCAAGTATTAACCTCATCAATACGATAATTACATATCTGATTAACTATAAAATTATCATTTACTAGCGTAAGCAGATTATTGTTCCGTTCTAATTAAGAAATAATTTATTACTCAATGACATTGAAACTGATTCTATTAAACCCTAATATTTGACCTTAAAAATATATTTTGCAGAAGTACAATGGTTACGAACGTTTTAAAGATGTTTTAATGTTACTTATTTAAAAATTACAGCATTAGAGATAGTAAGAAGACTAAAAGTGCGAATTTACATAGAATCAATTTAGAATTGATGGTTTTATTTTATTATTGTTTTGATAATGAGCACTTAGTGCCCAAACAGTAAAGTAAATAACATATTACAAAGAAAGCAATTATAACTTGCTTAAATTTAATTAATGTTTTATCTGTTTTAATAATTATTAACAATCTAATTAATTAATATGTTTACTCGAGGCGTTTTTTTTTATTTTTCTCGATATTTTTCCAAATTTGAAAAATATTACATAACTTTTCAAACAAAGGTTACTGAAGAAATTTTATTAAGACAGGTTTTTCGTAAAAATTTTAATTTGTGAGAAAAAAAATTAATTATTAATTTTTTTAAATTTTTGTTTAAAAGATTCTTGAAATTTCAGAAATTTCTCCTCCACAATTTTAGTTTTAAATGCAACTTCCTTTCCAAAGAATGTTTAAGTTTAGCAAAGATTTTATTCAAGAGTTTTTTCAGAATGCCATTATTTATATTTATTTATAGAAATTTCTTCGTGGTTTTTGTAAAATATTTTGTTCAACTTTTTCAATAATTTTCTCAGATGATCCATACTTTTTTTACATTCAGGTTTCTAAAATTTTTCACAAGATTTCATTTTAGATTTATAAAACATTTTTTGTGGATTCTAGAAGTGTACAGCAATGTCTTTTTTTATCTGATAAATAAATAGATATTTCCAGAATTTTTAGCAAAGATTTTATTCGAGAGTTCTAGATTTTTCAGAAAGTTCTTTCAAGATTTTGTTTAACTTTACAATTTATTAGGAATTTTTTTTTCTAAATTTCTAGAACTTATTTAGAGGCTTCTGAAAGTTTCAGGAATTTCTTTTTCATATTTTCAGTTTTTTGCATCTTCCTTTCCAAAGAATTTTAATCGAGGATTCTAGAATTTTCCACAAGTTTTCATTGTAGATTTCTAGAACTTTTTTGGAAGATTCTAAAAGTTTACAGTAATTTTTTTTTCTAAAAGTTTAGAAAATGGCCAATTTTTCAACTTTTCTTATAAATTGTGAAGATTTTTTCCAGGTTCTAAATGTTTTTTAATTCGTCTTCTTTTCAAGAATTCAGGTAAATTTGAGAGCAATTGCTTCTCTAACATTTTGCTTCAATTAGAGGCTATAAACTCATTTAGAAAGTTCTAAATTGCGAAAATTTCATGGAGGGTCTAGATTTTTTTAGAAAATTTTCGCTTAGAAATCTTTTTTTTATTTTCGAGAAAGTTTAAAAGAATTTTCAGTAATTTCTTTTCCCGATTTCAAGATATTTTTTGAACTGGTCTTCTAAGTTTCTAGGAGGCTCTGGAATTTTCATTTAGAAATCTAGACTTTTTTTCCAAGGGTTCAGGAAATTTCCAGAAATTTCTTCTCCAGATTTCAAGGTTATCTTCTAAATTAAGATTTTTTTGGAGGCTCTACAACTTTTTAGAAAATTTGTTTGTAAAAATCTAGACTTTTCTCTAGGAAGTTCAGGAAATTTTCAGAAATGTCTCTTTTTTTCAGGCTCTAGATTTTTAGGATTTTTTTTAATAAAAGCTAGACTCACTGTTTTAAGAATTCAAGAAATTTCCACTAATTTTTTCTTTGGTTTCAAGATTTTTTAATACAACCCGCTTTCTAAATTGAATTTTAAAATTAGACTTTTACAAAAATTTAAAAAATTTCTAATAATTCCTTCTTTCACTGAATTCAAAAATATGTTTTAACCACAAACTTTTGTAAGTAAGTATGGATTACCACGTAGTAACGGTCGCAACCATTCTCTTTATCAAAAATTTTACTTTGTCAATTTTCTTTTATTCAAATTTTGTAATTAAAGTTATTCCAAACCGCGAGGCGATCAATAATTAATGTTAATATGTATATGTAGGGTGGGTGGGTGGCCTCTAGCCCACCCTCTAATCAGTAAAACATAAGCGAGGGTTTTAATTAAAAGTTGTAAAACGTATATAAACATAATATTATTGCAAAATGTAATAGATTTATTCAAACAAATTTTGAAAAATAAGACATAACGTTTTAAACAAAAGTTAAAGAGAATGAAAAACTGAAAAAGTTTTATTGAAACATTTTTTTGTTCTTAATTTAAAAATTTTGAATTTTTTTGCTTATTGCTAATAAACTATAGGAGCTAAATGAAATTTTTATAACAAGTAAATATAAAGAATTCAAAATTGAGCAAATAATTAAGAATAACCTCTCTAGAGTTCAAGAGTTTTTAAATTGCAAAGATTTTCTATGAGGCACTAGGATTTTCTAGAATTTTTTTTCTAAAAGTTTAGAAAATGGCCAATTTTTCAACTTTTCTTATAAATTGTGAAGCTTTTTTCCAGGTTCTAAATGTTTTTTAATTCGTCTTCTTTTAAAGAATTCAAAATTGAGCAAATAATTAAGAATAACCTCATAGTTTTCTAGAAAAATATAGGTAAAGTATTATGATGGCCACATCACCATTTTATTATATGTTTAAGGTAAACCTTAATTAAGTAAACGCACTAATCATACGCATCCGGCTAGTCTAGAATCCAAAAAAAATTCTAAATCTAGGACTGACAACTGTATTTCTCGGCAATTACTAATGAGAAGCGTATATGGGTATCAGAATTTTATCATTCCGCAGAAAGCCCATTCGCCTGTTATTAGGTAATTGTGCTAACTCGTTAACATTAACTGTGCATTTTGTTTATACTCGGTGTGTACGTACGCATTCTTCAATTTATACTTTATGAAAGTCGGATTTACATATGAATAAGGACGTAGCAGGCAATAAACTGTAAACGTGAGTTTACTAGGTTAACTTTACACTAAATCATTCATAATTATAAAATTATAATTACTTATTGTTATAGTAGCTAAACTCTTTCGAATTCACTCATACATGAACTCAATGTGCAATTGGTGTGTAAAAGGAGAAATTCGTGCTCTTCGTTATGTTTAATATGTCTAATTGCATCCCGTTATTCTCTTGTTGATAGAATAATAATAATATAATTTAATTTCTATATTAACGTTGATTTTAATGAAGCACAGCAACTGTGTAAAAATTTCTAAATTAAAATGAAATTAATAATAGAAAAAATTTAAAACTCATTATTCTAAATGCAAATTTGGTCGATAGCCGTAAAGTAAATCAATTACGATTATTATTGTTAATACCCAATGTAACCAATAATAAATAAAGATGTTTGCCTCTCTCTAAATGAAAATTAATCAATCGATTTTTATTTAAACCAGTGTCTATAGTAATATTAATTGCATTATTAATTGCTTAGTGTTTATAATGTCAATTTAATTATTACCTTTTAAATCATGTTTCATGATATAAGGAATAAAGATATTCAATATTAGTAGAAATATTTCTTGAATAATTTTCTTACTTATCTCTTGGTGAAACATTATGAAACTAGTAGAAATAATTTAGAAGGCTCAATAATTTTAGAACGTTCACAAATAATATTATTAAATAAATACGATGATAATTTAACTTTATTAAATTTATTTTCAATAGCATTTACAGAATCTGATGGCAAGACTAATTTCTAAATGCCAGTAAATCAAACTTATTCAATTAGATAGAGCGGCACATGTTTCATGAAATTCGTGATGACCCCCGGATTCCAGCGAAGTGTAATTAGTCTTTAAATTAAAATTTCAAATAGTCAGTTCGAGTTAGCGTCGCTATTATATGATTAAAATGTGATTCACGTTATGATTTGTAGGTAGCCCAGCATGCGTTCTGTCTGCAAAGCGGTTTGAAATAAACAGTTATAATTAGTTGTATAGTATATTTTTATTCTTTACTAGATGGAGAAAGGATTTAATATTATGTATATATTGCCTAATTATGCAAGAGCATGTTTTGGATAACAAGTCATTTCTTAAAACCTATGATATTATTTCTTGTATTACAATTATGCTTCATTAATAATACATTTTATTATTATTGACGTGAGAACGGTAAAAATGTGTCTATGTATGTGCGTAAATATATGGATTGTGTTAAAAATAAATATTATTTCTTTAAAGTAGGTAATTTTACATTTACGGGGACTCTATACCTTATTGTTCCTTATTTAATATTTGAAGAAGTGAATTCGATATTGAAAATTATATGAAAGTGGTATGACTTTAAGGATCACATTTTTTTTAATCTAATGTAGCTGATTATTTTTATAATATATTTTTATAGCTTTTCCAAAAATTTAAAGATTCATTCAGAAATCAATATTTTTTAGATTTTTTTTGCTTGGTTATCTAAACGAGTATTACGAGAGCTACAACATGGATTTCTTTTTCTTACTTAAATACTTTATAAAGTTATTTCAATGGGAAAGCATGCATTTGTTTCTTATTTTCCTTCAATATAGTTTTATCATCAACTTCAACTTTAGTTACTTTTAATCGCAGTGTGTTTGATACATACAATTAATTTCGGTGTTTAGTTTTAAAGTTATCCATAGCCGAAAAACCGACCTCACATACATATGAGGTAGTAAAGAGGAGGAGGACTTTCGTGGTTTCATTGAACAGGCAAGAATAAATATCAGCAACTGAGAGCCAGAATTTCGTTAACTATTTACGATTGAAACTATTTTTCAGTGACGTGTCTTCCGATAAATAAATGAGTTCTTCACTTGCTTTTGTCAATATACTAGTTGGTACGTCGTCTGTCTGATCCGTTTGATCCTTACAAATACAAATTTGGTTCGTTTAATTTAAAAAAAAAATCCGCCAAATACGTGAGCTTGAGAATAAATTCTGCGTCCAGTAAATATATTTAGTTTTTCTTCCAACTAAATTGTAACTTCATTACGCAATTACACTAATCGTCTAAGTACTTTTACCTTGGATAACTAGCGAACCTCTCTATGTAGAAGAAGAGATGTATGGCGGCTACCCATTTCTTCGCACAGTTTTTGAAATAGGCGGGTTTGTAAGGGTTTTGTTTTGATATAATTTACAAGTTGTATCAAGTACAGTTTTGATATAATTGGGCAATTCTTTGAAAACCAGTGCTTTTCTATGAATGCTACAGTATTTCCACAAAGTACACCGCCATACTGCTATTTTCCCCGCACATATCCAGTGCATATACCAACACAGTTCTCCACTGTAAATATTTTTCTTGTATATGAGAATAAGTTGTATTGAAAATTACCTCAGCCTCTTCACGATTTATTGGCTTGCAGAAAAGATATCTTCATGTACGTCGTTCTGCCATATATACGACCCAAATACAAGCAGTTGAGATAGGTCTAGCACGTCGGTAGACTCATCTAGTTGTAGAGTGTAATATTTACTACCAACTACTCTTCGGATTAATTCATCTTTCGCCTATTCAGCCATTTCGTCAATTCGTCGCACAACTGTATTATTAGATAGTGGTATGCGCCCGATTGCCTTTATCTCATTTTTTCCAATGAATTGAAAAATTCACTATGTTTTAACCACAAATAATTATTGTAAAAATATTATATAACGTATAGGCACAATTATATAAATCTAAACATTGTTCCAACAGCATCTTTAATCGATGGCAATACTAAGTCTACGCCAATGGGATGAGGCTTTCCTGATCTGGTGATCCTTAAGCTAATGAGACACTAGGCATATACAGAATTTTCATTTATATTAACGAAATGGAAAACTATATATGTTGAAGATTTCATATTTACGTTGAAAAAAGTCTACTGGCTTGTTTTTACAGTGATAATGCTTTGTTTCTATACGACGTGTCAACTTACTTAGTCGCATACTTTCGTTCGCGAATATATCCTAGCAAATCGCTCATTGAGGACGCGGATCTATCGTATCAATATTCCAAGTGAATCCTAGTTTTAGATAATCAGGGTCCTGTTTTCTCATAACTTACCGTCGCTTGGTTTCATGCGAACTCGTTGAGGGAGTTGCGACTTTTGTCAAATAAATTTTCTATATTTTCATCACTTTGTTCACAATTAACATTTAACGTGTCAGCCACTTTTCCGTTATTATCTTTCCTTATAATTATTATAAGGAAAGGAACGAATATGGATAAAAGTGAAATGCAAGGAAATCAAGGAGCTAAACGAATTGCACAGTTAATTTTAAAGTGAAAATAAAAGAAATGTCGAACATATAAAAAGTGCCTATGATACTACTATATCTAAATAATAAACTAATTCTGGATGTAGCAGAAATCTGGAAAGCATGGTTAACATAAACACAGAAACCGTATTATACATTAGAGCAGATATTACAGTGTCGGAAGGACAAGAAAGACCTAATATATATTTAGTTTCCAAAAGTAAGAACGGCCACAGATGGTGGTACTAAAACAAATAAATGAAAGAAGCACGCATCTGATATTAACGTTATTTTATAAGATATACGAAACTGGCTTGAAAAAGTTCGTAACTATACCTAAGAAGCAACGCCCAAAAAATTGTAGGGAATACCGGGTAATTAGTTTAATATACCATATGCTGAAGAATTTGTTCTGTATAATACACGCTAAAATTAGGAGGAAATGTGAAGAAAACCTAGACCCATTGCAATTCGACTTTGGCTACGCATTTGAAATACTTGAAGTATTGTTTAGTATCAAAGTCGTATACCAAAAATGCCGCGAACAAAATCAAGACTTATATGCAGTATTCTTACAGTCTTAGGTAAGCCACAAATAATTAAAAGAAATACTTCAGGACATTAAACTGGATGATAAAGACATTAGAATTATAAAAAAAACTTGTATTAGGGACAAACGGCTAATATTCGCTTAGGAAGTGACAAACAAAAGACATCAGCACACAGAAAGGATTCCGACAGGGTTGTATCCTCTCTCCGCTCTTATTTAATTTCTATTCCGATCGAGTTCTCAAAGATGTACTTGAAGGATAAACTTCAATCGAAGTAAAAGTGAATACCAACTAAAAGATATGCAGATGCTACGGTCGTACTAGCTGACAGTTTAAAACAACTGCAGCTACTGTTCAATAGAATCGACGCAACTAGCGAAAGATAGATTTAACGTTATATACCACTAAACCCAAATTCATAATATTCGGCTGGGTAGAACATCGTAATAGCAATCTTTGCCTAAACTCCATATTGATTAAAATTGTGACCAACTTTAAATAACTTAAGAATATAATTATACAAAACCTAGATCTAGTCATCGAGATCAAGAGTCCCATAGAACTAGCATATACGTAATTTAATAAATGAGATCATCTCGCTGAGATAATAATTTAAATGTAAATTAAAATAATTTAAATACTAGTGTAGCTTTAATGAATTTTCTTGTTGACTTAAATTTACATATAACATCACTAACTTTGATTTGGAACTAGTTATTTATAACGAGACCTTAAAGTTTATTTTGATTCAAAGATTTTATTCAGAGAACATACAGATTTTATCTGCAAAAAGCTCTAAAATTAATAGCTTTTATATTGAGATACTATAGATACTTGTAGTTATGATACAATAAGAACATGCAACTGTTTTATGGTAACTTTATTATAAACTTAATACAAGTTAATAACATAAGACATTTCATATATATATATATATATATTTGTTATGAATTTTATAACTATATTTTATATAGCAACAGTGCTAAATAAAGTTTATTATTATTACATTACAAAGAACAAATTAAACATGCCCAGAAACTAATAATTATAACTCATTTTGCTGTAATAAACTATAAATATACACAATATAAATGATTGTAAATAACTTTGTATATATCACAAACTTTTAATCTTTATTTATGTTTCGACAGATTTTCTGTCATTTTCAAACTATACTTCAAAAATATTTTTACAAACAACTTTATAAACAATCTTACAAACAATTTATATGGCGTTAAGCAAATGAGTATATATTAGATCAGTTTGATCGTTTATTAGTAGAATTTCAGGATTACGTTTAATTTTATAAATTTCTAGAGACAGGAGTAAATCCATTTTTAAGCTATGGCAGCGAAATGAATTATCTCAAATATATACGTGTAATCAAAATTGTGATTATTGTTCAGTAAATGATTGTTATTGTATGAACTTATATGTTCTTTTAGTCTAATTTTAAAATTGGAACCTGGCTGACCAATATATACTCCTTTACAAGTGTTGCAAGTTAATTTATAAATAGGATGGTGGTGACCGTTACTATGTAGTATTTCATTTTCAAATGTAAGATGAAATAAAACACTATTTTCTATGTTTTCTACCACGGTATATTAATGATTTTACATTAATGAATTATGTTCGACTCTTTCAAGTCATTATCAAGTGAATTGATTTTAGAAGTACAGAGGTATATATAGGCAGGTTATAACCTTGATAATGACTTGAAAGAGTCGAACCTGTAGTCGAACATAATTCATTAATGTAAAATCATTAATATACCGTGGTAAAAAACATAGAAAATAGTGTTTTATTTTATCCTACATTTAATTTATAAATGCCTGATTTATTTATTTTATTTATCGGAGTTTCATTATTATATATAATATTAAATAATTTTTTTAGAGATTTTAGAGAATCGATAAAGTTTTTCGAAGATGTTTTTGATTGTGTTGCTAATTTTACCGAACAATGTCAATGATTTAAATATTAGGGGGACTTTCTTATTATTGGCATATAAATATTTTTTAACTAAGTTTAGTTCTTATTTCTTACTAAGATTATCTATAATATTATCTTGGTAGCCGTTATTAATTGCTAGTGATTTAATTATTTTTATTTCATTGTTATACCCTATGTCAAAATGTGTATTTCTTTTACAAATCTCAGATGCGTAAAAGGTAACAATTTTAGCCTTAGAGGTTATAATACCTAGTGTTTTTAATTCTATATTTCACTCAATATTTCCAAAACGCTTTCTGCTATTTTGTTATGTTTCTCCCTTTGTCCCTTTTTGAGTTTCAGAATTTTTAAATGTATTATATTCAAATTGCACCACTTCCAGCATCTTTCCTGCAGTATTTTCCAATTTAAGGTCATCATTTATCGTTCCCTGCCTTTATTTCCTTTGGTTTTACAGTTTCAAAGCATATGATTTCTAGTTTCGTCTGCTTTATAATTACTGCTTTTATAATTGTAATTTATTCTGAACTTTGTTATATATACCACATTGACATAGGATATTTAATAATAAGATCTCCAAAAATTGCACTGTAATACAAATGGCTAAAATATTGCCCCAGAATATTACTACCCACAGCCAGGAATAATGGAAGAGCAAATTTTAAAATATTTTAGTATATTTAATCTATTTTTTAATAGATTTTGTAAAGTAAATAAACTATAATATATACTCCTATGATCATAATTTTTCAAGTCGTCATTTAAGCATTTAGGAACTGTATTTATTTATAATCCATATATGCGACTTCTTACTGTACCATTATATGTTTCTTATAATAATTTTCGTCCAATTATTTATTTTTCTCCAGCCCACCTATCTTCAAGGGAAATTATTTTTCTCTGAGAATATTCGAGTACATGAAGAGTAAAAGTTATAATATTAATATTAAAAGTTTTAAATTTTCCTTATCTTCGCAGTGAAGAAAAGAATATTTAAAGTTTAAATCTTGGAATTATTTTGTTTATACCTTTCTTTTTCTTCACATTTATTTACAACATTACTCTATCAGCAAATTCACATGTAGTTTGTTGGGTATTACATCCAGTACTGCTGAGGGTATTATTCTGTACTCTTCTATTAATTTAGTTCTCAATATTGAAATTACAAGATTTTTATAATTTTTATTGTTATTTGTCTTTGAGCTATAGATCTAAAAAGCCTAACATGTCAGGATATTTTATTAGGAGACCATTATTTCGGGCAATATTTTCAATTGTTTTTAATTAAAATTTTTAGGTTATAATTTTGAATAAACTAAAAAGCTATATGTTCAAAATCTATTAGATTTTTTAATTTTTTGGTTTACTATCGAAAATTGTAATTCTTTTACTTGCTTAATTCTGCAGAATATAATAATTTCAGACTTTTAAAATGCGATCTTTAAATTCTGTTTTCTTATTTAATTTTCTCTATATATTTTCTGTTATTCTTTCAATTATGTTCTTGCTGCTTTCCGCTATCACAAGTTATTCGTGTCAGTGAAGCCACGCTGCATTTTTATTCATTTTCAATATTATGATATCATTAATATCTATAAACAATAAAAATGATTTTTTGCATAAAGCAAAAAAAGTAATCCTTAATATATATATTAATCTTTCTGTTGCATTAAATATAAATGTACGAGATATAATATTAAATGCGTGTTTTATTTCCATTTTTGATATTTATTTATTTTTTGTTTTTGTTTTAATTTTATCTAATTTTTTATTTAAGTTTCCATCATGTCAATTGTAGCTCTTCCATAAGTGATAATAAATTAAGATTTCCACTATACTTGCTTTGTTTGCTTTCTAATAAATGAGCACATTTATCAATTTTGCTTTTTGCTTCGACTGTCGCAAAAAGTAGTTTTGCTACCTTTCAACCTCAATAATAATAACAACTTAATTTGTTTCCATAGGTACATAAGTCCATACAAAATATACTTTAATATTTAAATTTAACAAAGAAGTCATCTAGCAAAACATCGAATTTTATATTGACATTAATTTAATTCCATACTTAAAATTGCATGGCGTTAGCTGTTTATATTTTAATGGAATAGAGTTACGAGTGTTGCTTTATATGTATTGAGAATACAAGAATAAACAAAAGAATTTTATTGCTTTTCAAAACAATCGCCTTTAAGATCTATACACCTTCGACTGCAATGGCCTTCAAAGCACTTTGTCCAGGCAGAAAATGGTAGCTCTAAAACATGCTATCGATTTTTTGGGCGATGAAAATCGTTGTCAACTCAGTTTGTTTTCAATTGCTGGTAACAAGAAATAAGTCATTGGGTGCCAAGTCAGGTCTATAAGGTGAATTCGATCTTGTGTGTGTCCAAACACTCGTTTTTTGCATGTGATGTGTGTGAACCCGCATTGTCGTGATTCGAAAGGTTTAATCGTTTTGGGATTGTTTTCTCTCAATTTACCCAAAACTTAGGGCAAAAAATTGGTCCTGTACCAAGCTGAATGAACAGTCTTTTGATTTTCGAAAGTCACAGTTGCCATATAACCGGACTTCGTGAAGAAAAACGCCACGGTTTGCTTTTAACACTTCCAGAATAAACAACTTTTGTTTGCTTTTATTCACATTGAAACACTGCCGATTGGCCGTTTATTTCTGACGTATACGCATAAACCTACGATTCGTCACCTGTGACGATGATTTGGATGCACCACAGTTTATTTTAAAATCATTTTACGGCAACAATCGACACAAGTATTTCTTTAAGCAGCTATCAACAAATGTGGAATCCAGCTGTGTGCATGCTGGAGTGCACATTTGTTGATTTCCGAATTTCCGAACACCCAAATGCAAATAGTGCTCACACGTCAAAACGTTCTTAGTTGAATCGTTTATATAATGGTTACATTATACCTAAATTTCTTCTTTTTATGGTATTATTACTTAGATCTTATTTAGTGCAATAATGGTCGATATTTTAGTGAATACACATAAGGCATTCCATAATGCATATTAATGCAAGTGTAAGTAATTACAATTGTGTGAAATGGTATTTATAATCCTTAGATTACTAAGAATTCAAATTTATTACGTTTTGTCAAAAATATATTGAGAGAGTCTAGTGAGTGTCCCTATTACTGAGTGGTAGCAAGTTTTTAGAGAACCAAAATCGACAACTGGCGAGAGCCGACAAAGTAATATATGCTTATTTATTGTTAATTTTGGAAGTGTAAGATTTCCATGTTAATTTACAATGGAAATAAATCCCCAAGAATTTAACCTTATATATCAAGTTTTCATCAGATATCTTTTTAAAATTAAATTTCATATTTGTGTTTTTGTCATTATTGAGAAATAATTACCAGTTAGTGGCTTGATTTACTATACTACAGAATTAATTTCTAAGTTCGTGTTGTTGCGTTCCTTGATTTATCAATGCAGTATCATCTGTAAATAGTTTGATATTATCCTCTAATGTATTTATTTATTTATTTATTCATTTATTTACGGTTTCACCTTTTACAATAGTATACACATATTTTGAACTTAAAAATAATAAGAAAACATACAAATTATAGCAAATAGGTGTGAATATACATGATATAAACTAAACACAAATGATTGTAAATAAAAAGTAACGTAAAATTACAAACAATAAACAATAATAGCAAGATTACCAAATAACAATATGCAAATAAGTTGTATCTCATTTCAGAATAAAACAATCAATAGACTTTAATTGAGATTTGAAAGTATTAAATGATGTGCCGAAAAGATAAATGTTTTTATGTCGTTCAAATACGTTGTAATGTCTCATCATTCTGCACAATGGACTGTTTCTGCCATAGTTTGAGCGGTGAAAATGTTCGCGAAACGTTTGGTTGTTTCGCGTATTACTAGGCACGTTGAAATTAATTTGATTGAGAAATTCAGAGCAGTCTATCAAAATAAACACGCCTATTTTCAAGAATGGTCAAATTAATTGTAGTCAGCATATGAGTGCGACTATAGTTTATCCTCGGAATGTCAAATTGGTAACTGATATTTAATAAAAATTTATTTTGCACACGTTCAAGTTGATCTATGCGGTATTCTACTTGAGGTCTTACCAAAGTCATATACAGTAATTTTTGTGTGGAAATAGAAAAAGTTTTACCAAACCTGAAAACAAAGCCTAAAGTTTGCATAGCTTTGCAACAAATGTTATCAATATGTTTGGCAAAAGACAAACGATAATCAAAAGTTACACCCAACTCTTTAATGTGTTTCACTGATGACAAAAGTTTATTGTTGATACAGTATTGATTATCCGTTATGTGGCCCCTACCAAATGATATTGAGTAACATTTATTGATAGAGAATTATCACAGCACCATTGATGTAAATTATTAAGATATAATAATATATAATCAATATCCGATCAGCGGGATTATTTATAATGCTAAATATCTTCAGATCGTCAGCAAATAAGAGTAATCTGCAATGAGCAACGTAAGTGGTAATATCATTAATGAATAAAAGAAATAAAATAGGGCCGCAATGGGAGCCTTGAGGGACCCCAGAAGTTACCGTAATCGGATCTGAAACAAAGCTGTTAAGTTTCACAAATTGTTGCCTATTATTTAAGTAACTGAATAGCCATTTAGTAACTTGCGACCCAAAACCAAGATTTTTTAATTTTCTGATTAAAATAGAATGGGAAACGCGATCAAAGGCTTTTGAAAAGTCGGTATAAACCGCGTCAACTTGTTTCCCATCCTCAAATGCACTTAGCAAAAATGACTGGTATAACATTAGGTTCGTTAAAGTTGATTTTCCTACACAAAATCCATGTTGTTCATTGAAAATCACATTCCTACAGGCCCACATCAATTGATCAGATATTAGTTTATCAAATAACGTCATCCAGATTTCCTTTCTTAAATAATGGTGTGATAAAACTTGTTTTCCAATAGCTAGGAAATTCCCCAAATTCTATCGAGGATTCAAACAAAATATGTAGTGGAGTACATATAGTGTAGATACATCGCTTAATGAAGTAGGCAGGTAAATGATCAGGTCCATAGCTACAGGAATCAGGTAATAACTGAATAGAGTTGAAAATATCCGCCATGTTTATATTAAAACAATTCAAATTAACACTATTTTTATGTTGGTAACGCACACTTGTACCAAGTGCAAGAATTACTTTATGCAGTTGTTTCATTTTGATTTATCTCTGTAAAACTACTAATTACAATATTGCTAATATTATGAACAACTGCAATTGTTTTACTTTCATCTTTTTCATGGCTATCCATTTTTTATTTATAATAAAATTTAAAACGACTATAAATCACTAATTTTTATAAATAACTATGTCGTATGCCATATTAGATTAAAGAGAAATAAATTACCTTTTGAATGAGGTCACAGCCAACTATGGTTTCCATTTAAAAAAATGTAAGTTTGCGTCATATCTCGGAAAATAATGGCGATAAAAATTTTCTGATTATTTTTTATTAATCTGCATAAAATTATCTATAACTTTGTCCTTTACAGTTTTTTCTATCTGTTATAATAACCGAGATATATTGATTTGAAAAAATTGACACTTTTTACTTTTTTCAAAATATCTAGTTACCCTTGACTTTTTTGAAAACTTTGAAAGTGGAATTTTATTCGTCTCGTAAATCTACACTTCTTTCTCCATTTAACAGTTTCTCTATCTCTTATAGTTTCCGAGATCCCCATAGAGAACATCGAAAAAAACTCACCCTGTAGATTAATGATATAGTATAGGCAGTATGGTGAATGCTACACGGGGCGATTTTATCTTGTGACTCAGTGAATTCTAAGGTCGTTAAATTGGAGAATACAACATCCAGATAGATACCTCGGCTGTTAGGCAATGGATTAACTTGCGGCAAGTTGTGATATCCAAGACATTCAGCTAGTAGTTGGGCACGAGCACAGTTATTGGCGTCCAATAAAATCGAATTTCCGTCATTGTTCCAAGCTGCTTTAGGCAAATTTAAATCGCCACAAAAAATCTACTTATAATCGGCATACTGACTACAGACATATTCAACCGCCGAGCAATAATTTTCATACATAGTCAGATTTGATGCGGGAGGAATATATGCTGCTGATATGATTAAATTGGCGCCAACTCGAACAAACACAGCCTCAATAGTTGTAAAAATATCAATCGGATTGTTCTGAAGGTGTGATCGAACTGCGATTAAAACTCCACCTCCCCGACACTTATTGCTCGAGATTGATGATCTATCACATCTATATATTGAACATCCGTATAACCCTAATTCACTATTATTAATTGATGGGTCTAGCCAAGTTTCCACTATGATAATAATATCGTAAACGGAAAGGTTAATGTTACATTTAATATTATTAAGCTTTGATCTCATGCCTCCAAGATTTTGAAAATATAACATTAGTTTTTATGTTGGTTTTTAACATGTGACTTTACAATAGTTGGATTGCCATTGATGAATTTAATTGTGATATCATTTTCACCATTTTCTTGGCGTAAAATAAGTTCGCCCCTTAATTCCTTTAAATAGCCTCGTTGTAATTTTGTCATGTCATTTGAAAATTTGACAGATCCTGTATTCAGCTCTTTAAAAACTTTAATCAAATTTGTAGCTGACTCTTTGTCATTAAATATAATTTTAACAGGTCTCACTTTATTATTATTTACACATATCATTAATGTATAGTACAAATATTAAAGGACTCAGTTTGTAACCTTAGCAACTAATGTATTCTAATAATAGTTTATTTTGAGATTTAATTGCTTGTATTCTATTAGAAAAGTAACTTATAATAAGTTATCAAGTATAATGGTGGAAGTTGTATATGTATAGTTTCTTCAGAAGAGTTTCATGATTCATGCTATCAAATGCCTTTTGTAAATCAAGAAAGGTCGCCTGTATTAACTTATGATTGTTAAATGTTTAAGACTTTTTAAACAAATTGTCAAGTAGCACTAATGGTGGAATGTCCGCGTCTGAATCTATATTAACTCTTTGGTAATATTTGTGATTTATTAATAAAACTAATTAATTGACATTTCAGTATATCTTCAAATACTTTTGAGATTATTAGTAAGATTGATATAGGTATGTAATTCCTAGCATCTGGTTTGGATCTTTTTTTTATAAACTCAGTGAACTGCCTTCTTGAGGCAAGAAGGGAAGATACAGTCTAGTATTGCTAAATTGAATAAACGTGTTAGTGGTGGAATTAATACATCTTTTACTGACAAAATTATTCTAGGAGTACATTTCCCATATTGGTTATTTTTAAATAAGTCGATGGTCTATTTATTCCTACGGAACTTTACAATTTGCCTTATAACTTTTTGGTTATTACAAGATGAATGGAGTTTGGATTTAATTATATCTCGGTGTTCATTTATAATTTTGTTGTTTGTACTTAAATGTTTTGCAATCTGGATAATAAAGAGTTAACGGATACGTCTGCACGTCACATTTCGGGGTATATGGTATCTGAGTCAAATTTATTGACAATTAATACATAAAAATAATATTCTTCAGGTCGCTTAGATGACATTTGTATAGATGATTTTAGATGCCTTAGCAATGATTTAGATGTACCCAGACCGCTTATGTAAAATTGAGTGTTTCGGGTTTTTGAGATGATTATAAATATAAAAACTTCTTTGGCGTCCGGATTTAATCTGTGCATGTGGCAGTGGTCAAGATGGCGACGGCACTGATTTAATTTTCTTGTGCAAAGCAAATTTGGTCTGGTTTAACCTTTGGTGGCCATTTCTACGAAGCATTGTTTAGATCTTTACTTTTTGTTGATAATTTTCTCTTGGAAAATAGTTTTATTGTTATTTATCTGTTGAATTTAGCATCATGTTTAACTTTAGCCTTCGCTATAGCATAAGCGACTTTAAACCTTTCTCCAGGTTCTTTTACTCTTATTAAGTCTTGGCAGCCATTTTTCTTTTGTAACACCTTGCCCAAATTATTCTATCATTAATGCTCATCCATTAGAAGTCCGTCCAGACATCAAAGATGATTAGGCTAATCACCTCGATAATGGGCCATCTTATACATCACTTGCCGCTGCAGTTTTGGTCAAGTTCAACGTATAAACACTGCTAAAAGAAAGACAGAAAGGAAAATACGTTTACAGCGTTGCAGGCATAAATAACGGAAACATTCTGGCAGTGGTGTGTTGGTGTCGAATGGTCATACCTCAAAGACTTGTGTTCGTAATTTGTATTTTCAGACTTGGTGATAAAATATATACATAAAGAAAAAGAAGAATCTAAGTTTACTTTATTAAAGTAATAATTCCTCCTACTAGTAAATTCAAAATTTGACGTTAAACAATACCTCGTGTATGTATTCACACAAATATCTAACAAAACCCAAGTTCATGTGGTTATTGAGTTAGGAGCCGAGAAAAAACGCACCTGTAATTATATGTAATCAAATTCATAATGGCCTTGCGCTACGATACATTCTATATATAGAGAGTTATTAAGAAGCAGCAGCGGCGTGCGGGCGGGGAGCGTTAATAATAATAATAATACCTACGTGTGTACACACAACAATGCCACTAGAGAAGCAATGCCAAAGCCGTTGCTTTTTGTCACATCGGCGTTATTAAGTGAAACCATCCTCGGGGGAATGTATTTTGTTTACGTTTTACTCGCTTCTGCACTCTCGCATGGTCAGCCTTCATGCTAAATAGGTCGGAACGTCGCCCCTCGATCATTTTACAAGTCCGGAAAAGTGTTCCGAGTTAATTGCAAAAGTCTAATTTCGTCGAGACTCACCGGAACGTGTATTTTTTTCCTAATTAACGTAATTAGCTATTTGATCGGTCGCGGAAGTTTCTAATACTTCGAATGATACATATTTCTAAAGAGGTCCCGTAAGTTGAAGTTGTGAACGTTTCATAAAGTTCCCATCGGAGCATTGGAATTCAATTAGGATTAATTAAGGAGCGGGGATAAAACATTTGCTAAAGGCTAATAGAATTTTACGAGAATGAAACATTTCATTAAAATGTTAAAGTTTTAGTGATTTTTTAAAAATAGACCAATAAATCAATAATCATATAAAATAGATTATCCTTTTTAGATTCTCAACTTGGATTAATAGTTTAACTATTTGTTAAGCAAAGCTTCTAAAAATGCACATATTTGAGACTGAAAAGCAATTAGGACACTTACAGCATATACAAATATAAAATTAAGGAAAGGCAAAAACCCATCCAAAAGATTTATTAAGATTTTTCTACACCAATGTAATATACCACTGTAACTAAAAGTCTGAAATCTATAGAAACTTCCATAATAAAAAAGTTATAATAAAACATATTTCTTTACAAAAATAGCCTAAAAACTATTATGATAGACTTTAAATTTAATTTTCAAATCTCTGTTTAAATAATGAGAATCATTTTCTTTTTCGTCATAGGAAAAATCTTACGTTTATTCTGACAGAATAAATTGTATCCAAATATATTCCCACCCACTAATGTAGCTTTTAACAAAAACGAATCACTCCTCTAACCCTTCTCACGTCTAATATCCAAGCTGTTTTTCTCAAAGTCAGTACTTTGCAGTTCATAGACTTAGAAGCGTATTACTCTAGATGGTATAGAAATTTGCTCTACAAATGTCACAAACTTGAAGTCCTCGACTGTATACTTAATCTAGTTAATCAATTCCTATGTAACCGATCTTTATAAATCAAAATATGTTATTAGTTTTTCGTAATGCACTCTATTAACTGTACAAATGAATAATCGAATTTTTCAGCAAACGTTCAAGGTTTACTTTAAAAGAAAGTAAAATGTTCAATAACAGTATTTGGCCGGTGCTTTCAATAACTTTAAGGTATCTTTCAGGAGCTGATGAGTTCCATTTTGAAAAAATATTACGTTTTCTCATTGGAAATGGATATCGGACAAGACGTTTTGCATCCAGCGGAATAAGTAATAATCGGATGGAATAAAGTCTGGTGAATATTCCAGGTGCTGCAAGATGTCCTGGCTAATACTCATTATGATGTCTTTCTTATTGGGTTTTGCAATGTATGACCTATATTTTTATGCAACAATTTCAATTAACGATCTTCTTAGCCAGTAAATCAAGGAGATTCATTGATGTTGGTAGTAATCTGCAGTAATTGTTTCAGCCGCTTGCAATAACTTATAATAAAGCATGCCCTTCATATTTCAACTATGTAGAGCAGAACCTCCTTGCCGAAGCAATTGGGTTTTGCGACCTATTGTAATGATACGTTATGATTTACCCATCATTATCCGCGTTTCAAATTGTTAAAGTTTATTCAAGTTTGATCACCCGTATCGATTTTCTATCAGAAAGAATTTCGGCGCTGTTTATTGATCTGAGAAAGACACGCTGCCGCTCAAGGATTTTTTTGGTTTAAGGAGTTTATATGGAACCCATTTTCCTTCTTTCTGGAATTTTACGCAGACATTTAGAAGTCAATTGCTGGGTAACACCAAGCTGATCTGCATGCTCTTGCTGCGTTTATGCGAATTTTTCAGCGAGCATCATCTTCAACTCACCGTTCTCACATTTTCTAGGGTCTTCAGGACGTTGTTTGCCCTTCAGACAGAAATCACAGTTTTTAAACCGCTTAAAAGAAAATGTGCACACATCATGCGAGACAAGCAAAATGATTTACTTGCTTTTGCAGATTTTTTCCTTATTGGAATTCTTAGAGAATAGTCTCACCTTATTTATTGCTGACAGTACTAAATATTTTCAAGGTTAAATTAAGCTTTCCGAAATACCAACTGTCATTTTTAATCACTATATGTCAACACTATAGAACCGCAAAATAACGCGAAAAATCAATTGATTTTCAAATTTTTTTCTTAAGTGAACAAAATAATTTAGATTATTTATTTATACACCTAATATTAGGTCCCTCAAGATTCCTAATTTTTCAGCTTTCGTTATAAACCCTACTGTCATAACATCTCCAGTCTTAATTCCGACTATTTCATTTTTGTATTAGACATTCTATATCCCTTAAAATTCACCATAATCTCCTATTGTTTATAACATCTATCATAAAGACACCTTTAGAGTGAATTCCGCTGATTTCCATTAATTATATCCTCTAATTCGCTAGTGATATATCAATATCAACTTTTGCAAAAAAATATGAATTGCAAAGGAACTGCTTTAAGATAGGTGATATAGAATTAAAACCGGGTCTTTAGTTTTTACATAATTATTCACACCACAAAATTGCAATCATTAATTCCTTATCTCTAAGTGAAATCCATCAATTGTAATCTATGATTCTATATTTTATCCACATTCTGCAAATCCCCAATGATTTCAATTTACCCTAATCTATTATTTCGGAGCTGCTTCAAGGTAAGTGTTACAGAATTATAATCTGGTGGTTTAGTTTTACCTAATTATTAACCTCGGGAAATGCCTATTATTAATTTCTTATTACCATACAAAATCTACTTCAGCTCAAAATCAATGTTTTCATATTGAATTCATTTCCTGCAAATACTTAATTATTTCAATTGGCCATAATCTATTCTTCTTAGAACTACTATAAATCAATCAATTCTTGAGCTAATCATTTTAGGTTATTAACCTATAAAAAACAATGTCTTTCTTACTAAGATGCAGTTGAAATTTTTAAATTTATATGTCTAACAATTCTTGACTACGGTTATTCTTGACAGGATAATGCATGTCCCTATATTTCGCAATTCTACAAACTATCTACAACCATTCAAATAAACTAATTTACGAGGATACGGATATCTTGCTTATAAACGAGTGCTACATACTGCTCATGAATAAACTATCATAATTTCCACATAATTTTGATGTACCTAAACTTTTATATAAAGATCTTCCCTTACAAAATCAAAAACCCATCAGCAACGTTTTGTTAAAACATAATTTCGGGCATACAATCTAATTAACATTCAAATTTGTAATAACCTAATACTAAAATCCTTAATCATACTCACAGTCAGAATCATAATCATGCATTTATTACCTGCATACATAAAATTATACGATGAGAAGATCGAGGCTTCAATAGCCTGTTTGATTGCCTATAAATATAACTGTGAAAACATTATTTTTGTTGTTTTCTGACAACAGCCACAGATCGATCAATGTTTGATCTCATCAGTAAAGCGCAGTTGAAAATAGGGAATCGTTTTTATTTTTGATGATAGGAGAAAAAACCCCATATGGAAGCAGTGTAGGTGAGCTGCAGCATTATTATCATGGTAGAAATCTTTACTCTATTTTTCACATATATAGTTAATCTCGTGTTGATGGCAGACCACAACTTACCATGTAAGGCTCTTACCTTTTGATTTTGGCATGCGATCGTATTTGGCCAGGAAAGATGCTGGTCGAAGATTATACCGAAATATTTTATCTCGCATTTTAACGAAACTAATTACCCATTGAAGGAGGATTGGAGTAATCGATTTTTTATTTTTGAGGTACGGTCTGCCATTTGTACGTCCACTTCTGGGTGTCTAGAGCCGGTTGGAGAGTTCTCTCAGGATGAACTGTGGTACCTCCTCTACAAAATAGAGCTGTGCCATATCCTTATTGGGCGAATGTCGCTTGTATAGATATTGTACAGTGGTATTGATTTTTCAACGAAACTTTCTATTCCGAAGAATGTCGTGCACGACTGTGATCAAGTAGTCGGAGAAGTTTAAATAAATCATTTTAATAATAAATCCAAAGTGCCAAACTATATGGAACGCTTCCATTCTTAAGAAAAACTTCAGCAGCTTCGCGTCTTATCGTAAAGCTCACCGAGATTATTTTATCTGATGCACAGTGGTCACACCGGTTCAAAAACTGACCTGAGAGTCTGGGATGATTTTTTGATCTTCGAGGAAGGAAGTAGTGTCGCCACGAGAATGATAACCATGAAGGCTAGCTCTCCACCTGAAAGAAAATATCCTAAACGCATTGCCGCATTAGCGATATCTCACATCTAAGGTTTCGGGCGAGGTTTTTGACCATCGTAGTGGAAATACCGTCGATACCTGGAGCTTTGAGAAATTTGAGCTGCTTAATTAGCTTTTCGGAGGTGGCCAGTTGACAGATCTAACTGCGGTTGTTATAATTATTCAATGTATTGGGCGTGAATTGACGCTCTAGAGAGTCCGCAAGTACCTCTTCTTTGTCTTTTCTTCTTCTTTGAATTTGGCGCTTGAACGTCCGAACAAACTTTCAGAGTTAATAGCGGTTATTCTTTAGTTGAGGCAAGTCATCTCTAACTATAAGCGCGACAGGTCGCGTGTGACAAGGAATTTTAACTTTCTAGGTAAACCCTGTTTCTGAAAAAAATACTTTTTTATTGTTTTCGTATTAATTGCTTCAAAATTATTAAAAATTATCGCTTCAATAAATTATAATTGAATTGTTGGATGTATCTTATAAAAGTGAAAATAAATATAATTCTTAACTGCATTTTTACTCTTTTTTGTAAACTTTTTGATAATCTAACTATTATAACAATTTTAAATCGATGAATATAACTTAATTGGGCGAAAATATAAAATTGGATCGTCAATTATTTTAGTTTGTAGTTATCACTTTCTAGGAAACATATTACCTATATTTGAAAATTTTAACTTTATTACATTATATTTGCCGAATCTATTTCAACAAGGCGAAAATATCAATTGTTTTCATGGCTTTTGTAATAACTTCGTAAAAAGATTAATAAAATTAATGATGTCAACAAACTTGTAACTTGCGAAAAGAAATATATGTTCCATCTGGCGGACTATGAGACAGTGAATAGTCACTTTAACTCGGTAAACTGGGATTTTATTTTATCAAACTCTGATATCGATTGTATTGTGGATATATTTTAAAACATTACATATATAGCAATTCACAGATTTGTGCCTTGCAAATATATTTACCGTAATGCAAGATCATATCCCCGGTGGATGTCGAGGGACTTAATTCACAAAAAGAAGGCGGTTCATGCAAAATATAAGAGAAGTGGTTTACATGACAGTTGATAAATAGTTATTGTAACAAACTTTACTTAAAAATTTACATTGCTCGCGAAGACATTACGAATTCTCAGTCTTCGCGAGCAATGTAAATTTTTAAGTAAAGTTTGTTACAATAACTATTTATCAACTGTGGAGTTTTCTGTAAATTCTAACATAAAGTATTTTTGGCAATATGCAAGAGAATTTAAAAAGGAAGAAGATAATCATAATAAGATGTGTTATGATAATTTAACAGCAAATGGGGAATCTGAAATAGTTAACTTGTTCTCTGACTATTTTTCTTCAGTCTCTTCATCCTCAAACGATTGCCCCATAGTTCATAATATATGTAACTTAAATGTAGTTAATACCCTTTAATTATAACTCTCCAAGAGGTATTTAATGTTATATTAAGTCTCAAAACATCTCATCCTTATGGACCGGATCAAATATCGAGTTACTTTATCCAAAACTGTATTTACTCGCTTTGCGTTCCAATCTTCAATATGTTTTCTAAACCTTTAAGTCTGGGTATTATGCCTTCACAGTGGAAAAGTGCCTATGTAATTCCTATTTTTAAATCAGGCGAGAAAAATCTTATGAAAAACTATCGTGGAGTATCCATCCAATCAGTTCCTAAAATGTTGGAAAAGCTAGTGACTGATCAGTTACTATGGTTCTCACGAAAACTGTTATCAACTAATCAGCATGGATTTATGCCTGGCCGTTCCACAGTCTCTAATCTCATGGAATATAAGCAGTTTGTGTCAAAAGCCTTGGAAACTCGTAATCAATATGGACGGATTAAAAATTATACTTCATATCCAATAAACATCACTTCAGGTGTGCCTCAAGAGTCACATTGTGGACCAGTTTTGTTAATGGCATACAAGATATTATTAAAAAGTGTGAATTTTTATTATATGCGGACGATCCCAAAATTTATAAAACAATTTTCACTCAAGATGATTGTCATGAGATGAAGGAAGATCTAGTTCGTTTGAATGAGTGGTGTTCTAGTAACAAACTGATTTTTAATATAACAAATGCTATTATATGACTATATCGAGAGGTGGTAATAGAATTGAATATACATATTCAATTGGGTCATCTAACCTTACAAGAGTTGACACTATCAAAGACCTAGGTACTACATTTGATTCTAAATTTTTATTTAATACCCACATATTTAATATTAGTATGAAAGCATTACAAATGTGGGGTTATGTTTGGCATATTAGAAAAATTTGAATACTGAATATATAAAAACTCTTCATTGCTCACTTGTACGTTGCCATGTGGAATATGCCTCTGTTGTATGGACTCCGTTCACCCAAACTAATATTAATCATTTAGAAATGGTCCAAAAGAAGTTTTTAAGATGCATCGAATTCAAGATTTGATGGCAGCATGCATCTGGAGAATACGATGCAATAATGAACATTTTCAGTATTTCCACAATTGAGGATCGCAGGAAAATATCGGACTTATGTTTCCTTTATAACCTCCTAAATGGAATAATGGATTCTCCAAATCTAATGGATTAACTTACTTTCCATGTCCCACAGCGTACCACTCGATCGAACATCTTTCTTCATGTGGATACATACAGAACCGAATCAGGTTATCATAATTCCTTTGCCCGCTTAATGGACTTTGCCAATCAACTGATTAAATATCCCTGGTTCGAATTCTTCAAAGAAAAAAAACAGTAATTTCAAGAAAAAGTTATATATACATGGATCACATGATTATATGTGAGACACATATATGTTGGTCAAATTTATGTATATATTTTTGTAATTCTAATTAAATTGTTCTTCTTTTATTTTATGTAGAAGGTGTTATACCGTAAATAAATAAAGCTAAATTTGTCAAATAAATCTTAATAAGGTGAAAAACAAAGATTAAAATAGAAATAAACTGTTTATTAGCATTTAGAGCCTCTGTAAATCATTTCTTATAAAAGTTTTTTAATGAGTATATTAGAGACAGAGGTCTTGAGAATACATTTCTGAATCAGCCGAACCCGTTACTCAACGAATTCAGCTTTGATGTTATTTATTTTAAATAAATGCTTGAAAAGAAGATGTTAACACATCATAATTGATTGTTCGAATGATGCTGGTATCCTAACATGGTCTCATTTAAAAGTACAGATCATCTCAGTTCAATTGTAAATTGGGTAGTTACTAACTGCTAGCACCATCCAAATTTACAGAGACCAATAGGATCTTAAGTATCATCTGCGGATATTTACTTAGAGAACTATTGTCTCTTGAAATATTGTTAGTGTATTTTATTTTGTATCATTTTTTTAGTAAAACTTGTAATGGAAATAAACTAAACTAAACTAAACTAGAAACAAATACTTTAATTAGACTCTGTAGCCATTGAATGCACAGTGCATTAATAACGCTACAAGGAGTAACAACATGCATCTGATGTCCTAAGATTACGAAAACATTCGCAAATCTACGATTTATTTACTATTTGAGTATTTTTAGAAAAACAGGAAAACATTTCGTAAATCCACGATTTATTTACGTAAAGTTTTGGTGTTTTTCTAATTATTAGTTAATTTTCTATAACGTAAAGGACTTTAATACATTTTTTATTACCACTATACAATTATAAGATGTATACAGTCATCATGTGTTCTTCTTTGCTATATGCAACAGTTTATTTCTTGTCTATATTTAATTGAAATTTTTTTTAATTAAAAGCTTTAATCAACTTTCATCATGTATGGGAATAGTTACTAACACCTCTACCCCTATCATATTGACTATGTAACTATGTACGTTTCACCTTTAAAATAATCAACGTTTATTATAAGTGTGTCTTAATTAATTGATTGGCGAGATTGACGAAATAAAGAATAAACCTAGATAGAGTAAAAATCTCTTTTAAGATATTAATAGAATATACATACATATAAATTGGTTTGGCCTTGTTGATGAGGTATTTTCAGTTGAATAGCCTTTTCAAGCGGTAGAGCTCCTTGTTGACCGTGGCATTCCTTTCTAGCATTACTCTAGTGCACCATACCCTCTCAGTTCAACCAAATGCAGATCATAGTTTTTTTGGGTGAGGGTCAAACTTGTCTCTTAGCTTTGGTTTCTTCTTTGCTTCATAATTATGTATAGGCACCATTTCTCATCTTCCGTGACGATTCGGTACAAAAGATGTTGAGAAGTAATTTGAAGGCGAGTTACTTTATTGTTTTTGTTAAGCTCGTGACTGGATGCCTCACGAGCTCCTATTTCTTCGACAAATTCCATCAAATAAGGATGACTGAGAATCGTTTTATGATTGCAGTTCATTTTTTAGACCAATTCACGACTTGTTAGGCGACCGTTCTCATTCAAAAGTGCTTTGAGACGCTCTTCGTCGAATTCAGAATTTCTTCAAAGTGTCAAAGTCACCATTTGTTTTTAACTTTTTAGTTAAAAAAAAGTGGAGAAAATGGTTCTATGGCAACTTTCAATTGGTATACAAGTTGTGAGATGCGTGTGTGAAACCTATTTTATAATATGGGGTAGAAACTTGGGGAATAGAGAGAGGAGTCGTTGTCGAGTACATTCTGCTTGAGGAAACCAGTAGAATGAGTGTGCATAAGAGGTCAATTGAGAGAGTGGTAAAGAATGAGATGAAGTTGGCTGGATTGGATAATGAGAGATTGATGAAAGAGATATGGAGAACGTTTATGGGAGCAAAATGGAGTGAGTGGAGGATACAACGCAGAAAGGTGTATGAGAGGACAGGAGTGCCCAAGAATATTATGAATAAATGGTTGGAGAATGGGGTAATTGTGCAGACTTGGGTGAAAGAAAAGTGAAAGAAGGTTATGATGCAGGAGAGGCAAAGATGTATTAATGTATTAGAAGGAGCTCATACAATTCAGAATATGAAAGGTGGCATGTGTATGAGAGGGTTCTAGGGTACTCGACTAATATTGTCTTCTCAAATGAAGAGAATATTACCCAGGCGCAAGTAGATGCAGAGGAAGGAAGGTTTGGATGGGGGTAATTTATGGTAGGTGTGCACTATGTAAGAATAAGATAGATACATAGAGTCATTTGGGAGAAGAGAGTGAAGAGCGGTTGAAGGGAAACAGGAAGGTAACAGAATGGATGAGAGATAAAGAGGAAAGTGTAGTAGAGTTTTTTATGTAGAAATTTGTTTTTGTAGATCAAAGGTTTTTTTTTAACTTTTTCCATTTTGAATCACATCTATATGCTATAAACTCGCCTATGGAACCTTCTTTGTATAAGTTGCTAAGGCCTTGGAGTAGATGTCGAAAATGTTGCTTTTTACCTCCTAGATATTCCACATCTAAGCCTCAAAATTAATCAAAAATGAAATTATCAAAAAGACAATTAACACAGTTTTCTAGAGAAGTAATTCTATAGAATGAATAGTTTAGACTTTGTAACATACCAAAAATCGTTGTAAAATAAAAGAAAATATAAAAACTCTACAAACTTATTCCTCAACCTCATATGTTATTAACATAACCAACATAAGAATGAAGTAGGAGCAGACATATAATGTGTTATATGGATCTAAACATGCAGCTGTCTTTTGAAACCCAATGCACGAATTTTAGGCGTAACTTACAAAGATATTTGCAGAAGTTCAAAAAGTAACTAAGCTTAAATTTTAAAACCTACAAATACAAGAAAGGGTATTTTAAACAATACCAAAAAATTAGTATATTTGGCACCAACTTTAGCTTGAAATACTTGAAGAGCGGATATTTTGCTCATAAAAACCATTCTAATGCTTCATGAAAAGGTCAAAGAACATCTTAACTGCTAGCGGTGTATGGGTTGAAGGCTTTTTGGGTTTTCATAATCCTCCAGGTGGATTTACAAAGATACATATCACCATTTGCACCAGCGAGAAGCCAAATCGCCCGATAATAGATTGTTGGAGAAAAATTAGCTCAAAGATATTGCTACTGTTTTAGTAGATGAGATAAGTAGTAAAGGTTACCTATTATAATAACTACTTACGAAACTTCACTACATTTTTTAAACGAGGAATAGTTTTTATTTTTAATTAGAAGAAATCATATAAATTGTTATGTTCATCAACACATAAATTATTTTTTAAATTTGAATGAAATATTAAATCTAAGGGGACTTCAGGAATTCAGTCTATAAGTAACATGTAAATTATCAATTTGGAAAATAAGATTTTGTCGACGACAAAATACATTCGTATATATCTTAACAACGTATCACCAAAGAATGCCTATTTTGTAATAACAGAAGTGAATCCAATTTTTAGTGATGAATGTTTTGCATTTATCTGATATTGTTCACAAGTGATTTATTCGAATCTATCCTCTGTATCATCCCCTGAATTCCTTCCTGTTTAGGGTAACACATGCGAGGCAGTACCTGCATAACGCGAAGTGTCCCTTTTAAACGTTATTTGTATTCTTGCGAGCCTTCGATTCGTTTCGTTTCCTATTTCGGAATAGGATTTATTTATCGCAGGAATTGCTCACATTTATATCCATATCGATTTAAAACTTTTTCCGCTCTGCCAGTGTCGAGCCGTGCTGGAAAATTGGCCATATTGTTATCGTATTTATAGATTGTACTTACATTTCTGTATAAAAATAATGTACATACGTATTTAGTAATAAGATTAAACAAATGAATACATCATTATAATAATTCAATGAACCAATTACCTTTATTATAATCTACAGACCAGTTCGATCAGAGAATTGCACACTTAACTTGTAAGGAACATAAAAGAACTTAATATTTTTACTAAAGATAATGGTTGCGACAGTTACTATGTGGTAATTCATACTGAACACTGAATTGAAAAATCCACTATGTTTTAACCATTTGTATTTATATGCTAATATTTTTGCTACATGATTATAATAATAAAAGCATGGAACTTTGTTACACTTAAAATAATTACTAGAGTGACCAAGGTTGAACTTAGATTGTATAGTCTATCTCAATCAGATTTTTTTTCTTAAATATTTTTTTCTCTTAGTGAAACATTATGAAATAATAGGTAAATAATTAATTAATACTCGGTTTGTTACATTAATTTCTTCTTATTTTAACCTATTATGTCAATCAGATACCAAAGTAATAAATAAAAATAGCAGTTACAATAAACGATACAATTTGCCACGTGATAAGTTAGATAGATAGATAGACGTGATAAGTTACTCATACACATTTTTTTTATTATTGATCACTAATTATAAATCGAGATGAATATAATTATTAGGTGAAATTATTATCTAAATGTGGTGAATATTTATATTTTTGTTACCTCTAATAGGATTATATATAACATATTTTTGATTTGAAGTCAATAAAGAAAGATATATTACATATTGTAAGGTGAATGCGAATATATATACTTCAGAAGTTATACAGAGCATATGAAAATGATGAAAAACTTGCGCAGGGATTAAACTTGAAAGGGCGAAATAAGAATATTTTATAAAAGGTGACGCACATTTATCATACACATTTTGTACATGTGACTTGAGGCGATAAATATTATACATAAATAAAATTTCTATTCAGCATGAGCACATGTACATATTATTTCATTTTGCGTGTATTTTTAAGTTACCCCATCTCCATATCAATTTCGTCTTTCATATATAGAAGTTTAAAAAAATATAACACGGAGTTATATAATGTAGGAATAAAATTGAACAGAAATACTTATGTTATGGTGAATAACCTAGTCAAGCAAACAATGTAAGTTATTGTAATGCATATATTGTATATATATGAGAATAAAATAAAAATCACTAATAACTACACTTGATACTAAAGTGCTACATTAGAAGAAATCTATGACGACCTTTTCAGATCTACTGTGGATCCCTGTTTATCTCAGATGACCAGCTCTAGCTTTGCCTCTTTGATTAGTCCTAATAGCCCTGCCAGAGGGGCTTGGGTATAGGTCTCCGCGCTTGGGTTTGTAATGCCCAGCTTTTGATATCTAATCTTTGCTAGGCCTTCGCAATGGCATAGGATGTGGAACGAGTCCTCTTCTCTCTCTAGGCAGAATCTGCATGGTGCTTCTTCCACCAGGCCTATTTTGCTCATATGTTTGTTGAGCTTGCAGTGTCCTGTTATCAGACCTACTATAGTTTTGACCATTTTTCTGTCTTGGTTCAGAAGTTTGACGATTGCCCTGGTGAGTCAGGTATGGGCCTGTGTCTCTACCCATTTTTTATGGATCGTTTGACTGCGTTTTTGGAGAGTTCCGGGCCAATTACTGCTTTTGACGAGGCTTGTTTGGCCAGTTCGTCTGCTTTGTCATTCCCCGGATTTCCTCCGTGTCCTGGGACCTATGTGATTGTTACTTTTTTGTGACAGCCAAGTTCATTAAGAGCACGTATACAGTCCCACACTAGCTTAGATTCGACCTGTGTGGAGCTTAGTGCTCTTAGCAGCGCCTGACTGTCGCAGAATATAGCAATTGACCTACTTTTGGTGTCTTGTGCAGTGGTGAAGAGCTATCGCCTCTTCTTGGAACACCGTGGTGTCCTTGGTGAGACTGACAGAAATCTCTGTCTCGGGTTTTGTGCCGTTTATACCTGCTCTCACCTCTTTGTTGGTCTTTGAGCCGTCCGTGAACCAGTATGATTCTGCTTTGGTAGGTTGGCTTGTATTTCTTTTCAAAATTGTATTTTTGCACCATGGCATCACTTGGCATCGCTGTGATCGCGTTAGCCTTCAAATCCACTGTTATTACACACTTTACTGCCCTAGTTATGAAAAATTAAAATCTTGCGCTTGTTCTGAAAACGCTTTAAGCAAATTTATTTTTCTTTAATAACAGATTAATTGTGTTATAATATAAGTAATAATAATATCAGTTATGATAGCATATTACCTTAATTAACAATTTACCAACTAAACATTAAATATAATTATACAAATGACCAATTATAGCAAATACATTAGCTTAATAATTGTATAATTACCATAGTTTAACAATAATTAAAATTAATTGCATCGCAATTTGATCTATACATCTATAAAAAAGTGAGAAATACTTTCATAACGTGCTAAGAAGGTTTTTTCACTGAATTCTTCGGCCAAAATTTTTGTAATGTTTCATCTACATGTTTACTTAAATATGTTAGCAGGAATAATACAGTCAATAAAGAATAAATGGACAATCTGGGATAGTAAATTAAAAAATCAATACATCGTATTAGACACGGTAAAACGTTTTTGACACATCTAGAATAATAACCACGGTGCTATATTTTCGATTGAAACCTACTTCGCTAGTTCGAACTAGTTGGTAATTAGTATAGGGACTTTTTATAAAGCCGAGTTGTGGTCATTGGACCATTCGCTCAATAGAACGTCAATGTGTTTTTCAAGTAGTTTGCCTAATGTACAGAGTAAAAGGGCTATACTTTGAAGAGCTTTATGGTTTTTAACTTGTTTAGGTTGAAGAACTACAGTGGTATGTTTCCACGTTTTTGGAAAATATCCTATTCTCAGATACACAAAACAAAATGTTGATGAAGAATTGCCTTAAATGAGAGGTTTTTGATGCTATTTTAATTGATTTTGTCATTCCAGGTGCATTTTTGTTAGGTGTCAATTTAATGAAGTCGATGATTTCTCTAACCATATTCGGTCTATGGACAAAGTTTGAGGATCGTTTGAAGCAATGATGTGCCTCTTTGATTTTATCTATGAAGCTTGTCGCTCATGGTATCGTTTAACAAGAACTATGATTCCAGACTATCCGTAAAGGCTTCGGATTTGTCTTTCATAAGATAGACAAGACCCTTCTACTCATGGATGGCGGTAGTCATCATTCTAGATTTACTGAAGTTCTTTGTGAGAACAAAGTCTAAAGTTGGGGTGTGTGGTGGGAGGCTCCGTCAATACTTTCTTATCGTTTTTACCAACGATGATAGATTTTGTATATTTTTTCGAGCCCCTGCCTTACGTAAATTAGTGTGTAACCTCAGGCTTCGTAATTTGAGCGAATGGTAAAGTGGAGAGTGTGGAGTATTTATATATAAGCAATGTCTTGAGAAAGTTAGATATACGCTTTTTATCATTATATGGATGTCTAAAGTACGCATGGATTGGATAGTTCCGACGTTTTTTAGACCGTTCTGCTCGCATTGACTTTGGTTACTACTGCATCGTTTAGTTCTTTAATTCTTGATGGGTTTTAAGGGTGCCATAGAATCCAGGAACGGTTTGATAGCTTCTACCCTTTTTAGAAGGATGAGGAAATTTGGATTGATGAGCATTTCGAGTATGCTCATAAGGTTAGCGTTATTATCGCCAGTTATTGGGTTTGGGACGAAGTGGAGGTGTGACTGCCTGTTTGTGTATGGAAGAGGCCGCGGCAGTTGCAATAAAAACTTTTCAATGTTCCAAAAATCCTTCCTGAAACAAACTGCAAAATTAACATTGACGTACATTATACAATTTAATTCAAGTAGAAGCAATTCAAATAAATGTAGTAGGCTGCGAATCGCACCCCTTTCGCTCAGGCATACTTGCAAAAGCTTCGCTTTAGTGTAATCGCTTCTGCTTGCATTAAATATATCTTCAGAGTTCTTAAATCTGTCATTTTGTTTATATTATAGAGTTTAATAGTTTTTTTGTAATAATTAATAAATATGTAAGATTTTCGTTGAAATTTTGTGCTATATTTTCATCTGGCAAATTTGACATTTTGTGCCTTAAAAACAATTTGACATTTCAGTGCCATAAAAAATTTTCTGTAACGAAAATTGATGCAAAAAGCGCCTACTTTCTATACGATCGTAGATAAAATTGTTTTAAAGGCAACAGTGAGATGACCGAAAGATTAAGTTTTAGTAGTTCATGGATGATTTCATCATCACCGATTTTTTGATGTCAGTCTTTAATGACAACTGAAATCTTTTTCCTTATTAAGACGATGGATAAAGAAAAGGATATCTTTCTGCCTTAGGAAACGGACTGTATCCATGTAATCTTTCGCTGCCTGCAGTTGCAGTCTAATGTCGTTACATAGCGTCTTAGCTTTAAGAATTACTATATTAGGGCTGAAAATTGTCTGGATTTTTAAATGTGAGAGGAGGACGTTTATGAGTGAATTTTTCCACTCCCTACATACCATCGACATTGTCGAGAGATATAAATTTCTTGGGCTCGACTCTTATTGTATTGTATACTATTTGGCCAGATAGGGGCGTTATTTCTTTGCAGCTTTTTGTCACTTGACTTGGCAGGCTTTTAGCCTCTTTTGGAGGGATAGTGGTTTATTGGCTAGGGTTTTGTCATCAATTTATTATTCTTTTTTAGATTTTTTAACGTGTTTATTTGGGTGAGCTTGGCCTAATTTGGATGATGGAGGGATTTCCTCTATCTTGGGGTTGATGGATTGCATTCGTCCATCCTGCTTGTCGATGCTAGATCGGTTATTTGGTTTTTTAGGCACCATGTTTCAGATCTTAGAGGCCGTCCTTTTTTGAATTTTTTAATTCACAAGTATGAAATCATCGGAAGATTGTCTGATTCTGACTCAGTGTCAGAATAAATTTTTGTTATTGGGCTGTGAAGAGGCTGTGCGACTATCAAAGCTTTTAGGTCGTTATTCATAGCCTGCATCTTCCTAATGGTCTCGCTAGGCGTCGATAATCGTGATGAATATCTCCTTTAATTTACTAGAGTCTCTCTATTTCGACGTCACTCATTATGTTGATGTATTTTATTATATATATATATATATATCAGGGTCACAAAAACATCTGCAACTGCAACTTGTATCGATAACATTCTAGTCAACAAGAGCTATCTATGTAAGGTAAATGTTGTCGAACCTTACTTATCAGATCACTGTGGTATTAATGCAGTAGTAGAGATCTCAGATAGTGACATTCGTGCAAACGAGTACCATTAAGGTTATTAGCAAGTAACAACCTGAACGAACTAAAGCAAATACCTTCAGACACAGATTACTCTGATACATATATGTGATTAATGATCCTTGGAGGTGCTATGATATTTTCCACACTAAAATAATTGCTGCATTTAATAATGCTTGCCCTAAAATCGACACCAAAATACGGGTAAGTAAATCCAATCCGAAACATAATTGGTACAATCAAGAACTAACTTCCAAAAACAGATCATTGATTCTCTTAAAACAATCAATCAAGCCACCCATTCAATTGAAATGATAATAAAATACTTGCATCAATGAATAATTAATCCAAAATCATTGTGGGACTTTGTAGGTAGCTCAACAAACAAACAGTCACATGTAAATGGAAAGACAACTGATATTAAAGCACAAAAATTTCAAGATAATTTTGTTGAGGTAGTGGATGAAATTGTTAGTAAGCAAGTGACTTATGTTTCTTTTCTATAGAATTGTATCAGAAGACAAATCAATCTTTTCTTGTAGCTCCTACATATATTTCTGAAGTTGGAAATATCATAGCATCTTTGAAAAACTCCACAGCTAGGGACTACTATGACATAAATTCCCATGTTTTTAAATCAATTGGTAGTGAGGTAGTTGGTGTACTGACATACATAATAAATCTGTGTATTGAGACAGGTTACTACCCGGAGCAACTAAAATTGTCTAAAGTTACACCTATTTTCAAAAAGGATGACAAATCCAAGAAAAAGACTATAAGCCAATTTCTATTATTCCCACTATAGCTATGGTTTTTGAAAAGATATGTTTAATCGGTTATATGCTTACATGGAAAAGAAATTCTCCAAAGGACAATATGGGTACCACAAAGGAAGATGTATAACTGGAGCCATGTGTGAATTAATTACACATGTATGTCAGGCATTTGAACGAGGTATCAGTATAGACACTGCTTACATCGACTTAAGTAAGGCAATCGACTGTGTTTGTCATACTCGTATTTTAAACAATCTTGAATTTTACGGTGTGAGAGGTAATACCTTCGAACTTTTTAAAAATTACTTAACGGGTAGGCAACAAGACGTTACATAATTGACCGACGGTATCCCACAGGGCTCAATTTTCGGACCATTTCTGTTCTTAGTATATGCGAACGATGTCGAGAGTAATGTAAACGCTAGAACATACATTTTTGCAGATGACACGACCATAGTACAAAATATCGCCGACGATAGCTCAAATATAACAGAAAAAATAACAAGTAGGATAGTTTATTTTGCTTACATACACTTTTTGATTGGCCAAGGCATTTTTCTGTGGGAAGTTTACTATCAGTCAATTTTTAATTTTACAGAAAAAAGCTGGCAGAATAATAGTTGGGGTTTCGTTTTTGGAATCTTGTAGGCCATATTTCAAAAACCTCAATATTTTAACTATGCCAGCGCTGTACGTGCTATAATGCTTGTTATATTATACGTAAGAACAAATGAATATCAGAGGCAGAAGCATGTTGACATGCTCAGTTATGGCACAAGGCTAAAGAACAATCTAACACTACCAAAAGTCAGATTACAACAGACAATGCTTAATTATGAGTACCTGTCAACACAATTATTCAATAAATTACCTCAAAATGTACAAGATTTTCCACTAAAAAAGTTTAAACAGGTTATAAAAACTAAACCTACTCCTGAAGTACTGTATTCCTACAAGGATTTTTTAATGTGGAATGGTGATAAAATCGGTGAAATGTGTGACTTCAGATAGAATGCTTTTAAATGGTTACTCATACTCAATTTTATTTATAATTGATTAGTACCTACTGTATTTTTTGTAAAAATATTTAATAATACTATTATTTGAATTTGTAGTTATTTGTGATACCTGCTTATTTCATTTATTTTTTTAATAGATATGTGTGTTCATTTACGTAAATTTACAAAAGTGATTAGTATATGTGTGTGTTGTAAGTGGGTGCATATACATTATATTTAGTTAGTTCTAGTCTGTAAGAGATATTTACTTTGTATTTTACAATGACATACCGAAATGGTATCAGACAATAAAGATTTATTATTATTATGATTAATGAGTCGAAATTGGTCGCACCATTTTCAATCAGCTGCGTCAACCAACGCCAGTTTCAAACAGAGAAACCAATTCAAATGTGAAATGTGAGAAAAGTGGCTAATATTCAGGTGCACTCTATTAAGGTATATTACTTATTACTTTTCAAAGTTTTCGACCAGTATTTATATTTTATATTTTTGTGGAAGAAATAATGTTCTAAGTACATCATCATTATCGATAGGTTTTTGAAGAATGGCGTTGCATAATGTTGGGGCTGAGTTTAATTTTTGACGAGCCCTGTTTGGCCAGTTCGTCTGATTTGTCCTGGCCTAGCTCCTATACTGTTATCCAGAATTATATTACCTTTCTCGTCATCCAATCTACATTCTTTAGCATTAGCAAATAATATTTAGAAGAAAAACCATTTTAGCAATCATTATTTGTACTTTCACAATTTTCTCACACTTTTCACTCCACAAACTATCGCAATATAAAAATAAACCGTTGAGAAAGTGATTACATGTTATTTTATATTTCATCGTCTTCAACTAACTCATCAATCAACATCAAATTATACTTAATTGTCAAAAAAGGTAACGAATTATGTTGCAGTGATCAACAATAAAAAGTGAAACTACGTAAATTCATTATTCAATAAAATATATAAGCATTGTAATATTTATTTTTTAAATAACGTCCAAAGATCAATATGAGAACCAAGCCAATGAATTTTAAACGATAGTATTCTTAGAAATGTTGTTATTATTTGGTGTATAGAGTAAAATAACGAATAAAATGTTTATTTTTCTTCTTTCAGATAAGTGATGGGCACATAATAATGTTCGTCTGATAGACAAGAAACGATTACGTAAAATGCCCCAAACAATATTGCGCGGCCATAATAACAATCATTCACACACAAACGGACATGCGAACAACAACGGCCACAGCCATGGTCATACACACAACGGTCATGTGAATAGTGGCCATGTGGGTGTTTCGCACCATAATCACAATGGATACGCTCATCAAAATGGGCACACCACCCATTACATACCCAACGGGCATGCCAAAACTAATGGACACATCAAAAGTAAGTAAATATTTTATAACCCCTTTTGAAAAATTTAGATCCAAGTAGAAAATATCAAGAACTGCATTTATTCATGACTATCATATTATCATTTAAAACTATTTTGTGAATATATTTCCTAGTATATACAATTGTAAGAAAATAATTTGCTGTAATTCTAAAGATCTTTAGGAGTACTATTTTAATTAGTAAATTGCAGATAATTGAATTTTATATAGATATAATTTCCAATAAAAAATAAATTTATTGTTGGTTAGCATAAATTTCACATTTAAATTTAAAATAGACCAAAAATATGTACTATTTATTACATAAATTTTATATTTGAATCTAAAATAATATGATGACCCATGTATATAAGTGAAGAGTAGATCGGCATGAATAATAATAAAAAAATAAAGTAAAACAATAGGCGCATTATGCGGAATAATTTCCGAGATCGAGATTACTACTACGGATGGTTCTCAATACGAATTCCGACGTAATATTTGAGCGTCTTAATAAATGCATCGGCGGCGCAGACGTGACGATAATGACAGAAGACGGAGAATGCTGTGCAGTGGTAATTGCGTAAGCGACAGGATCCTTGACTGACTAACTACTGAAAATGATAGAACTCCACATGATGAGAATAATTTTAAAGTAATTAACGTCTGGAAAGGAAAAACAATGGGCTCACTTGAGGACGAATTAAAGTCGAATGTTCGCTGCACTTTCCGCATATTGCGCTTTATGCAACGGAGGTGCGACTAAGAAATCCTTAAATGCTTCATTAAAAAGTGCTACTTCAGAAAATTTAGTCTATTCAAATGCAATATAAAATTCTTTTGGAAAAATTTCTCATAGATTATATAAACATGTATATTATATCACATGCCCCAATCCCAATTTCTTCGATCCCTCAAAATACATTCTTCAGTTTGCGGACGACACCGCACTAATAGTCCACTCCTCCTCTCTTAATAATGCTATGTATTCCCTTCAACAACTCCTAGACTCCACCACAGCATGGTTTAAAAAATGGAGGATATCCCTTAACCCAACTAAAACCCAATTTTTAATCCCATTCCACCGAATTTCCTCCAACTCCCCGTCATTAAAAATTAACAATAAATCGATCCATCCTGCTCCTACCTGCAAATATTTAGGAATAACAATAGATCACAAATTTACATTTAAATCCCACTCCCAAATAATGAAGTCTAAGGTTTCAGCAAGGGCAAAACATTTCAGAGGTCTTACCTACAAGACCGAGGGCATAACAACATTAAATGCAGTCAAAATATACAAAGCCATATGCCGGCCCCTGCTGGAATACGGCCCAATCCTCCTTTCCCAGTCTCCACCATCAACCATCAAAATCCTTTCAGTAGCAGAACGCTCGGCCCTACGCACCCTCACTAAACTCCGTCACCCAAATAATCCTCTCCACAATCCGTCAAATGAACTCCTTTACGAATCCACAAATATCATCCCTATCTTCGATCGCATACATTACTTATCCAGGAAAATAGCTTCCCATCCATCTAACTTCAACATACTTAAAAAATATTGTACTCGTCGAAACCCCCTTATCCCCCTGAAATTTAAACACCCCACAGAATCTCTATTTGAGAAAATAAAAACCTATAACAACAACAATTAACTTGTCTGTCAACAAACATTTATATTATGGGCAGAAAGACCAACGGGTCGATAGCCCATTTACAGATTGTATATATATTATAAGTAAAATATATCTATGTTATTATGTACAAAAAAAAAAGTCTGTAAATAAAGATTCTGTATATATATATATATATATCACATGTTAATGTTACAAATACAAAATTATTATGTGCAAAACACTAAACTTATATTATAGCAAATATTTGCATTCTTTTCTAAATTTCTTTTCCCATTCCGGTCTAGTCTGATACTTTAACGCGCTTCCATCTTTTATCATTAATCCCCAGACCCACGTCTAACTCTCATCCTTCCTATGGAGTTAGCTGAATTTCGTGTTATTCCTACCTTATATTAATTACTATTATACTCAATTCATCTCTTACCTAGATATTCCGACACCACATTTATACACATTTTCTTTTGCTCCATTTTTGACATTTCTCACCACTTATGTACATTTTCACACGTTTTTCGCTAGTCTCTTCTTGTTTAATCCGCACACCTTTGTCTCATTATTTTACATTGTATACACCTTACTTTGCATTTTAATTCAGTTTCCCAAAACTTCGTAAGTGCACTTTCTCATTTCCATAAAGTGCTTGAGAAACTAATTTATCTGAATCATTAATTTACACTCTGGTTTTTATATATTTTTCTTATACACTCTACAGTACATACTTCTTTTCTTCTTAAACATTTTACACAAACTGTTAGTTGATTTCTTGTCATACTTTGGTATGAAATCAAAGAACACTGCATGCATTCTTCCTTTGTTTTTCATTTCTCAGTCTACTACCCTTGACAGAGTAAAACTTTAATGTTTAGTTTTCCACTCCTCCACTAGGTCTCTTTAAATAACTCATTATCCTCTTGATTATCTTTAGTCAGTTCTTTGCCACAATTATAACAGTTTTATATTCATTATATATTTTTGATTTTCCGCTATAATTATCTATGCTAGTGTTATTTTTTTGTTACCAAACACCTAACCCTTACTCATCATGACCCCAGACCAGTATATTTTGTCTCCAAATCTTACCTTTTTTAGCTTTCTGAAACCTTTCATCGTTTTCCTATAGTATTTTACAGCGTATTCATTAGTTCATCAATTCCTGCTCTATTTCCTCATTTGACTTCCTCTAACTTTTTTTAATTACTTTTCCTCCATGTCAGTCCCTGTAATATTTTGCCTTCTGTTTTATATGCATTGTTTGTACTTAGTCTATTTTTACATTGATACTTCTATACACGAGGGTGGGTTTTTCAGTTCGCGGAATGAAAAAGAAGGAGATGAAATGATATTACAAAATTATTTTTCTTTTTCAATATATTTACCTGCAACCTTAAACATTTCTCAAATCTATGAATTAGCTTGTGAATACCTTCATAACCAGTTGATTTATCCTTTTCTGAAAAATAAGCATCCTTCACTTCTACATCAGTAGAAAATTTCTGTTCTCCAAGCTCTTTTTTCTGTTTTGGAAAGCTATAATAGTCGCTGGGAGCCAAATTTGTGATATAAGGTGGATGATCTATCATTGATCTAACCCCAGTTTATGATAAGCAGCCAACGCAACTCGACTCTTGTGAACGGGAGCATTATCGTGCAAGAACCTGACACTTTTAGTTAAATATTCTCTTCTTTTCTTTCTGATAAACTTCTTTAACTTCTCTAAAATTAAATCTTAGTATTCTTCGGTTATAGAAACACCTTTTTCCTTCTAATCTATCAACAAAATTCCTTCTGTCTCTCAAAAATCTGTCGCCATGAGCTTCCTGCCGATTGCGACACCTTGAATTTCTTACACTTTTTATGCCACTGCATGGAATCTTGCTTAGACTCAGGTCCATACTGATGAGCCCAAGTTTCATTTTCAGTAACAATTTTCACCAAAAAAACATCTTTGTCTAACACGATAACACTCGATGGGCTGTTGTTTTTGTGGCGGTGTCAGCAATCTAGGCACCCATCTTGCACTCACTGATGAATATGGAGGACCTTAAAATGGTTGTTTCATATATTCCAACCACATTTCCGAGTTGTTTCTTTTTCAAACGTGCATCCTCCAATATTTGTTTTTCGATTTTTTCGATGAGATCTGAAGTGGTGACCTTAACAGACCGCCCAGGACGGTAATCGTCTTCAATTGATTCCCTGCTTTGCTTGAAGAGGTTAAGCCACTTTTATACCATGTTTTTTCTTGGACAAGAGTTTTCGTAAACAGATGATATCTCTTCAAATATGGTTTAAACACATTTTCTTTGCTTAGTAGATAACTTTATAACGGTGCAGAACTCTATTTTATCTATACTTCAAAATTTATTCTGGATTTAGTTGCTTGATCGATGATAGTTCAAAGACTACTTACCTTGCTATGATGATCTATATTTATGGGTTTGAGTGGAAGCTCCTTTTAAGAAGTGAACTTCGCTCGTCCTCCCTTTAGCCAAAATTTTGAGTATATTTTATTATTTTGTAATGTATTTTTTATGTTATATATTTAATAAGAATGGAGTACAAAGACATAATAAAGAAAGATTCTAGTTTGATAGTGACAAGTTAAAATTGTCGAAACTATAGTCACTAAATAAAGTCCGTGTTATACAAACAAAGTTAAAAAGTTTTTTATTTGTGAAGAATTATGTATAACGATGTAGAAGCCTACACCGTTAACAGTTTAATAAAGATAAAGATAATACTAGGTACACATACTAATGATAAGTCACTGAATATCTTAGTACCTGCGCGAGCTTGACGATCCTTCAATATTAGTTTACAGTAAAGATGTCATTTGGAAGAGGAACCAATTTGGAAAATGATTTTTGATGGTGTCTTATCATCAAAAGTTCATGACTAATGGAATTCCATTGTAAAAATTATAAACACAAATGGCACATGAATATCAAAGCATTCTAAGTAATTTTACTGACAAAAAGTTGAACCGACGTCGATTTTCAGATTCTCCCGAAATATAAAAACTTTCGTAGATACTATTTTCCTAAATTTTTGTTACCAAAACTCTACTTCTTTGCTTTGTCTGCATTATCTATTGTCTTCCATATTTTTGCTAGGCTTGCCATTCTTCGTAAAACCACATTTTCCCTTTAGGAGCAATATAACATCCTCCACATATTAGATTGATGTAACATCATTCCACTGAACAGAACCTTTTTCTCATATCTCCAATATCATTTATTTCTCACTCTTTAATTTCCTACCTTGTACTTGTGCCGCTTTTATAATTACCTTCCCAGTGGTAGATGGCCTGTTTCCAAAACTTCTTCAACGTCTTCACATTCTTCTTAGTTTACTTCCCTTGACAACTCATTGAGGATTAGATGATATTTATAACCTAATTATATATAAGATGCAATACTGCCTGTAGCGAATATAAACTCAATTTAATATCAATCGAACAGACAAACTTCTTTTATGAAGAATGTTTATTTATTCTGACAAATATTTAATTTTATATACATAGATGCTAAAGCATTTGATTAGTAAGCGGTATATATTACGTAGAACTTATCGTTTTAACATTTCACCAATTTCCTCTTGTAATTTGTGGAATTAATTTAAGATTTCTATTCATGAATTTTGCTGCTTTAGTGTTCTTTGTAAGAGATGACTAGATTATATTAGACGGGATCGTTTGGTTATAGGCAGCCCTTCAGCACTGCGATCTGGTTAAATCTTTTGTATTAGTACCCTAATACTAGTATGTTATCAGTTATTAAATTTCCTTGGTAAAGTCAATTAACTTTTTAGAAGGCCATGCTCCGATCCGTTCTGACGTTATCACCATTTCTTCGATTAAGGCCAGTCTAGTGGCCTTTTCAATCTTTTGGCCGTAATTATATCCGGTGTATTTCCAAGTGACCAACGTCTTTTGGTAGCTTCTTCGGTTGTTCTCTAATGCCTTTACTTGACCTCTTTCTGGCTCTTGAAGAAGAATTTCATCTTCTTTCAAACAGCACTACTCATTCTAACCTTGCAGTCTTTAATGATTAGACCTTTAAGGCTTGTCGATTGCTTTATATTCACTGCTTTTTAGCGGCTCTGGATCTGGATTGAGTTTGCCAATTTGATCAAATCATTGACCAGAGCACTTAGGCCTCACTAGGCCCATTGTGCCCCCCTGACTGGGACAGCCCTGCGTTGTTCTATCACTCATTTAGCCAACCAAGGTGGCGAGCAAAGGACAGCACAACGCTTGGAGGGTTATCCCTTATGTTGGCCATGTTCGGCCAGAGCTCTCCTAGCATGGACTCTCTAAGGTGGGCGAGAGCCGGGCAGGTGGTTAACACATGTTCCACTGTCTCGTCCTCTTCTTCACATGCTCTACATATGGGGGTTTCCACCAGTCCCATAGTAAACAAGTGTTTCCTTAGCTGACGGTGACCCGTAAGGATACCTGTGATAAGACGCAGATTCCCCCGAGATAGTCGCAAATAATATTCAGCTGTTTTCAGAATAGGTGAGCGAATTGCTTCCTTGGCCTGTCTGCAGCCTGAGGTGTTGTCCCAACGTTGTTTTAGCATCTTGAGAGTATTCTGTTTGAGGATATCAGTGAGGCATTTCGGTGTTGGCGCGATCGGGGGCTCGTCCGTGGTATCACTGGGAACCGATCCAGCTCGCGCCAACTCGTCTGCCTTGCTGTTGCCTTCTTCATTATTGTATCCCTTGACCCAGCGCAGCTCAATACTGTTTGATTGTGCTGCTTGTTTAAGGGTGTTGTGACATTCTTTTACTAGTGTTGAGGTGATCTTGTGACTACTCACTGCTAGTATTGCTGCCCTACTGTCTGTAAGGATTTGGATGTTCCTATCACGGATGTCTCCGTAGTAGTTTTGTGCTTCTCTAGGGGTATAGCTAATGAGAGGTCTATTTGTTGCGAGTAAATTCCCGCCCCGGATCCTCTTTTGGTTTTAGAACCATCGGTGTAAATTCGGAGGGTTTCCCCACCCTCTGCACTCCATCGATACATTATAGGGTCTATTGAAGACGTAGCAGGGTGGCAAATTGTCTGTATTCCTTCCAAGGAGGGGTGTCTTTTTGACAGCCTCCTCTAAAAGGTGACAGTGTCTGCCAGCCCTGCCTCCTTTGTACCAGAGTCCAACTGAGTTTAGGCGCAGTGCTGCCGCCGTGGCCATCTCCTCTACGTATAAGTCGAGAGGTGGAAGGCAGAGCATTGCTTCCATTGCTGTAGTGGGTGTTGTTCGCATTGCTCCGGTCGTGCTGAGGCATGCTATCCTTTGCAACTGAGTAAGCTGCTTTGCTGAGGTTTTCTGTCTGGCTCTGGGGCACCATAGATTAGCATTGGTCTTACTACCGCTGTGTACAGCCAAAGTGCTATCTTGGGAGATAGCCCCCATGTCTGCCCCCACAGCCCTCCGGCATTACCAGAGGGAGACGCATGCTTTTTTACATTTCATTTTGAGATGTGGTTCCCACGTCAGTTTGCCGTCGAGGATCACTCCCAGGTATTTGACTTCTGACGACAATGTCAACTGGGTGTTGAGGAGCATAGGGAGCTTTAGCTTACCTAGTTTCCTTTTCTTTGTGAAGAGGACCATTTCAGTCTTTGACGGGTTTATGGTCAGAGACTGGTCGTTACACCAGTATTCGATTATTTTGAGGGCTTGCTGCATCAAGCTGCATAGCACCGTCTCAAATCTGCCTGTTAGCAGGATGGTTATGTTATATGCATATCCTATGGTGTGGAAGCCATTTTCGTTAAGTCGCCGCAGTAGGCTGTCAACAACTATGTTCCACAGGAGTGGTGAGAGTACTCCACCCTGTGGGCAGCCTTTAGCAACGATATTTCTGACAGTGGTATTTCCTACATTTACTGTGACTGCCCTATTCTCCAGCATGCTTTTGATCCATCCACTAACTGTGGGGTTCACACCATGCGTGGAGAGAGCAGTTTCCATTTTTCTGAAGGTCGTTTTATCAAAAGCACCTTCTATGTCAATGAACATGCCCAAGGTGGACATTTTGTTGTCCAGAGATATTTCGATTCGGTCTACAACAGTGTGCAGAGCCGACTCCGTTGATTTCCCCTGAGTGTATGCATGTTGGTTAGCGTGGATCGGATTCGTAATCAAAGCCGTCTCGCGAATTAGTCTTTCGCACAATTTCTCTAACGTTTTCAGAAGAAATGACGTTAGACTAATTGGGCGGTGTGATTTGGCTAGTGTATAATCTATACGACCAGGTTTCGGTATGAAGATAACTTTTACTTCTCTCCAAGCTAGAGGGATGTATCTGAACGCAATGCATGCCCTGAAGATTTTGGCTAGGTGGGCTGATAATATGTCCGGCCCCCATTGGAGGAGGGCCGGGGATATACCGTCCAAGCCTGGCGCTTTAAATGGTGAGAAGCTTTTGATTGCCCAGGTTATACGTGTCCCTTCCGTGAGGTGATCTGCCACCTCCCAATCCTCCTTGGAGGTTTTTTTTTTAGCGGCTCATCCTCAGCTGTTCTTCCGTAAGTTTCCAAAGGCAAATTGACTGTCGGCTCTTTTTCAGCGTCTTTGAACGTCGTCGTCGTCGTCCACTCAATGTTTTTCACTTTGCTCGATGTATGTCCTACAAGTAGCTAGAGAAAGAAAAGGTCCATTATAGCAGAGCCCAGAGTGCTATATAATAATACTGGGAGTCTCCTGGTACCCAGAGTCCGCACAGATCAGACTAAGCGTTTCCTTAGCCATGCATCCATCGGTCCTATGCTGTTCCACCTTGAATTGAGGTATTAGTTTTCTATGGTTATATTTCAACATTGACCTGAGCGGTGAAACCAAGGTCCTCTAGACTTGTTACCCACGAGACAACTGACAGTGACCAATGCGGTATGTCAGTCAGGATGGTTATTAAATCCAAACAAACCAGGCATCGTCGACCCTAATGCACGATACTACAGCCTCGAAACCTAATAGACTCGAGGGCCGAGTAAGGCCAAGATAGGCTGAAGAGTTTGTCCAAATGAGGACGACTGATCATATACGGAGCCAATAGTGACTCGATTGAAGGGGAACGCCCATTATAGATTGTAATTAGTCCCAAAATATCGACCCAGGATACCAAACTGGTTTACACCCTACTGGGGTTCTCCTAGTGGTTCATCGGTGATAGGATACTGAGCCCTCACACCACGACAAAGTGCATGCCTTTGTAAAGGTCTGTAAGGAAATGGGGTTGTAACGATTACAAAGTCTTAAAGAAAATTCTCAAAAATCGGAAATAAATTGTTGAAAATTGAAAATGGATATAATCACTAATAACAAAATAACTAGAGATATGAGTAGATCAACAGGTATTAACACTCATTAGCAGTAGATGAACAACAATTGTCAAAAATTCGCTTTCCAATTTATGTTTATAATTCAAACTAATTCTTTGAACTGTATTTTTTAAGCAATTACTAAAGAACCCACTTTCAGGGTTTAGTCTAAATTTATGAAATTATCGATACAATTGGAACATTATTGTTTATGATCAAGTTTCTTCGGCAAATTTTTACAGGTAATTAGATGATACGAGTAGAAAAAGCTGAAATATTGATGCTGGCATTATATGGAGATGTAACAAATGTTTTGTAGATAATATTAAATAATACACAGTTAATAGTAAACAGACGGTGTAGTTTTGATAATCTGGCAAGCCCATCTTTAAGAACTACAATTTTAGAGATACTTAAAATGATTATTAAATTAATTTAGAAAAAGGCATCGAGTCTAAAGAACAATTAGATCTTTGAATCGACTGTCGATGATGATAGAGGACGAGAAATCCCCATTAGTAAAACTATTTTTTACACTATAAGTCCGCACTAGCTAGAATAATGATAAATTGGTTGCTTGAGTTACGTAAAGATCAAATTAATTTGACGAATAAAGCACTAATAACCTTTCTTCACAATTTTATTTGATTTACCAAATGTACATTTCGAACTGAATATTCAGTGCTAGTCCATTGATAATGGTCACTTTGTGTTCGAAATGTACATTTGGTAATTCAAATACAATTATGAAGAAAGGTTATTAGTGCTTTATTCGTCAAATTAGAATCATGATTATTATAATTCTGCAAAAAATATAAATTAGGTAACTAATGCTGCTGGATATTGTTCGTCTACTTGCTCAACATTGAGAAAACCACAATAGAGAATAGAAGTTACTTTAATATTTTAAAATCCACTTCAACTTATTACCTAAATCGAACAAATGGGACTAAATCAAAGATGATAAAATATCATGATGTATTTGAGTTTGAATAGAAACAATCAAGCAATCATCACAATCAACACAAAATAAATACCGAACATTCTTGACCAATTAGATAAACTATCACAAGCAAAGAGAGAAATAGCACATTGAAAGTAAAGGTATTCTAGAGCCAAAGTGACTAAAATAGATACATAACTCTTACACCAAATTGTCAAAATTTTTGATATCATAGCTGAGTGTACTATTTTCTCAAGACTTAAAACCGAGTGTTAGCTAATAGAAGTAGATCATGAAAGATGAAAAAGATAGATGGAACAGAATTATGATATTTCAATACAATGCCATTTAGATTATGTTTTTTCTAGAGACTAAAATGACAACATGAAGAGATCTATCCTAGACGAACTATGGTGTACCTTAATGACAATCATGTTGAGAAGATCCTTCGAGGGCCATATGGTCTGGTATATAGAAGATGAGTTAAAATTTATAAAAGATGATGACTTAAACAATTTCATTTTCTATTTTACCGCGTTTCAAATTTTAGAAAAAAAATAAATTACAAATTTAGAAATATGTTGCATATTATCAAGAAACTATGTAAGTCAATTAAGGCAAGTAATTTCCAAGAATAATACAATTACTCCTTTTTTGATATTATTTAAACCAACATTTTAAACCAATTACAAATATTTCTTTATGCCCATTGATTATTCTTTGTATCCTTTTTATAGCCTCTACGGTCATCGATTGTGGCCGGTTAATTTATTTATGCCAGTAGTGTATCGACCACCTGGAGTTATTAACCTTGTGGAAATCGAAGTGGAAACGTAACCGCCAACCGAACCGTGGTAATGAGAGAATATGATATTTTCCTTATTTCCACGGCATGAGGTAAAACGGGCGAACGTATTTCGTTTCCGGGTAATCGTAGAATATTGAGTTGCGAGGGAAATCGAAAGTTAAGAGTGTCCTCAATGTCTGCGGACGACGATGACAGCTCTCCGACTGCGATATAACAAAAAGGCAAGAACGACCGCAGACAATAAACATTCTTGACAAGATCAATGCCATCGCCCGACGTGGAAAGTGCGAGCAGAGGTGGAACAGCATCTGTTCCTCTTTGCTCTTGTCTTACGTAACTGATTCCGCGGCTCGTCATAATCGCTACTGGTTTTTCAAACGCAGAATTCATGAAAATAATAACAGTATCAACGCGTGTTGATATGTAACAGGGTTGTTAATGTTGCGAAAGTTGTTCGTAAACCTTTTATTTGAATGTGGTTTATTCGACAGAAAAATTTCGTATATGATCATTTATAACAGTTATTTAATTGAACTATAATAAAAAGATTATTTTCTAATTATTAATTGAACTCTAATTCATTAACTTATAAACAACGTTTTGTCTAGTCCTAAATGCTTCATATATAATTTATATCAATTTACTAAATTAAATGTACAAAATCAATGATAATTTGCCGAGTGCATTACAGTTTCCTTCAATTAACGAACGAATTAATTAATTAATTAATGATGCTTTCAGTTCGTTTTAATTAGCAATAGAAAATGCCGGTCTCCGCTAATGAATAGTGTTTATGTTCGAGTGCAATCAATTGGAAATGTTTAAATAATACAAATTTGCCATTATTTTGCAACTGGCCGATTATCATTTTCGTGCTTGTGAATCGCGTATAACCTTCAGTGTTCATGAATAATGTTAATTGAACTAATTGGATTTCTAATAACGTAATTATGTGCTGTTAGGATTTTGATTGTACGCTTTGCTTCCCTCCCGTATCTGGTTTTGTATCGATTAATTTCTATTTGAATATGCATTTTCAGTTCACAAAAAGCAATGTGTATGAAGCTGTGAACTTGAAATTTCATGACATAGGTGTACACTTAATTAACCCCTTTTTCCTATTACAGTCGTGCCGTGGCAAGGGAACCTTGCATGGCTTTCATCTCTAAATGGAATTTTTTTGCAAAACATTTAATGCATCGCTGACTATTTTCTATATTATCGTGTTGAAAATTTACATTACATTAGCCTCCAATAGCATAGTTTTTCGCTATAATTTTAAAGCGATAAATAAATAACACAACTGAAGGGTGCTGTGATCGATGGCCGGTTACACATATATAATCTCACTTTTATAAATGTTATACACCACTAATGTGAATGCAAATTAATTAATGGGTAGGTAATATAATGTTAATTATAAGGAATGTTCCCATTCATTAAACAAACTGACCATTAGCGTCATATATTACTTTATTTTGCTGAAATGGTAGACATGAAGAGTTGCAGTCTGTGAACAATATTGATTTTCTTCTATTTTAGGATTTAATTATAATATTAGAGTTCATCACTAATAAATATTAATTTTATTTATTAAGCTTACTAATAATTTAAATTTTAGTTAGGTTATTATTATTTAGTATTGAATACTCTATTTAAAATTGTTTTAAATAGTATTCGAAATACCTAGGACTCGTATAGTTTTATGTTCTTAGTAAAGCTTATTGAAATATGAGCCTAGGTCATATTTACTGTAGTTCTTGATTACGGTTAAATGTATTGTCTTTAAATGCAGCATTAGCGATGATTTTTACATTTATAATAAATATATTTGCAATCTTTTTCTGCTAGTCCCATAAACTTCGATAACTTTTTTGGATTTGTAGTAAACTTAGCCATTCTTAAGTTGCTACTGTTAATCTGTATATAGTATAGGTGTTTCTTTCTTAGTTTAGCAATGTTGTAAATTTATAAAATGGCATTATGACCAAATTGATGATAATGATTGATGTAAAAGTACTCAAAATAATTACTTTGGTGTGTAGAACTATGATATATCTTTTAATTATGTAGGGTTTAGCGTAAACTTTATCATTGTATCACAGATACTCTTTCTAACGGACATAATTAAATAATTATCTTTAATAATAAGTAAAACGCGCAATGGAATATCTCTGCATATTTATTAGGCAGAGCGGTTAATATTTGGATATTAAATGCTTGGTAGTTGTTATAAAGAGCGGAGATAAAGTTCAACTTTATTATCATCCTGGATGGAACTAAATACTTTTGGTTTAGATAATATAGTTGATGCTTGAAGCCATTACTTTGTGATACATTTTTACTACAATTGTAGTTTGAAAATGACCATGTAATGATTGAAACCGGTCACTAATAATAAAAACCGTGTGTGATAACAACAAAGTGAATTTTATTTATCGTCCTAACTTTTGGTTTAAACTAAAAATTACAGATAATATTGTATTTTTGTCCCAGACTTACTGTCGAATGTGAGTTGGAAAGAAATTATTTAGAGAAAAACCATGTAATTCTTAATTTAAATCAAGATAGTTGAATAATGTTTCACAACGGAATAAGTGAACAAACAACTGACTAAATATAAATACTTTTATTTGAAGTGCTACGAAATGTTTCTAAAAAACAGTCAAATCAATGAAATACTTCAAAAATAGAAAATCTGTTTCGAGATTTGCCTAAAAATTTTCTATTATTAGTCTTAGTAAATTTTAACTAAGACTAATTTTGCGTAGAAGAACCCGTTTATTTTCAACAGTAACTAAAAAACCGTTTCGAATTTTCCCAAAAAAAGAGTTGAACATTTAACAACTTAAAGATGGTAAAATTTAACCCAGAAACAATTAAAATTTCGTAAAATCGAGTTGACAATTTTACAACAAAGGTGCTTGTTATTTACAGTTACTATTACAATAAGAAAACATTAAAATATTTTCTTATTATAATAGTAACTGTAAAATTGTTGAAATTGTTTTTGGAATTTAAAATAAATACTTTTGAATTTTCTTTGAAAAACATACAATTACAAATTAAAAATAATAAGGCAATCATTTAAGAAAATTGAATTTACCAAACAGCAGTTAATTAAATTTTGAAAATTTTCTAAGAAAATGGTTCTATAAAATTGAATTGAAAAAAAACAAAAGTCAAAAACAGATAAAGAAAAAAGCAATGTTTGATTTTTTGATAAATTGTTCAAATGAAAAACTATTGTTTTACACTGTTTATACTGAAGGCTGTTAATTCGTTATATATATTATATAACAAATAAAACACTTTTTTTTATAACTTAGTTTTTTTATGGCTATAGTTTCGGCAGCTTTATCTTCCCATTATCAAACTGTAAGTGGTTTATAGTTGAAAACAAAACATTTTTAGTGTGAGTTGAAATTTTACTAATATCGAATTATCAGTATACAATTGGTTTAATATTATTAGTTTTATTAGTTTTATTTAATAATTTCATTTTATTATTCACTTTTAATATGTTCTTTAATTATTATGTTGTTTTTAGTTTAGTATATGAATTTTAACGTGTAAGTATTTATTGTATGCGGTTTTTATTTGAATTTGTATATATATATATATAAATATATATATTGTATTGCTATTTTTCTAATATTATGTATTATGTATGTACTATGGTATTTACCGTCAATAAACAAATACAAATACAAATTATAAGAGAAGAAATAAAAAAAGAAAATAGAGCTACTTAGAAAAAACGGCTGTAAAATGAAAAGAGAAAAGTTTAATATATGAATCATAAGAGTTTAAATTTTATAATCAACCTAAATTTTCCTAGAAGGAAAATAGTTAAAAATTTACTTCAAACATTTTGGAAAGAGTTGGAAATTTTCTTTGTAGACGAAGTTTTCAGAAGCAAACTTAATAGTTGGAATTTTGCAAAAAGCTACTTGAAAATTTACAATTAAAACAAGAAGCAAAACTTATTTTGTAAAAAAAAGATCAAATAGAATTTCATAAAAGCAATTCAAAATTGCTAAGAAAGATTTGAGTTTGAAAATTTACACATTTAAAAACAAATTTGTTAAAAATCTGTTGCAAAGAAGAATATTGCCAAGAAGATTAAACTCCCTGTATCTTTTATACAATTAAACATTTATTAGAATAAGAACATGAAATTTTAATAGTACTTTCCCTATATACTTAGTATTTATGTTGGTTGGCACAGTTTCTCAAAAACGAATTTTATGTTTGAGATGAAAAATGAAAAATATTACAAAACTTTTCAAGCAAAAGCTAAAGGGAATTAGAAACTGAACAAGTTTTATTAAAACATATTTTTCGTAACATTCTTAACTTTCAAGGAAAAAATTAAAAATTGACAATTTTTATACTACTACTAAACATCTTTATTCACAGAAAAATAAAATCTAATACATGTAATGGATAAAATAAAATAAATTCTGATATAGTTGTTCTTCTGCTACATGGCTATCGACCGGTGGTCTTTCAGCCCGTTCTCGTTCGTCAGTGAATGTCGTTGTCAGTCTTATGAATCACGATGAAATGATGAAATGAATTGATAAATGTTGGTGCTGGAGTGTTTGGATTTAGGAGGTTTATTAGGATTACGAGGAATACAGAGATGATTTAGGACGTCACGAATGTGGCGATTAGTGGCAAATTTGGATGCTAGGTGTACGAGTCGTTCTATTGGGATTACTTGTGTTTTTTTCGTATAGTAGGGTGTTAGAGGGATTGCAGAGGGGATTGTTAGGATGCCTAATTTTTGTTAATATTCTTAGGGCTGATCGTTCACCCACTTGGAGATTTTTTAAAGTAGGGGGTCGAGGATTAAGGAATAGGATAGCTGCATAATCAAGTAAGGGCCGACAAATCATTGTATATATGCGTATCGCTGTTTTGATAGAGATGCCTCTATTATGATAGGTAAGAGTTCTGAAGTGTCGAGCCCTATTATTGATTTTCAGCTTAAGATTCATTGTGTGGGTCTTGAAAATAAATTTGGAGTCTAAGGATATTCTTAGGTATTTACAAGTTTGGGATGGAGGTATTTGGGTGTTATTTAAAGATATAGAAAAGGGGGAGTTTGGAGCACGATGGAAAGGGATGAGCAGATGGGATTTATTAGGGTTTATTGAGATTCTCCATTTGGCGAACCAATGCTCCAGTGTCGATCACCCCTTGTAGTTTGCTCAGAGCCTTAGATATTGTGGGAGCGTGTCCAATTAATGCGGTGTCATCTACAAAAAGTAGACAGTAGGCTGAAGGGTTTAGATATTGAGGGTTGGGATTATATATGTCATGGACAAAAATATTATATAGGAGTGGGGAAAGGGGAGAGCCTTGGGGTACACCTTGATGAGGAATAAATGGGTGGGAAAGGGTATTTCTGACTCCAATTTTTATATTTTTTGTCAATTGCTAATAATCTATTGGAGTTACATGATGTTTATATAACAAATAAATAAAATACTATGATGGCTACATCACCATTTTTATTGTATAGTGGTCAAATTTTATTTAGCAAATCTTCAATAACTCAATTATTTCGTTCTTTCTTTGTGGCGAAGGTTTTAATTGGTTTGTATTTTTTTAAAATTATTTTTGAAATTTTACACATGAAGAATACTTTAGTGTTTTAAAGAAAGGGAAAAGTTCAGCGACTGGACATGACCATGTACACAGACTCATCCTAAAATCCTTTCCCTTTCACACACACGACCAAATCCCTAACAACAGTAACTCTTTATAAAAATTAATACTCTTCTCATTTGTATCTCCAAACGCGACCAACTCTATGCTTTATTATCCACCTACCGTCCTATCACACCTATATTAGAAAGATCTTGAATCCCTTTTCAAAAATAGAATTCTCTCTCTTATTTCCAATCACATCCACAAATACCAATTTGGCTTTCTTCCCGGCAGATCTACTTCTCTTCCACTCTTTATTCTTTTTTTTTTTTGGTAGAGGAGGGAAAATTCTTTATGAACACCTATCATTGTCCACAATAATAGGTAGTGTGGGACTCCCGGTAGTTTGTTCTCTACCGTCTACCCACTAAAAACCCTCCCCTTCTTCTATATTATTGTATCTTCAAAAAGCTTTTAACTCTGTCTTGTATCAAGGCTTATTATACAAGTGCCACCTTCTAAATATCCCTTTGCAAATCATTTTCATTAATAAACTATTCCTCTCTAATAGATGTTTTAAAGTCAAAATCCACAATTCATTCTCTTCTTTCTTCACTCCCGAACTAAAACTCCCTCAAGGCTCTCCTCTGTTACATCTATTATACAAAATGTATCTCCTACAATTTGCAGATAACAGGGCCCTACTCACACATGCTCCTACACTACCAAAAGCTCTTTAATTTCTTCTAGAGCTTATTGACTTAATACAACGATGGTTTGCAAAATGGCGCATGAAAATCAATCCCCCAAATCATACCACCTAATTTCTTATCATCGCAACAAACAATTCACCTCTAGCCCACGTTTCCTTAACTATGATCCTTCTCTCAGTTTCCGTTAAGTACTTGGACAAAACTATAGATCAACAAATTAGACAAGAACAATAGTATCAATACAAGAACAGCTGTAAAAATTTATAAGATGATCTGTCGCCCATTACTTGACTATGTGTTGTGCCCTCTATCCCAATTCCAGCAATCTAGCCTCCCACAGTATTGAAGCTAGCGAGCGAGCATCCCTTCGTACCCTAATAAAACTCCGGCATTCTCTTAATCCTTTACACAATCCTTCTAATCAGCTTCTCTATGATACCACTTTAGTTATCGCCATCCTAGAATGCCTTCGATTCCTATCAGAAAAATTCTCCCAAAATCCTTTCAACTTCCACATATTATGTTTATATTGTCTTCCTAAAAATCCTAGAATAAATCCTAAATTTAAAAATCCTAATTCAACCATATTTGATTTCATTTCATCCTTTAATCCATCTACGAATTAACGACTGACACCATATGACTGGACACAACAAAGGAGAAAGAGCTCTGGCTGATAGCCTTTTGACAAACTAACTCACTAATACATCATTCATTATTTGTTATTTAAATGTAAATATTGATAAAGTTAGACAATAAAATTGTGTACTATTATTCATCGTTAGTTGCAATCTGAAAATTGTATAGTGATAAAATTATATTAAATATATAAGAAAATTTATTTGTTTCGTTATACATCTACCAAGATAGAAATGACGGAGGTTAGAATTGATTTATATTTATTAGACATTGATCATGCAAACTTAATATTTTACAGTGACAAAAATATTGTTCAAATAATTATTTCAATTTTTCTAATAGATATCCAAAATACTACATGTATAGGTTTCAAATTTAAAATTAATATACAGGGTTATTCACGCTATACGGCACGGAATATTGTGGCCAAAATACGTGACTTTCAAAAAGTTTCACTTTGGGGATATATGGGGGTCTATTAGGGCTACTTTTTAAAATTACTTTCATAATATACAGGGTGTCCCAAAAACCCTAAAAGTATCAAAGTTGTGTTTTTTTTAATGAAACACCCTGCATTTTATTGCATTTTTGGATCCTTCGATCAAAATAAGTGTGTGTTTTAATAAGGTTTTTATTACTTAAACCTTAAGGTTTTTGAAATAATTTGAATTTTGTAAAAATTTAACCTAATTTTTATGTTTCAAATACTTAAAAAGTAATTAAGTTATGCATACCAAATTCGCACTGAAATGTAACAATAGATCATATTTTATTTTCCAAGTATAATAAATTTGACATCTTATACCGGGTGTAAAAAAATTGGAATTAAACAAATGAGAACTTTAAATGGCTATAACTTCATTTATTTAAATGGAACGCTATTATTATTAATTTATCAGCAAATGCACGTTTTAATTTCCTATCGAATGGTATTTATATCTTAAATGTTAAGTCTTCTCGTTTCTACAGAAAACGCCAAAATATTGTTTATTGCACCGTTTTAGTACTTTTTAAGTAAAAATTTTAATGTATCTAGTTTTCTATGGTATTTAAAAACGTCAGATAATCAATTTAGTATGCCACTTTAGTTTAAAAAGCCTGTCTTTTGTTATAGTTGTCTTATTTTGCATTTTTGTGTTAGATCGTTAGTAATCGTTATTGTTTGAACATCGCTGTTGTATTTTTTGGTAAAAAATGAAGATTTACTCAAAAGAAGGGGGTTATTGGCATTATTTTTATGCTTGGAGAATGTCATCAAAATTGTTTATTGGCTTGTCGAGTTTATACTTAAAGGTTTCCCGAAAGAAATCACCCTAAGTCAGCTATTTTTGAGAGACTATTAAACCAGTTTAAAGAAATTGTCAGTTATAAAAACCTCAGTATAAGAAAATCTGTGTAAATTTTCATTTTTTACTATTAAATACAACAACGATGTTCAAACAATAACGATTACTAACGATCTAACACAAAAAGGCAAAATAACATAACTATAACAAAAGACAGGCTTTTTAAACTAAAGTAACAGACTAAATTAATTATCTTACGTTTTTAAATACGATGGAAAACTAGATACATTAAAATTTTTACTTAAAAAGTACTGAAACGGTACAATAAACAATATTTTGGCGTTTTCTGTAAAAACGAGAAGACTTAACATGTAAGATATAAATACCATTCGATAGGTAATTAAACCGTGCATTTGCTGATAAATTAATAAATATAGCGTCCCATTTAAATAAATGAAGTTATAGCCATTTAAAGTTCTCATTTGTTTAATTCCAATTTTTTTACACCCGGTATAAGATGTCAAATTTATTATACTTGGAAAATAAAATATGATCTATTGTTACATTTCAGTGTAAATTTGGTATGCATAACTTAATTACTTTTTAAGTATTTGAAACATGAAATTTAGGTTAAATTTTTACAAAATTCAAATTATTTCAAAAACCTTAAGGTTTAAGTAATAAAAACCTTATTAAAACACACACTTATTTTAATCGAAGGATCCAAAAATGCAATAAAATACAGGGTGTTTCGTTAAAAAAAACACAACTTTGATACATTTAGGGTTTTTGGGACACCCTGTATATTATGAAAGTAATTTTAAAAAGTAGCCCTAATAGACCCCCATATATCCCCAAAGTTAAACTTTTTGAAAGTCACGTATTTTGGCCACAATATTCCGTGCCGTATAGCGTGAATAACCCTGTATATCTAAAAACTAATTTTTGACGTTATAGAAATTCTTAAGGAACAAAATTATAAATGCTCAGTCGTACAACACTTTTGATGACTTTAACCTAGTAACATCAGTTTGTCATATCCCTTTAGGTTTAAGAAGACTATACCATGTTAAGTTAAGCATATTTTTTGTACTTATAGGCAATATTTATGAGTTTATTCTGCTTCTAGGAGTAAAAAAGTTTGCCGAAAGTCTTCAGGTTTAAGAAAACCATATCCATATTTTTGAGTTTATTTTTTTTGTAGGAGTGACAAAATATTTTTGGAATAAATATTACATATTTTTGTATTAGCTATCCAACATACTATATATAACCAAGGTTTAGATTTGAAAGTTAGGTACAGTTTCGCTAAGGATGTTCTAAAATACAAAATCCGTGGGCTTTGTAAATAAATTTTTTGTAAGCTTTTATATGCGTTAGAACAAAAATAAAGGGAGGGTAATTTGAGTCGTTCTGGTACTAGTATTCTAAAGTTATACATGACAGTTATGTACTTGTCTATTAGTTATATTTATATTAAAATAATACTGTTGTAATAGCGTTAATATAATTCTGGAAGGGTGACAAAAATTAAATTTCAAATATAGAAACTCATTAAATTTTGGCTAATAATGCGCTTAAATGATTTTAACGAAAGCACAATTTAATTATGTTTGATTACTCCTACATACATTCAATGTCAGGGAGTATATTTATTTTAATTATTGCCCAGGCTAGAAATTTCATTAAAGTTCCACTATAAATAATCGGCTGAATGTATAGTTTAGGTAACTGTTTCGTTATTAACATCAATTTGTGGTAAAACGTATGAGCAATCAACTCATTAAAGTGAAATGTGCATCGTAGCCATCGCTGAAATTTGCGGCCGTTATGTTAGGCACGATGGTAAAAATGGCCGAATGGTGAAATTCTGTCGGTCGGAAGGAATTGCGGAATCGTGAAGTGCGGAGGTCCATTAAACTTATTAATAACTCACGATTTGATCGTTCTGATAATGGTTGTGTGCGTACAATCTAATTATTATCTATTCCATAGATGTCCCATTGTTATCTGATAAGCGCGACTTATGTCCTTTTGCTATATGCGCTGTGTGATCTAGCATGGCCATTATTCTTCGGATAAATCGCCGGCACACCAACTTTTTCTTCGCTTTTAAATTGGATAGGAGAAAACAAGGCACGTATATTTTCAATATACCATCAATTGTTTTAATATCTTCCAGGATTTCTTAGGAATGCGGCAAGTGCGATATCTAAGTTGGATAAATATCAATCTTGTATTGAGAAATGATAATAAGCCAAATAGTATTTTGGTTATTTAACATGTATAATTATTTTATATTAAAGATTTTGAAATTTTTTTATCAATCAATATTACACGTTCTATTTGCGTTCATCTAAAACCATATGTTGTGACCTAGAGGATTAAGAACTGGAGACGATCATAAAATTAGGGCGCCAGTTAATTTTATGAACCTCGATTAATTTATTGTTCAAGGTATTTTTTATTCTAGTGGGCAACCATCATTTTGTCCCTATTCTGTTTAGAATAATTCCCAATCTTCTTGTCAATTGTTTTAATATCTTCAAAGATTTCTAAATAATTCATCATTAATCTCAGTTGGATAAATATAACCCTTAGATTAGTAACTCAAAATGATTTAAGAATTCAAAAAAAGTATTTTTTAGCATTTAATTGTTGACTACGTAACAAAATTATTAATTATAACTAAAAACTCTTATTAATTATTTACGTTTATATTCTTCATGTATCTATGTATATATGCTCATTATATAAGATTTATTCAAGTGCTACGCTTGCCTATCAAAGGGAAACAACAGCAATTTTCACTCCATATTCAGTCTTTATATATTGCAGTTTCCGAAGGGGATAATTAATGAGACGTGGTGGCTTTTGGCGATTCGCGTTCGCTCGCGACCATTTCTTTTGGTCGTCTTTGTTCACGACCCACCACCCAAATGAGATATTAATTATTTGCTCACTTGCGCACGTCCGGCTGAATTAATTGCCATTAACGGGATGATTTATTTGTCTGCCCTGACCCCACTAACTCACTCACTTTTTGCATCCTTTTAATTACCATTATTGAATCCACTTCCACTTCCTCCTCTACGTGGAAACTGCGTGCTTTCATTAATTTCGTGCGTGATTGCCGCGGAGGATATTTTACAGTACTTTACCGTGGTTAAGTTTCGTTGCCCTATTTTCTTACACTTTCTACATATTAACATACGCGGAGAACGAATCAAATAATTGAATAGTAGAAAAAAAAACACAAGGCACGATTGTAAATGTTCATTATAATAGCTACGCGAACGTGAATGGAATAATTGAATCTATAGATCATAATTCTTTTTAGTTTTAATATAAAACCAAGTACAATCTAATTTTATAAATCATTTAAATTGATTTTAAATTCCAAACTCTAATGTTTTTCATTTCTATACTTTTTTATTCCGTTCTACACGATTATGTTAAAATTCCTTTGATTTTAACTTAATAACACATAAAAGCTTTTATTTTAAAATTTTGAATGTTTGGCTTTTTAAATAATTACATTTATTTTAATATTCCGAGTATGCCTCCCTGTTTCAGATACCAGAAGCTAGGACATACGTCTGCAAAATGCGAAAATTCGACAATCTGTTCATTCGGCAGATCAGTTCATGAGAGGACAGATTGTGTCGAGCCCTTCAATCGTGTAAATTGTGGTGGTAATCAGTCAGCACGTTTTAATAATTGCTCATTATTGCTTTTCGAGAAATCGGTACAGGAGCTCAGATTGAAAAAAAAATTACATACTTTGAGGCAAAAAAAAAATTTACCACAAAAATGGACAACATATATGATCTCATACCATTAATTGTAAGTATTGTAAGCGGACAATAAAGAAAACTATGGGAGATTTTCTAGGTAGGAAAAGTAGATATAAATTGTTGTTCAATCAATGCTCAGTTGCATAAAAGTAACGCGCATATTCTCTCTGCACAAGTACTGAACAAAATAATAAACCCTTCTTAGATGAAGAGAGGATAGCAGACGTTAAACGCCAAAACTCACTCTCTGAAACCGAAAGTAAAACACAGGATATTAATCAGCCGGCAAAACGTCCACTGGGGTGGCCGAAAGGCAAAGCCCGAAAGCAAAAAGGCGAAGCCGCGAACAATAATTAGAACAAATCTGAATCTGGACGTCAAAATTGGAAAATGTCCTTTCAGTTATAATTTTTATTTGACATATTTATCTAGTTATATGTTTTGTCTGTAACTCTGTGTGTGTGTTATTATCTGTTCATATGATTTGTTTGTTGTCTTTGTTAATACAATTTTATATCTTTCAATAAGCTCTAACAAATAGTTTAATTGAACTGTTATGGATGCATATCACACTACGGAGAGTTGAAGATCATTCTAACAAGATATAGACCCTTCCGTATTTGTCTCCAATAAATGCACTTCTGTCCTCAAGAATCGTTACGAACAGATAACTCTTAGGAATGACACACTACCACGGCATCGTGCACAAGAGGTGTCGGTATACTCAAAAGAGAGAGGACAATTTACACAGAAGTTTTACTAACGACAGATCTTCAAGCCGTAGCATGTTTAATCAAAGCTCCACTAAACTTCATAATTTACTTAAGTAAAACTTAATCAACTACTTGACCTAGTAAACCATTTACCCAGACCATATCTATTGCTGGATGATCTTATTGCTCATAATATAGATCTCATTGACTTAATACTAGCAGTACTTCTAGATACAGGGCAGCTGACGTACTTAAATATATCAAATAGATCACATGCAGCAATAGATCTGGTAATAGTATCGCCCACTTTGGCCACTCGCCTTCAATGGAAACCCATCAACGACCTTCATGGAAGCGACCACTTCCTAATACTAATACCTACCAACGTACCCAGAGTACAGAAACGAAGGCCAAGACGATGGATATTAGATCAAGGCAAGTGGGAAGAGCTCCGCCAGAACATCAATTTTCCAGATCAATATGATTGTATTATGTTTATGTTTATTAGTCTTTAGCTTTCTTCCCAAAAAAAAATAAGTACATATGAATATACACAAATATATCATATAACAAAACGTACAAAAATTTTGGATGGATGAAGCTGGGCAGAGTTTGTGCAGCTGCCGCGTTCTTCCACTCTAACCCTTGTTTTGTCCATGCTCTTCAAAGTATTAATCTCAGTATTACTCAAGCAGCAGTAAGGTAAATACCACGTACCTCTGGCTCGACTAAGAAATCCTTTATACCGTGACGAAGTGTTGAGGTTAGTCGAGTTATCGCAGAGAAGAAAAGAGCTTTTAACGTTTATAAAAGAAATCCTACGCATGAAAGTTTTAAACAAAAATGGACCGTCGAAAGCGAGCTTGAAGTCCCAATTGACTTTTCAGCTTTGGATCATTATTATAACTTACCATTCACAATGGAAGAACTTAAAGAGGTACAAAATTTTAGCAAAGATTCTTCTCCCGGCCCCGATAATATCCCCTACAGAATGATTGAAAATCTAACATTTGCAAGACAAATATTCTGAAGCTGTTCAATCGAATACGGGAAAGAGAGGATTACCCATCAATATGGATAGAAGCTATAATTGTGCCTCTGCTGAAACCAGAAAAAGATCAAAATCTCGCTAATAGCTATCGCCCAGTGTCTTTGAACTGCTGCTTGAGTAAATTAAAGAAAAAAGGTCAATAGCCGACTGGTATGGATTCTCGAGTCGCGAGAATTAATCATACTCTGCCAGTCTGGACTAAGGAAACGTCATTCCACTGTTGATTATCTGGTTTATTAAGAGAATGCCACTCACAGGACTTTTCTGGAGAGAATACACCTAGTCGCGGTGTTTTTTGATCTGAAAAAAGCATACGCCATGGCATTTCCAGGAAGTTGCATCGGTGGGGACTGAGAGGCCGTCTGTCTTTATTCATCCATTCCTTCTTGTCGCACCGGAGTTTTCGAATACGTGTAGGAGTTTCTATCTCTTCTCTTCACGTACAAGAAAACGGTATACCGCAGGACTCTACAACTTGTGTAACCTTTTTCTCTATTGCGGTAAATGGTATAGCAACTTCTGTTCGTACCGTTGGCTCTATGTAGACATTTACAGATTAACATTTATAACATCACACAGGACTTATATATTTTTATTATTTATAACATCGTTCGAGACTGGCTCGTTCTTCAGAGACAAAGATGGCATGTATATATTTTTGTCGTCTGAGAAAACCACACAGGTAGCCTAGTTTTAAAGTAATGGTTCTGTTATTCAATGTCAACAGTTGTCGATTTCTATAACTAATATTGGACAGGACTCTTTCTTTTTTTTTCTCTAGAACCAATACGTATGGAGAGCTGCTCAGACCATACCCATACTCTTTGAAATACGAAGAAGTAATACATTTAAGATTAAATTCTTGAGGTTCAATTCGGTATTCAATACGTACCAATTATTACCAATGTAGTCTAAGCCTACTCAAATTCTTAGTAAATTTTACTGTTGCAGTTTGTAATCTCAATGTAGTTGATCGAATGTTTTGGATATCAATGAAGCGTCGATTGAATAATAGTCTTTGCAACTCCTAGTAATAAATAGCATTTCCGTTGAAATATCTATACAAAACAAAAATAGTATCGAAATAAGCGTTCTTCTGAAGATTGATGCTTGTCAGTAGGCTGTTAATCCATTTGCTTGCTTCAACGTCATCCGTGTTCTCCAACTTTTCATGTGCTCTAAATATTTTTAGTTTATTAAAGACACCCTACAATCATATAACTTGGCCTTGTCTTCTAACTGTAGTGTTTGGACCTTTATCTTTAGCCAGTCAATTTACTAATATACTTAGGCATACAGGTATTAACACCTGTCGGGTTTCTCCGTTCTTTAGTCTATCCAAGAATGCCTAAATTGCTAACTTTCAGTTCAGTTCAGCAAATTTTGGCGTATGTTTCCTGGTTTATTTACACATTTTCGCAAAATCTTTAGAACTTTTCAGCAATTTTCCTTCAAACTATTTTATCGAGGGTTTTGGGTTTTTGGGCCTTCATCTTAAGTCATTTACTAATATAGTAATACTAGAGTACTAATATAGTAGCAAACAAGTATTTACACCTGTTGAGTTTCTCAATTCTTTAGTGTATCCAAACACTCATGAATTGCTAACTTTCTATTATTATCCAGCAACTTTTCTTTCATTTTCTGCTTGATGGTCTGTATGTTTGCTAGTTTAGTCTTTCTGAGTTTTTAAATACTTTTTCGCAAGATCTTTATAATTTATAGGCAATTTCTCTTCAAAATATTTTATTGGGGGTTTTAGGATTATCAGCAGTTTCTCTTTCAGAATTTTGGAATTTTCTAGCATCTCTTGTACCAGACATCATTTCATAAAAAATATTATTTTCAATATTTCTCTATTAAATTATTTTCAGCAGTTTCTCTCTCAGATTTCTAGAATGTTCATTTTTTTCTTTTAAATTACGCAAATGAGATAAAGCGCTTAACGCATCATCCTGAAACTGAATGAGAAAATAAATCGAGGAACTTTAGCCTTAAAATGAGGTGCTGTACATAAACAAATTCTAAAGGTTTCCAAATTTTTTCTGAATTTTTTTTGCATTTTAAAATGTATGCATATTTTTAGGAATCCTTTTTCTATCATACATTAATACAATATCAATTCATAGTAATTGATGTTCTTATCTATGTATTTCTTAAATGTCTAAAAACAATAATAATATAAGAAAAATTTTACGTGAAAAGTTTAAAACTGAACAGAAACCTTAGAAAGTTTTATTCTTTGTACAAGTTTATTAACATTGAATTGTTCTATTGATTTCATAAATTGTCCAAGGCAAGCCCTAAATAATTTTCGGAGTAAAAATTATAATTACACAATGTTGCAATTACATTTGACGGACCAATTTTTTTTAAATAAATTTTTGAATACTTATATTTCTTTATTTCTGGATCTAATTTAAAAATTATATGATGTATGCCAAATATCTACTTATATATCGTGTCTAATATTTACAATGATTATAACTACATAAAAAATAATGGAATGCAAATGTTTGCCCTAATTTCAAACGATTTAAGATTACTATAAAGTAAAAGTCTTTAATACGTGAAAAGACGTTTTCTAAGATAACTTTTGTAGTGATAAAGTCCTAAATATCTTGTATTTTTCACTAGTTAGAAAAGAGTTTATGCATGATTTATCAGTGAAAAATACTCCTAGAATGTTTAGATTATGAGATAGTTCCATCATCCAACAATGCGAGGTTCTGCAACAAACAAAATTACCCACAACCTCGTATGAGCTGTCTATAACCTTTAATTACAAAAATTTCCATAAAGATTAGAAAAAACACTATTACATATTTATTTTGTCTTGGAGAAACGTTATTATGAAGTTACAAGTATCGAAATAGAAGACATATTTTATTACTGCAATGTTACATTCATTCATTTATAAAGTTCTATGTAGAATTGTGAAACGACCGTTAAATTACTACACTTACACCATAGCGGTTTCGTATTACAACTAATAATTAATAACAATATCAAAATCAATAACACCTGTTGGATTGAGAAAAGACGTTTATATACAATTTTCCTTCGTGACTTCAAAATCTCTATTAATCTTCGCGGGACTCCGATAATAATTGAATTCTGCAATTAACATAATAATTTGCGTTTCACGGAGGTAATGCCGTAATGCGGCCACATTTTAATTGCCAATTTAACGAGCGCTAATTGCGGATGTATTGCTGACGTATCGTAAAATCAAAGTCTAAGTTATAAGTCCGCGCAGATGCTGCACAATTTTAAACAGCACCTACATTTCTTTCATTATTACCGCGAGGCAATGTTATTAATTAGGAAAACCGCAATCAACAGAATGTCTTTGGTAATAAAAACGTAAGGCATATTTCTATACGGTATCAATGAAAAACGTAGGACTTAATTAATTAAAATACGTTACTATTTTCAACATGAAAGCTCTTAGAGGAAAATTTTCAGAGTGTAGCTTGATTAGATTTTATTTCAAAGTTAACTCACTAGTAAAATTTTTGAATACGTTTAAAAAATGTTATAATTTTGCTTATATTTTACGAACTCTTAGATTATTACTATCAAATAATTAAACTGATTTCTTAAATAAACGACTTTCGTATAAAATATTAAATTAGAGAGAATTTGTAAATATTACTGATTATTCTATTTAGCGACTAGGTTTTAAGTGTGAATCAATATTGTACTAATAAAATAGACATTTATAAATATTGTATGTTTATTGATAGTAAGTAGTAACATGCAAAATAGTAACATATATGAATTAAAATTAAACTAAAAGAATTAATGCAATTGTATTAACAATTAAGTAGATAATTATGAATCTCTTTGGAGAACAAGTAATTATAAAACAATGTATAAAATGATTTTGAACAAATCGGTCTTTGATCTACATGCACCATAACATCAAGTTTAAGTGTACGCACGCATCTTGAGATTACTGACCAAAGTAGGAAGTGCAGACCTACTTACGTTGCTCCGAACCATATTGTTAACCACAAAAAAACCACACCTCAATCCCACGCTCATTATTCTCCTCTTGCATTTATTCCTCAATTAAATCCAATCTCCTTTCAATCGTTTCTTTATAAATGCTCAAATTAAATGCACTCCATTGAATGTTACTATATATTTCTATTGAAAGAGGAATAAAACGTGTATAATTGTTTGAGGGCAATGTGTCGTAGCTGAATAGATTACAAAAAGCAAAAATATTCAAATATTACATAACGGCTATATAAAACTGTACAAAAAATATGTTTTTAAAGACGCGACCTTTCTATAGATGAGTGTTACGGACAGTTAATGTAAATTCTTGGGAACTGTTATCGTTACGCCCAGCGCTAAAATTATGAAAAATTTATGATCTTTTTAAATTGAAAGAGCTTGTTTTTCGATTCACACATCCATTATTTAAAACATCAAATTACTTATAATTCTGAAATTTAAGTAAAATACAATTAATGTATCACACCATTATAACAATACATGATTTAATATAATGCATACTACAAAATTTTCTTATACAACGTTACTATAAATATAAAGTTTAATATCTATAGTAGTAACATCAACTTTGCTAGTGTACTCATTGGTCACTTGCAAATTTAATTTTTACTAGGGTCATTAAAGTACTTTCGAGCAAAGCCATTATGTTGCCCTTAAAATATTTGACTGGTATTCAATTTAATATCGACTTTAATTATTGTGTTTCTACTTTTGCTAATTTTATATTTTTTCATTAGTTTGGAAACTGTCTAAACTTTTTCTTTGATTTTGTAGGGAGTAAACTCAAAACGACGGTCCTATTTTTAGTAATTTGTATTATAAAATTTACAAATGTATAAGACTTTAAATTGCTTAATGAATTGACAATACTTCTCTAGTAGAGCTCTAAATAAAGTTTGACATATTAGAATATCTTGATCTACAAATATGTTGTATTTATATTTTTAATTTATATCAAGTAAGATTATTTTTTTTTAATTGTTTGTGCAATAAAGATTATATTATTTGCAAAAATTAAATATAATAAGAAGGATTATTCATTAAAACATTTTTTTCTAAATTTAAAATGATTAATTAAGAATAGCCATTAAAAGTTACACTTTAGATTAATTAAGAGGATTGAATATAACTTGAATTTCATTCAATGTCGAAGGAGCATTAAAATGTATTAAAAAAATCATATAATATCCTGTATATTATTCGAACTTTAAAGTTACAGAAATATTATATATGCATTTATACTAGAAAATTATAAAATAAAGAATTTATATGGAACACATTTTTGCACAGCATGTTATTTAAGAAAAATACAAAATCAACACGAGGGCATGTATTCATAATCTTGAAGGTTTAAGTTGAATTTGACACATGAGGGAATTTGTCAACCTTAAAAACAAAATAATCGCAAAAATATTAACAATACATTTTATAGAAAATTTGTTTAACATAAATTAAATGCGGGTTTCTTTAGCAGAGAACAAGCTGATGATACTACTTATTTAACACGTACTTATCAACCTATGTCCTTACTTAACCTTGACATCTCATCCAATCTCGTGCCAATAATTTTAGCACATTGCTTAGTGTATATAACCACGAAAACACTCTCGATGTTCAGTACCGAAACAGCACCCCATGTTTTAATTCGATCTTCTCTTTCCCGCCAGTAATTCCCGGAATTACTGGTTTATCGAGTGATCAGTGCTTCACCTTGTCGTGGTGCTAAAGTTCACAAACAGTATAATCGATCAATTCAATCAATTTGCCCCAACCCCCTATTTCCTCGGTAATCCTTATAGTTCGACATGCGCTTTTTACCTGCTAACGAGATCACGAGGACCATCCCTTTATAGACACGGTTAGTAATGTTTGATTCTTTAGCGTCTAGGAGACCAAATTAATTCAGCTACTGAAACTCGTATAAGAATTACAATAAATGAACCCAAATTAGATCGTATTTAACACTCTTGCTATATGTACCATAAGAAATTCTGTAATGACAACTTTGTTACTTTATAAAAGTCCGAAAAAGAATTTGATATTCAAAAAGGTTTAAAATATAGTAAATACTTTTCAACTGAAACTCCCCTCTTCTCTCTCTGATTAGTTGTATTTGTTAGATAGAGCAATAGTAATGCCAATAAATATTATATCTCCACTTTTTGAGGATCTTATGCATGAAAATTAAACAAAAATTGTGGCTGCAAGAAGACGGTTTTCGAGCAACCTTTTCTCTGGAATCACGTTAATTTTTGGTAAATAGAGCGAAAGGAAAGGCTCGTTTATAATCTAAATCACTGAATTTACCTCCTAATTACTTTTTGTGAAATTACATGAAAGATAAATAAACAACAATAAATTAAATAATAAATATTTTAAGATTTGGATTAGGTGTTTTTATATTATAAATAAATTAAAAATATATTTTTATCCTTTAATAAACATTAGATTTTAAATGTAAGAAATCAAATTATTTAATTGTTGTTTTGAATATATTGCGTTTCTGTTCTCTTAAGAAATTTTGAGTTTAGGTGACGTGATTAATTACAAAAAATAAAAACACTGTTTTTTTTCTCCTGAGGTAGTGTAACTTAGCGTCCCTGTACTTCGGTCTCTATGGTCCTTTTATGTGCCTCTGGATGTTTTACTCTCTGTGTACTCCTGTGTCTTTTCTAAAGTCCAGCAGTTTCTGCCAGGGGATGCTCTTGAGCTGTTCTTCAGGAAGCACAGGCTTCCCGCATTTCTCCCTGCGTTATCGTTTGTAGGCTTTGCATGTATACAATAGTCTTGGGAAGTTTCCTCTTCTTCCAGATTTTCCCATGGCATAACTGAATAGAGCAAGAGTCGTAGATCATCTAAGCGTGAACTCAAGCCTTTTGATGTGCGTTCAAAATTGTTCTGAATATTTATTGTTGTTATGTTTTATTTAGGAAAGATTGTGTAAGCTTATTGGATAAATATTACTATACTACGACTACTACTATGTTTGTGCTTATTCAGGTCTCAGTACCCAGTCACTAGTCCTGCGATTTTTCTTAGTTTCAATCTACTCAGTCCGGACCATCTAGGAAGAGTCTCGTATGCCACATTCCGTTTTGGACGGGTCTACAGTCAACCCTTCATTCCATCCATCTTTCTACGGTACTGTCCTATACATCAAGTTTAATACAGTGGTCCCGAATTTCCCGCTTACTAGAATGATAAGGTAAACTGCATAACCTAGTCCAAAGATGCCTTGGTTTTCGAGTGTCCGCAGGAGGCCGTCCATGATGAGGCACCGCAGGAGCGGCGAGAGAACACCTCCCTGCATGCACCCACCACTTCTGCTCTGGTTTTCCATATAGGGTAGTTGTTACAGTCCGACTTCAGAGCATCTTATTTACCAATTGTCGGACTAATTTCCTCTTTTCTCCATTGCTGTTGCTATGTTATGTAAAGGTTGTTTTGTTGATATTGAAGGCTTCTACTTCGTTATATATGTTGAATAGAAATGAAACACACTTATAACTTTGTTTGTATAACACGAAATTTATTTTTGTGTTTTTTCGTGTTATAAAACATAGTTATTAGTGTGTTTCATTTCTAATTAAAGGTTGTGTTGTTAAACGCACCTTCAATGTTCAGAAAGGCCCCTAGTGCAATATCTTTGCATTGTATCGTCCTTTCGCTTCTGCTCACTAGGTGGTGGTTACTAGTTCACATGACTTTCCTGCTTGGTAGGTGTATTGTTGGCGGTGTAGTCCAGTATGCGCCTATCTAATAGTTTTTCTACTAGTTTTAGAATAAGTAATAACAAGCTGAATGGTCTGTAGGTTTTAGCCTGGGCATGTGAAACACGCCCTAGCTTGGATATAAATACCACCTTTACAGTCCGACAGCTGGTTGGGATGTATGAAAGGGCAAAGCTTGCTCTGAGGATATCTGTCCCGTTTTGTAGCATGACAGGATTTTGTTAGGGCCTGGCGATTTTAATGGTTTGAACGTGATAATTAACCACTTATTGTCACCGGTTTAGATTAACGTTTTCGTTGTATCCCAGTCCCAGCCCAACACAGGGACTACTGTGTTGGTCTTGCATAGGACCTCGGAAATAGGATTGTCAAGTATTATAGAAACCTATACTGCGCCTGCAGTAAAGTTTGCAGGGTCCCTTTTACCGAATCAGTGTACTTTTCATTTTTGATCAGTAGTAAACTGATGTTCCCAGCATGATCTTTACTGAGCGTTTTGTGTAGAGCTTGTGGGTTTACTTTCTATGTCCCTACAGAATTTTTGTCAAGAGTCTTCATTGGCGTTTTTAGTGGCGTTTTTTTATCATATACCGTGAGAGGCGTTTTCCCCGTGTCTCTTGATTATGTTAAAGAGCCTTCCTGGTGCGTGCCTTTGCCCAATCAAGACCCTTGTTTACTAGGTGACTCTGATTGAGGTAGGTTTGGTAGCTTGCTTCAAACACCGTATTGATGGAGTCCGTGAAGCTTTGCATCATGAACTCCAAGTCAGTCTTTGTTCTCGCTACTGTTATACTGCCCCTGATTCAGCTGGCTAGTATCTCTTTGTATGCATGACAAAGGTCTAAAACAACTTCTAATTCTTTAATAAGTAGATTTGTAAGGAAACGCACTGTACTAAAGGGTCTGATTCTTGTTGAACTATCTCACAAATAATGTTCTACAAAAATTATAGTATTCAATTTACGATAATGGTTACTACAAAGTGAACTATCCACTTCGAAAAATTGGCATTTACATTGTAACTGATTTTTTTTGCTCGAAATAGACCAAATGGCGGTTCATTATTACTGACAGTTGAACAATTTTACTCGGTAAGAAAATTAAACCTACTATCAAAAGAGGGAATATGTGAATTATCTGGCTGCATTCTCCCTATCGATAAAAACGTAGTTTATATCATTACTGTTTATCGTCTAATTCGGGCAATTTCATGTTGTTCCTTAATATTATGGATTATGTACTCTCTAGCCTAAATGTAATAGATAAATATGTTATAATTTGAGGCGATTTTAATGTAGATTTTAATTCTAGAAATACTAATGCCACAGAATTGTCTAGTCTTGTAGGAGGTTTCGGTCTTTTTGAGACTGCATCCTTTAACACACGTTTTCATAAAAGAATCGACAATGTATTTACAAACCTAAATATAAAGTGTTATACAGTGTCTCCGGTACATGTTGGTGTATGTGACCATCTAGGCATATGTTTTAGTCTAAACATTGAGCATAATGCGTTAGAGATTAACCGTGCTTATGAAACTAGGCCGTCTACTAAACTTGGAACTTTTAATTTGTTTAATTTTATGTCTATTGTGGATTTTAATTTTAGTCACTCAACTTATTACTCTCTGAATAATAAGGTTGATTTTATTTTAAATATAATACAAGAAAATGTTGAAAAGGCATTCTCAGTTATTTTGAATACGTTAGTACTCTTCAGCAACCAAATGATTCACAGGTGAATTGAAAATAATGCGTGGTACACTGGAACTATTAAACAAACTATACCAACCTTAAGGAAACTAAGAAATGAATTCCGGATCAGGTATATAGCTGAACTCCGTACAGCCAATATAAAAGCAAACGATAACAACATTAAGAGTTCTCATAACAGTTCCAAAACAATGTGAAAAGTAGTGAATTCATTAAAACCAAAATTAACCCGAAACACAACAAATAGCTCTATATCTTGTCATGATTTTATTATCTTCTTTACAAATGTTGCTCCAAACACACTAAAGCATGGATGCACAGACCGCGGCCCGCGGGCCGCATGCGGCCCGCCGGTCGAATACCGGTGGCCCGCCGACAGCAAAAATAATACTCTCGTACATTCTAAAAATATTGAATTCTATTCCAGAATAAAACCAAAAAAAATATGTTCGAAAAGTAATTTGAATCTCACGCGCGCGCTATTACGGTGCGCCGTACGTGCGTCGTCGGTAACAGCGGTCGGTAATGTTCGTGCTGATCTCGGTTAAATTCGTTTGCTTGAAGAAGCGCGGCGGCCGGCGGCGCGATGACGATCGCTCGCGAAAACTGTCTGGAGAAATCTCGAAACCGACTCTGGAAGCTTCGAGTCGTGTACTATCTCGAAGCTTCCAGAGTCGGTTTCGAGATTTCTCCAGACAGTTTTCGACTCTATACGCGCGGTATAAAAGCCACGTTTAATCGCCGCTAGGTGTATTCGTGTTCTGTGAGTTTAATAGAGGTTTTGGAAGGCAATAGTTGTACTCCACTAGCCGGTGTCATATATTTTGATCCACATTCAACGTAGATTTCCTGTTGCAGTGTTAACCGTCAAGTGCCGTGTATAATTGTGTTGTGAAATCGTAAGTAAAACTCTATTATTAATAAGTGTTTCCCTACCTATTTAATCAATTATTTTTGATAATTTAAAAAGGATGGGTAATTTAAGTAGGTACTGTAATTGTTTTTAGGTGCTGTGTTAATCCTAGCCAGGATTAGAACGCAACATGGACAAGCCAGGACCTAGTAAAAAACGTAAGGTTAAAGATGAAAATCGGCAATTTCAAGAAATTTGGACTGAGAAATACTTTTTTGTATGGTCGCATAACAAAGTCGTTTGTTTAATTTGCAAGAATTCTGTTGCAATTGCAAAGGAATATAATGTAAAAAGGCACTATGAAACGCAGCATCCTTCTTTTACCAAGTTTACAGGCGAATTAAGAAAGCAAAAAATGTTGTCTTTAAAACGGGAGCTTACGGGTCAGCAAGCTATGTTTAGAAAACCCATTGAAGATTCAGAAACAGCTACAGAAGTTAGTTATGAAATTTCTCGAATGATAGCAAAGCGAAGTCGCCCCTTCAATGATGGGGATTTTGTAAAAGAATGCATAGAAATTGCCGCTAAGAAAATGTGTCCAGAAGCAGCAAAAAAGTTTGAGAAAATTCAACTGAATCGTATGACCATCCAAAGACGAATTATGTCTTTGTCAGGTAATATTGCGGAACAATTAACTGAAAAAACTAAGATCATTGAATTTTTTTTCATTAGCACTCGACGAATCCACTGATATTAGTTCCACAGCTCAACTTCTAATATTCATACGAGGTGTTACTCAAGATTTTGAAGTCGTAGAAGAGTTATTAGGAATGTGTTCATTGAAAGGTCAAACCAAAGGAGTTGATATACTCAATGTACTTTTGGATGAGCGTTCAAAAACTGATTTGGACTTATCAAAATTATCGGGAGTTGCGACTGACGGTGCTCCTTCGATGATTGGTGTCAATTCCGGGCTAGTTACTTTGCTGAAAAAGCATCTGCAAGAAAAAAACATAAAGGCTGAAGATCTCATGCAGTTTCACTGCATTATACACCAAGAAGCCCTCTGTGCTAAACAAATTGAATTTCAAAATGTCATGAAAGTGGTAGTTTCGACTGTAAATTTCATAAAATCACGAGGACTCAATCACAGGCAATTCAAACAATTCCTTGATGACATCGAAAGCGAATATGGAGATTTACTGTATTATACAGAAGTAAGGTGGCTAAGTCGTGGATTGACACTGGAACGATTTCTAAATTTAATAGAAGAAATTGGAATATTTCTGGCGGAAAAGCAAAGGGATGTCCCGGAACTTAAAAATCCTGATTGGTTGTGTGATTTGGCTTTTTTAGTTGACATTACAAATCATTTGAATGTCTTGAACACACGGCTTCAAGGCAAAAATCAACTGATATCCCAGCTCTACGCTCATGTATCATCCTTTCAATGCAAGCTGACACTTTTCAGATCGCAATTGAATTCTGGAAATTACAATCATTTTCCGAATTATAAGAAAATGGCTGAAAAATTCAACAAAACTGCGATTAATTTCAGTTATGTAGAAAAGCTAGATATTTTGATTCAATCTTTTCAAGACAGATTTTCGGAGTTTAAAAAAGTGAAACCTCTGTTGGACATATTCAGCAATCCTTTCACGATTTCAGTTGAAAATGCGCCAGAGTCAATGCAGTTAGAAATTATCGACATTCAAAACGACGAAGATTTACGCAACAAATTCAACGAAGGAGACTTGCTGAACTTTTACCGCTGCATTAATAAAAATATGTACAAAGAGTTGCGCATAAACGCTCTGAAATGTGCCAGCTTATTTGGTTCTACCTATATATGTGAACAAACTTTTTCAATACTTAATAATAATAAAACCAAAAATAGAAACCGCCTTGCAAATGAAAGTTTGGAAGCAGTTTTACGTGTTGCTACAAGTAAATTTGAGCCAAATATAAAAAAGATTGTAAGCACTATGCAGTGCCACGCTTCAAATTAATAAATTCCTTTTTAATTTTAATACATTATTATCAATTATTTATTGTCTTTAATTACCTACACTTCTGGCGGCCCGCCATCAGTTCATGATTTGCCCGAGTGGCCCCTAGTCTTAATAAGTCTGTGCATCTCTGCACTAAAGGATGTATCAAGTAACTGTGATCCCATTAATTACGTTTCGGGTAATTTTTTCAATGTAAATACTGAGTTTTTTTTAAATTTTATGAGGTATCAGAGGTGGTAGTCGTTGGTAGTTGCTCCAGATATGTATATGGTATGACTGTGGATCTTATAAAATCTATAAAAAACTCACTAAAATTAGCTAAAGTGGTACCGATACCTAAAAAAGCAACACCTGCGAAATAAATTATCATAAACCAATATCTATTTTACCTGTCATTTCAAAATTTTTCAAAAGGATTATGTTTATTCAATTGAATAAATATGTAAAACAAAATTTATTGCATCATCGCCAACATGGATTTCAAAGAAATAAATCTATAATAACAGTGGTTTTAGATTTTCTGAAAAGTGCATAGATTGTTTTCAAGATAAAGAATACCTTCATGCCACATTTATTGACCAATCGAAAGCGTTCGACACCATCTCACACGAAATCCTCATCCGTAAGCTTTATATGCATAATTTATATCCCACAGCATGTCGTTTCATAAGCTCGTATTTACTTAAAAGAGCAATGTAATTTTAAAATTGTAAACATGACGGATTACCGAGTTAGTATTATCTATGTATTTTTTGACATTATAAATTTTCATCAATTGCCTGAATAATGATTATTATCTAGATAATTTTGATCTCAAATGTATAAATCTATGCATATTTTTAAATGGCTCAAAAAAAAGATAAGTTTAAAACTATACAGATTTTGCCTTCGTGTAATTTTGAATTTAATTTTGTAATATTTTAATTCTTTCGCATATTGTTGTTATCTTAAAATTGTGTGAAAGGTATAGAAAATGTGTTCCTAAGTTACATGATGGTTTAATTTATAAACCTCGAATTATATATCATATACTTGTTTCTCATTAATAACTTTAGGTTTTATAATTAAATTCTCTTGGTTTGTTTCACACGAGAAAAGTTATTTAATATATCTTCACATTAGGTGTCTATATATAGGATTCAAAATTACGTATTATATACCATTTAAGACACATAAGACCTAATGAGTTTTTGTTCTGTTTGAGGATATTTTCCTACACTGAAGATATCAATAATAGGATAAAATAAAAATCTAGCCTATATTGTCCTTGTTGACAAAAAGATATACTTGTCGATGAAATCAAAGCCATTTTCAGATAAATGATATGCTGTGGAGTTGAATAGTTTTGGTTCGAAAACTTTTAACATGTTTTATTATAAGTAGAATTGTAGGTTTCTTGAATCTATAAGTGTTGAACTGGTCATTTTGTCGTGTGTGAGAAATTTAATCATTTCATTAGTGGAAATATTATTAAACCATTCAAAGCCCTCCAATGCTTTAAGGAGAAACTAAATTTATCATTTAACCATTTAGGATCTAAAGAACAATATACTTCATAGTAGTCTTTTGCTATTTCTTATTAATTCCTCTTTTGGCGTTGGCATCCACAAACATTTGTACTTTAATAGGGTTTTCAAAAACACAAAAATAGTGATAATAAGTTTAAACATCAACAACATCAATGTGGGCAAAGATTTTCTGACACCATTCAATTGAAGAGTGTTTAATAACTCGATTTGAAAAAAAAAATACTTTATCGTCAACGGCCATGCATTGCCCTAGTGATTTTCGGAAGTAAACAAACACTTTATTTTACTGTAAAGAAAACTGTTTTACCTGCCGCAAATGTTTATCAATATAGCCACGACTATATAACATTAAACCACAATCGTGTGTCGCTGTGTCGGTTTTAACAGTGAAAATTTAATCAAGAATCATTTAATTTTCTATCAAAAAATAATGGAAAAAAATATTGAGTGCACGCCGCCTGGAATTCAGAAGAAGTCATTGGAGACGTCTTTCGAAATTCTACCACAAAAAACAGTCGAGAAATATAATCGTCAGTATGGCATATTCATGTGGAAGAAACACCGAAAAAAATATAGTGAAAACGTCTTACTGGCGTATTTTTCTGATTTATCGAAAGAGTATCCTCCTTCTTCAATGTGGTCGTATTACTCCATGGTAAAAGCAACCCCTTCAGTAGAAATTGACGTTGGCATTGGTAAATATAAAAACTTACGGCTTTTTTAAATAAAAAGGAAGAAATCATATTCCAAAAAAATCCAAAACTATTTCACAAGACGAAATACTCAGATTTTTCTAAGTGCACTTGATGAAATCTACTTGATGAAGGTAATTTATGGAAACTTTTACTTTTTTTACTGAGAAGCTGTATGCAAAATAAGTTTCAAGTAAGGTGATCAAAAATGGTTTAATAATATAAAATAATAATAGTGTTTCAGGCCAAGGATTTTCCGGTGTGATGTTTTAAACTTATTTCGATTTTGAATTATAATTTTACATCTTTTGGACAAAACTAAGGTAGATAATTATTTGAATCACTGATTTTCTGATCATTAGCAAAAAATCTATCGCATAAACAAGTAGATTTAAATTATTTCTAAATTTAAGTATTATTAAATTCTGCTCTGCGTGCAATGAACGGTTAAATACCCATATCGTTATTGATTTAGTAAATTAGAATTTAAAATCAAATGATTTTGATCGTTGATTCTTGAGGCATCTTCTTCGTTATATATATTTGTAGTATACAGGGTGATTCATTAAGGGTGGCCACCGGTCTTATCTCGGAAACCGTATATCCTAGAATTTGGGGGAAAAAATATTATCACATAATCGGCCAAAAGAAAATGCGTAAAAACATTTTTAAATGCTTAGCTTTCCGCTAGGTGGCGCATTTTATCATTTACATAATTAATTTGCATTTTTTACAAAATATTACCGCATTAAGGCTATTGAAAATTATCAAAATTAGAAACTACTGTACTTGGTTTACAATTTTTGTTTAAGTCATTTTTTTCTATCACCTACAGTTAAGTGGTGGGGGAAGTATACTTTTGTTTACAGAAAATGGTCTGTAACTTCCGTATACTTTAACCGATTTTCAGAAGCTTAGGCTCAATGGAAAGAGTAATAGAAGTTGATTACAAAAATAAATAACATTAACACATTTAATCTATGCGCTGGCAACTAAAGGGCGTTATGTAACACTTAACCCTATTTATGTATTTTTCTCAGAAATATCAAATCGAATGATATAACTCGAAGCAGCTTACAAAAAAGAAAATGAAATTACATATTGTTTCGTCGAAACTGCAAACTGTTATCTCTTGTCATTTCAAAGATATTTAGATTTTTTAAATTTTCGTTGTTTTCGAAGTGTTGGTTCACCCTGTAAGGTGTAAATGAAAATATATGGCTAAAGTTACTTTTAGAAAAAATGTCATGTAAAATCAAATGACAACAATATTTATTAGCATAATTAATGAAAAATAATAAAACGCTGAAATTTCTAAAAGCACCCATTATCTAGTTATTTTAGAAACTCAAAATGTTTCCCCTTATTTGCTGTACTCACACAAATTCAGTCCTTCTAGAGTGAAATTTTATCCTAGATTCCTTAAAATTTCTTCAATGGTTTTGTATGGATAAGCTGTAACATTACGAGTATGTCAAACTATTTTCCTGGGCGATGTTGTAAAAGTAATCAAGTCATCTTTGGAAATGACATTTCTGTTTTGTGATTATTTATTTATAATTTGTTGTTGCTGTCAAAGTTAATTTGAACGTTTGAAAAATCACTTTATTATAATGCTTTATTTTTCAAATGAAGAAGCATATGATATGCTATCAGTGTATTTTGAAAGTCTACAAAATGCAGTCATTGCTGAAAGAGAATATGGGTTACGATTTCCTGAAAGATGGGGTCATTCAAGAAAAGTTTTTAAAAGACTGGCAGAACGATTACGTAAAACTGGCAATGTTCAACCTGTTTCGGTAAGAAATAGGGTACGTAGAAGACAAAATGAAGAAAATGTTATTAACGTTCTGGCATACGTTAACGCTGAACCACGTGCAAATATTAGGTATATTGCAAGAGATCTAGAATTAAATTATTCTTTGGTAAATAGAATACTAAAAGAACATAAAATGCATCCTTATCATGTTGTTTTACATCAAGAGTTAAAAGACATAGATTTTGATCGACGACTAGATTATTGCAACTGATTAAAAGGAATGTTAAATGATAATCAACAAATTCTATCTGCAATATTATGGACGGATAATGCTACATTTTCAAGCTCTGGTAAAATTAACTTGCACAACAGTCACTACTGGTCAGAAACAAATCCACACTGGCAGAGGGAAGTCAATTACCAAAATCGCTGAAGCATAAATGTGTGGTGTGGTATTTTAAATAGGAAGATAATAGGACCTTTTTTCTTTGAAGAAAAATTAACAGGCCAAAGGTACTTAGATTTTTTAACTAATGATTTGCCCATCCTCCTAGAAGACGTTCCAATTCGTAACAAATTAGACATGTGGTATCAACAAGATGGTTGCCTAGCACATTTTTCCGCAGGTGTCCGAAATTATTTAGATATTGTATTTTCAAATAAATGGATTGGAAGGGGAAGTATTTTTCCATGGCCAGCAAGGTCACTAGATCTTACGGTTTTAGATTTCTTTTTATGGGGTAGAATTAAAGATTTGGTTTTTAAAACACGTCCAACTACACATGAGGATATGGAAGAAAGAATTCGGCAAGCAGTAAGAGGTATTTCTGATGCTGAAATTGAGGCCAGTGTCAATTCCACTATAGAAAGACTGAATTTGTGCATAGCAAATGATGGGAATCATTTTGAGTACCTAATATAACTAAGTAATAGGTGCAGTTATCAATTTTAGTTTTTTGTATTTTTTTTTTCATTAATTATGTTAATAAATATTGTGCCATTCGATTTAACATGATATTTTTTTGAAATGTAACTGTAGCAGTATGTTTTCACTTACAACTTACAGGGTGAACCAACACTTCGAAAACAACGAAAATTTAAAAAATCTAAATATCTTTGGAATGACAAAAGATATCAGTTTGCGGTTTTGACGAAACAATATGTAATTTCATTTTCTTTTTTGTAAGCTGCTTCGAGTTATATCATTCTATTTGATATTTCTAAGAAAAATATATAAATAGGGTTAAGTGTTTCATAACGCCCTCTAATTACCAGCGCATAGATTAAATGTGTTAATGTTATTTATTTTTGTAATCAACTTCTAATACTCTTTCCATTGAGCCTAAGCTTGTGAAAATCGGTTAAGGTATACGGAAGCTACAGACCATTTTCTGTAAACAAAAGTATACTTCCCCACCACTTAACTGTAGGTGATAGAAAAAAATGACTTTAGTAAACCAAGTACAGTAATTTCTAATTTTGATAATTTTCAGTAGCATTAATGCGGTAATATATTGTAAAAAGCGCAAATTAATTATGCAAATGATAAAATGCGCCACCTAGCGGAAAGCTACGCATTTAAAAATATTTGAACGCATCTTCTTTTGGCCGATTATGTCATTAGAATATTTTTCCCAAATTCTAGGATATACGGTTTCCGAGATACGGCCAGTGGCCACCCTTAATGAATCACCCTGTACAATGAAAACACTTTATATTTTGTTATAAAGCTATACAAACAAGTTATATTTTCATTGTATTCTAAAATCACTTGGCTTAGCTGGTTTCATAATTGACAATACACACAATTTAAATTGTGACATAAGTAAAACCAAGTGATTTAAATTATTAATTTACTCCATTCTTTAATTATATTGCACCAAGTGATGGACAAGGAAAAACTTTAAGCGTAGTTTAATACCGATAATGTTAATTATATTTTCGGTATTATAAATATAAAATTAATAAATATAAACTTTTAATATTATATCTAAATTATCATCAAAATCAGAAATAGTATTATAATAATGTAAATAATTTATTTTCTACTAGGCATTTCCCATAACGAATTGTATGTGTGAAATAGGTAAATATAATAGTATTCGTTTATTACGGGCCATAATGAATTGTAATTGGAGATGTTGATTAATGAATTTCATTATTTATTGAAACATTGTGCTTACTGACTTATAATGAAATAATAAAGAGCAGAAGGTGCAACAAACGGTGCGATTGATGGTGTGCGGAAGCCATCAGACCTTAAAAAATGAGCAATTTTCTAGCTTACTTATAAGAAAATAAGAGTAACAGATTAAATCTATCGTGAATAGGTGGTTGAACCGGCTGCAAAAGTGCTATTCGATATCAACAACCGAGTAATAAAGATATTACGCAAAACGGTGAACGCTTCAAATGTTCCGTGTCCTCGTGCACAGATGGCGTAATAATTCTCTTCTTTGCATTACTATCAATCAACAGCCATCGCCATAAATTAAATACCGGAAATACAATAATGCACAATGGCGATTAGGACAATTAAAAGTAAATTAATTACACGTGGATCACATTGTGCCCGCCCTTTGCTTGTAAACAGATTCGATTTTGTACTCCGCTTCTAGTTGTCTTTATTGTGCCGCAATTAACAACAACCCAGAATGTGATCAAAACTCTAATTAAAGGCGTGGATTCGATGCTTGTTGCAATTAAACTCCAGCTCCATTACGATCGACTATTATTGGAAGGAACCACGATGTATCGACACGATACAGTAACTAGTTCAACTGTAATAAATCTCAAATACGAGTAAATGGAATTTGTTTAAAATAAACTGGAAACATTACTATACAGTTAACAAGTTTAATTCTCTATTTTTGAAGAATACATTTATTACATTTCCTTGTATTGGAGTAATCGAAATTTGACCGTTAATTTTTATAAATAGAAAAAATAATTGAATATATTGAATTGATGAGACGGATATATGATTAAACTCCATACTACAATAAAATAAAGCAGTACAGTTGAGAGTGTAAGAGGGTTTTACATTTATTATTGAAAACTGCAAAATGTGTGTGGGTCATTGTGTGGTGAAACATGTTGATTTTGTGAAACTCTCTCAATTCTGTTGTTTTATTTCAATGAAATAAGAATTGTTATGCTACTGATTCCTTATTTATCTGTAATATATAAACATGATATATGTTGCTAAATAGAATATCATTTTAGGCAAGATTTATTATATGTTTTGAAATGTTTAATATTTAAATTACCGCTGAGTGATATTTCCTGGTAAAAGTAATTCGCAAATAAGCTCCTTATGTGGTGGCATTAACTGCAAATTAAGGTTACGTAAAAAGTTTCTAAATCTTCGATAGACATGTCAGATAGCGTAAGACAAGATTAACCTTTCATCAGAAATTAAAAGTGTGATATAACACATTTTAAATATTAATAGTAAATAACATACGAACAGGTCGTATTTAATCAGATCAATTATAAGTTTTTGTACAAAATTAGAATTTGCAGTATTATATTCAAATTTTTCTGTAGCTTCGACCCTTATTACACATATATTACACACATGAAAATAAATTAAAGTAAAACAAGGAGCAATATTAATAAACGTGGATTTAAAAAAAACTAAAGTTAAGGGATTTGGGCATATATGTTAATAACGCTATTTAAAATACTTAATATTAATATGCGAAAATATCTTAATTACATTAAATATTATTGTTTTAGCCTGAAGAAAACGTTCGTAATTATCTTCAGTTATTAATCTTTCCCAGTAAAACAACAAAATCAATATGAGTAATATGAGCTTTATTATAATGCTAAGCTTTCATTTATCAAAACAATAAAAACATAAGAGATGCACTACATGATGTAATAACATCAATGGGTATTGATTAGTCATGGCTTTCTGTACGAGTAAAAATTGTGTTGTGGTTGTTAAATCCATGCAAGTAACTGTTTAAACGATTATGAATGCACTCTGAGAATAATATATTTTTAAATATATGCAGTGAACATCATTCGTTAATATAACAGTAATTGCAATATGCAGTTGCTTGTTAATAGCATAGATGTTCCATTGAGCAGATTTTTATATGTAATTAGCTAATAAAATTGTATTTTTATAGTTTTGGTTATTGTTATGCTTTATTTGAGTAATGATTTAAAGAAAGTATAAACCGAACAATATATTTTATTAAATTCGTTATTAGTAATATACCAATTACTTTTTGAAATAATATAATTGAATAAAATATCATTATAAGTTTATGTATAAAAATGCTATATTATATGTGATATTTCGTAATATATAATTATGTTTCTAATCCTTGACTGAGCTTTTCTTTAATGTAACAATATGTATACATGCATATTTTTGTGGTTGATAACATAAAACATTTTATAATTTATTTTGAGTAATTACTCAAAGTTTAATTTCTCATTGCCGAAAAATGTATTTCACCATAATATTTTATGTTAATAGGTGTGAGTTTAACGCTGAGAATACTAGCATTTATAAGAGTTTATTTCCTGGATTAAGTGATTTACATTCTGGACTCTCTTTTTTATGTAACGACATTTTTATCTTCTCTATTCCAGGCGCATAAGCAGATAGGAAACAATAAAATTTTGTGTTTCGGAACTACAAACAGTGAAATTTAACGATTATTTTTAAATCAACTTAAGTGTACTCTAAATGTTAAATGTTATCATCATTTTTTAGAAGAACATAAACAGAATTTTTTTTTTGTTGATAAATTACTATATAAAAAATTAAATTAGTAGTATTTATTTAATAACTTAATTGATTTTAAAGTATTACCCAGGCTTATAACAAAATATATCTAATTTATATCTAAAGCCGATACAAAATTCTTTAACAAGAATTAGTTAATAAGATAATTAAAACACTTTAACTTTGTTTTACCACATAAAATATTTATTGCTGTGACTATAGTTTCGAACATTTTATGTGGTAAAACAAAGTTAAAGTGTTTTAATATAAATATTTTATGTGGTAAAACAAAGTTAAAGTGTTTTAATTATCTTATTAAAATGTACCACCAAGTTAACGCCGACATCATTCAAGAATTAGTTAATAATTTTAAAATACGAAATATTTAGTAAAATGCAACAATTACTTTTTTTGAGACTACTTTAGAAACCACTGGAGATAACTACTATCCCGGCTAATAACAGAACAGATATTCAATTATATAAAAGTAATATGAGTGTTACAACTAGTGCAACTATCAAAGAAACACACTTTTGTTTAAATCAAATAAATTACAAGATTTTAATTAAGTTCAAAGAATGAATGAATTTACTGTGTTTTTACTATAAGGAAATGACAAAAATTAAATAGTGTAAAACTCAAATTTAAAAGATAATAGTAAAAGTAGTATAAAAACGATCGTGTGTTATAAAAAAAAATATCTCTAGTTCAAAAAATGTATATTTTTAAGAGTTTCAAGAAAAAATAATGTAGAAACCTTATGTAAGGCTTATTGTAAATAAATCACAATCCTACATTATGCTGAAATATCAATTGGTTCTTGAAAAATGCGTAAACGATTTTACATATAAGGAATTAATATTGTTTAACTTATGTATGAGAACTACAAGAATTGTAGGGAGAGATAAACATCTTTATTGTAGATTGTAGTATTAAAATAATACGACATAATAATTATTAAGCTGCTTCTCTTCTTCACTTCTTCACTGGCCATTGATTGATGGTCTTTTAACCTAAAGAATTAACACTAAATGAATATATTTTGTGGGTTCAATTTTTAATAATTTTTATTTTCTTGTAAAAAACGTGGCAGATGTTGTATTAGGAATGCATTGAAAATTAATTAAATCAGTAAATTTTAATGAATGTTTCCTTATCTATTTCATACGGAAGAATTGCGGCCAAATAACGCTATATTAAATAAGCTTAGTCGCGCGTTACACTACGCGACATTAAATATTGTGGCGATTGTTGTTTAATGCACATTAAAATATCACACGTTTTGTTATGCCCTCAATCCTACGGTCTGTTAACTAAATCAGAACAAATTCCACGACAAATTCCTGCCACTCTAATCCCGTATTTGAGAGGTGAGCACACACTAGAAATCAAAGTCTCACGAGTATTTTTTTAATATTATAAATGAGAATTGTCGTACCTTCTCTTTGAAAAAAAAACAATCAATTTTGAACATAAATATAAAATGTGTTATTAATATTATATTTTTACGTCAACTCCATAGATATTAAACTCAATTGGACTAAGAATTGCATTTAATTTTCATAAAATTTCAGTTTTTAAATTGGCCTATGATTAAAGTTTTTATAATAATATAATACTCATATCATTTTTTGTTCATGGCTGAACAATATATTATTTTAAGTGTAATTTGTAAAATGATAGATATATATGCAATTGAGAATATATACCCTAGGGTAACCTATTCTACTGCAGAATATATGTTTAGCAAATAATATTCTTATGATAAAAGTATGAGAATACAGATTTTAAATAAGTTAAGGATTATCGAATCTGTTAAAATATTGGCACCTTTAAAGTTATTAATTAATTATACAATATGGGTAATGACTTCTAAAAAATATTTTTTATTGTCATACAATAATACAATAATTATAATATCATCATTTAGTTCTTTCTTCCTTTTCCAACTTCAATTGCATCACAGATTTAAGCCCGAATTTATCTTTCCTCGAGAATTCAGTTACAGTTTTGTATCTTCCCATTCATTCTTCACACACTCCTCTTAACTATCTTCTATCTTTATTTCTCCTGACCTACACGTAACTCTAGCTAAAGTGACCTTTGCCTTCATACTGGGCCTATTATTACTTAAATAGCGTGTAAAGGGTTAATATTAATACAAAGTAAAGAGTTAATAATAATAATAATAATCTTTATTTTCAAAATGTCATTTACATGTTACAGAGTGAAAATTGTGTCAGAATAATGGTACAATAAACTATTTAAGTTATTTACAGATTACTAACTATATATTAATTATACTAATTCTTAATCTATTTACAAAATATATACATAAATATGTAGAATAAAATATTATATATTTCAGGTATGATTATTTAGGTTATAACTCAAAAATTCTTCGAGAGAATAAGGTTCACATGTGATTAAATAATTTAATAAGTGACACCTCAATTGTTTGTACTTATTTTTCAAGATTTTTATATCATTGGGAAGGGCGTTAAATAGCTTGATTGCTGAGTAATGTACTGCATGTTTAGTTGTTTTAAGTTTATGTTGTGGAACAATATAATTATTTGTTCGCGTATTGTGTATATACAGTTTGTTGTCACTTCCTTTTAATTGTTTATGGTAAAATAAAATTGTCTAATATATACAAACCATAAAATGTTAATATTTTATTTTTTTTAATGTTCCACGACAAGACTGTTTATAATTTAGCCCGTATATAATCCTAATTGCCTTATTTTGAAGGATAAAGATTTTCTTGGCATGTGATTTGATGCCCCAAAAAATAATAGCATACCGCATTGTGGATTCAAAATTAGTAAAGTATACCGTTTTTGCCACTGATTTTGTTAAGTATCTTGATATCTCCCTTAAGGTGTAAATTACTGTATTTAATTTATTTTCCGTTATTTCTATGTGTTTTATCCAGTTGAGTTTGTGATCAATTTGAACCCCAAGAAATTTTGTATTATTTGTTATTTCAGTAAGTGAGATATCTAATTTGATTGTGTTGGTATTAGTTTTATTAAATAAAATTAAATTAGTTTTCTCACTATTGTTGAAAAGTTTGTTTCTGTTAAACCAACTTTTGATTGAAGAAAATAATAAATTAGTTTCGGCAGTTAATCGATCCATATTATCTGAGCTAATCAAAATATTTGTGTCATCTGCATACTTTATTATGGCCTGTTTATTACTAGTTTTTGCATTTATAATATCATTAATAAATAACAGAAACAGCATGGGTGCTGTTAAGCTGCCTTGGGGTAGTCCAGTGGTTACAAATAACATTGACTACTTTTTCTTTTACAAAGTTTGGCGCAGAAAGTATTTTGGAACTAAAGTAATTTGCGATTATGTATAATATTTTAGTAAAAAAGGAAAGCATAAAAACACTTAAAAATTATATTTTGAACGAAAAAAACCTTTCCCCTTGTCGATTGTCTTCTTGATCTCTAATCCCTCCAGTAGGTTAAGCTTTCTTCCGTTTTTGCAAAGTGTTCGGATAATCCTGTTGTTGTTTTCCGTCCATAATTGATTTTTGATGTTCTCTTGTAGTCCCTCACCTTGACCAGTCGTGTTGGTTAAGAAAATAAAGAGATAGGCATACCTTTCAATTAATTTCTATATCTTGATTATGAAAATTATCTCAAATTAATGACATTCTATATAGATTAGCTTCAATAGCATTAAGAATAAGAAGAATATGTCATGCCATGTAGCTTATGTGCCATTGATATTCGAGAAATTACTAGAAACCTGTATATTATACCAGGTGTCCCATTTTACATTAGCGTCTCGAATTACTTGTATTGTAACGAAAAATCAGATTCTGACAAAATAATCCCGCCAGACCCCGAGAGGGGGGGGGGGCGGGAAAAGGGGGCCAACACTTAAAAAACTTAAACGGAAACCCCTATTTTTATTGGAGATTCGGAAAGAGCGTAAAAAATGTGCATTTTGTATCTGGCGACTTTTTTCGAATTCCATACAGATGGCACTAAAATCGTAAAAATTCGATTTTTTTGAAAAAAAATCTTTAACAGATTCAGATGAAATAAAACCGTTTCTATTTAAGATACATTTACACACTCAAACACAAATCGTTTTAAGGAAGATATCGGATTCTGACAAAATACCTACCTACCTAATCTACAGAACATTTTTTCAAAAAGATTTACATCAGCCCCAGAACTTTTTGGATTCATGCACCTATTATCGACGATACGTTGCAGGATTTTTTAATATCTCTATAAAGAGGGAAAAAAATATTTCGAAGGAACAAGAAATGTCTGGAGGATTTACCAGATGAAAAGTTTGTGTTTGAGATTAATGAAAGTAATATTGGAATTAAAACTATCTTATCATAAATTCAAGATATAAAGGAGAAGATAAACAGCTATTTTATTAAGACCTTATCAAAAAAACAGAGCGAAATTATGGCATGGCAAGAAAATAATTACTTGTTGTAGTAAAGTCGTTATTTATATATATCTAAATAATTAAAACGATTGAAATGTAGAGGAGAATCAAAAAAATCTTGCTATAAAACACCTTATGAAATGAAAAAAAAAAACTCAATGCTAACATTGAAACAATTTCAAATAATTTGTAGCTGTTTTGATCCATATTTTGCCCCAATAATATGTTTTCCGATTCTTAGATATAGATTTATATAAATATGTTAACTTTTATTTCTATTTCTTGGAAGTTGGGTAACATTACAACCTATGATAATATGCTAACAATTTCTTATATTCGTACTTGATCGATAATTATATCTAATGTGTCACAAGGCAGATTGTTAGATTTATATTTACATAATTATGTTAACTTTCATTTCTATTTCTTAGAACTTCTAATGTCACCAAACACATGCTTTAAATGTCTTATAAAGGGTGGGCCGTCGCATGGAATCTTTTTAAAATCTTAATAAAACACAAACCGCTATATGGAATTTCATGATGTTGCATTTATTTTGTAGCCAAGAGTATCCGGTTATACTTGGAATATGACATCAAATGGCTGCCACGATTGGCCTTACAATAGTCCATACTGTCGATCCAATTTATCAGAACATTTTCTAACGTCTACGGCTCTATCTCAGCAATGGCATTTTGGATATTGACTTTAAGATCGTCAAACGTTGCTGGATCGTTAGCATAACAATGTCCTTTACCGGCACCCCAGAGATAAAAGTCCATGGGCGTCAAATCGCAGCTCCTTGCTGGCCAATTCACATCTCCACGACGGCTGATTACACGATTTTCGAACTTTGACCACAATAAATCGATAGTTTCGTTGCTAGTGTGGCATGTCGCCCCATCTTTTTGGAACCAGATGTTGCTCACATCCAAACCAGGTATTTTTTCAAAAAAAAGTTTGCTATCATGATCCTATCGGTTTCCGTTGATAGATAATGCCGCCGGCCCATAATCCGCACCATACAGTCACTCGTTCGGGATGCCTTGGCTGCTCAACGATCACGTGTGGGTTTTTCGATGCCCAAATCCTGCAGTTTTGCTTGTTTACAAAGCCTCCGAGATGAAAATGCGCTTCATCGGAAACCGGGTGTGGTATACTGAAGAACTGTATATGCTGTCAAATATCATGACTAAAAATAAAGTGGTAGTTCTAAAAGATTCAAAGAGATGGCCCATCGTTTATTATTACTAGATCGATATTTATATCCAATGTGTCAACAGGCTGGTTCCTCAACTCAAAATATTTGATTATTACGCCTTCGTATGGCAAAAGTAGTTAATCTGTACAAAAAATATTATTATCAAGTATTGTGTTAAAGTCTCCGTTAATAAAGATATACAAATCTAAGATGGAGAAGAGAAGGCAATCAGCTAATTTATTAAGACGTTATAGAAACTAGAGCGAAATTACTGCATGACAAGTAAATAATTACTTGAAGCAGCGAAACCATTTCCAGTACATTATAATAATTAGAAATCTAAATAATTATTGTACAAAATAATTGAAACGTAGATGCGATCCAAAAAAATTAGTAAAGTGATTTCTGCTGAAATGTTGGCAGAAAAAGAATTCAAAGCTAACAAAAACATGCAAATAATTTGTTGCTGTTCTGATCCACATTTAACACAAATAAAACGTCTTCCAAATGTTAGATTTAGTTTTACGAAATTGGATCAAATATAAACCGGATTTTAAAAAAAATTAAATTCTATACTTGTTCTGAAGTAATAGAAGAAGAAGTAATACTTCTTCCAATACGTTTTTTTTTTTATTTATCGGTCGCTAAGTGTTATATGTGGTACCTCTGAATGTGTTAGAGGTTATTGTTAAAGGAAGGGGAGGAAGTCGTTCTTTTATTACTGCTAGTAGCACAATATCTGAGCAAAAGGTACATACGTCTATTGAAGAAAGCATCATCATTAAATTTTTGGCGCGAAAACGCCCCGTTCACTGATAATATGCTTTCGAAAACTTAAGTCTATAAATGACCCGATTGCAAAGAAGCATTATTGAGGTGAACATACGTGAAATCCGTGAGTTGATTGAAATTGACCAGCGACTTGTAGTATACGAAATTATTACAGTGGCAGGAATACCGTACGGGAGTGCTTAATCATTTTTAATGAGTTGAGTTACCGAATATTATCGGGAGGATAGGTTTCTCGTTTACTGACGAAAGATCACAAAGTGAATATTAAGCAGGGAACGATGATATTTTAAGTCACATTGTCACTTGTGATGAGATATGAGTGCATTATTGCACCCCATAATCTAAACAAGCAAGCATGAAGTGAAGACAACTAGGAGAAGCTCCATCTCAAGCAGCCAAAACTCGTCTCTTTGCGGGAAAAGTTCTTTGGCATACTACTTGTTAATTTCCATCATATGCGACGTACAGTCAAAGCTCAATAATATTACAAGCTCATTGATAAATCTAAACTGGCTTGTCGACAGAAAGGACGTGACATGACCATCCGGAGTGTGATTCTCCTTCATGACAATGCTCGGCTACACCCGACTAATCACCGGATAATTTTCATATGTTTAGTCCACTCAAAGGCGAATTGGTAGAAGGCCGTTTTTACAGTGACCAACATGTGGAATCGACTAGATTTTGCGATTATTGCATCAAGAAACTTCCGCTCCGCTGGGAAAAATGTGTATATAAAAGCGGAGACTATGAAGAAAAATAAAACATACTATTTTTTTTACAATACCAAATACATTCTTTTTTAACTAAATTTCGGTTTATATATACCCTCGCATATAAATATGTTAACTTTCATTTTTATTTCCTTCAAATTGTAACGTAACTCACTACAATATTTTTTTATATTCTTAGTTGATCAGTAATTATAGCCAAAGTGTCAGCAGTGTGCTCCCTTCAGAGATTATTATTAACGAACATTCTTTTGAAGTGCATATGTTCTATCAATTCATCAATTGACAGAAGTGCCAGCGTAGATGCATTAAAAATCCGAGGTTTTCGTTCAGCACTTCTAATGTTTGGTCAAACCATTCTCAAACTAACATAGTTATTTAATGGAAAACTGCATTGTACACTCACGAATTGAATTAGAAAGACTGTGTTATAAGCAAAAGCTCTGTGGTACACCCACGCTCTCACTTTCCAAATTTTTGAAAGGCAGGTATAGACAAACTTAGATCAGATTTAGAGAATTGGATATAATATTATACATGTTGCTAACACTTAAAAATATTCTATTCTGACTTATACCGATTAAAAATACAGGAAGAAATACGACAATATAAAATCAGATTTAGCATATTTATATTGCAATAAAAATGATGTTCTTTATCACGTTTTGATTGAATGGGAGGGCCATTCGCACATTGCAACGACAGTGCAATTAATGGAGGAGGAAATAGTCGTGTGGTTGTCAATGGGTCGTAAATACAAGAGGCGAAATAAATTATTTGTTGCGCCGTGTGAAGTAACATTGTAAGTGTTAACGTTTACTACCAGAAAAGTTATTTGTTACAGTTAACCTTATGTATAGTTTTAGCAAAAATAAAAAAATATTTTCATCAGCTCAAATATAAAGTTTAAGCCAAAATACATTGTAAATAATATTTACTCAACTAATTATTTTCCTATTTTACTAATAAAAATAAATATTTATTAAATAAGATACAATTAAGAACTTATCGATTTATAAATTACACGGAAACAGTTATTAGAGTATAGTATTTTTAATTAATTATTATTTTTATTTCATGTGTTGTAGATTTACGAAATATTTTCGTGTTCTTCTAATTATTATTTTTATGTTTTTATTTTTTTAATAATGTTATTATAAATTATATCCTGAAAGTATAGCGAAAATAATAATCCGTGAAACTTATTGGAGTATCATGTGCATGCGAAGGAATTGGGTCTTTTCCATTTCTCATTGTAATTCGTAATTACACGTGCTATTAAGCAGCCAATTTGTCGCCACTTAAGTGGAACAACACGCATTTTCCATTTGACATCTTTATACGATAATTAACGCTATTTTCTATACAACACAAGACAGTTTAAAGCAAATAAAGAAACGAGTTGTTTTTAGCGAATGGCAGTATTTTGCTGTAACGTCAGAAACGGTACTATATTGGATGCGTCAGTAAAAGTTTTCTCTAATAAGTTATACACGGTTATTAATTTTTTTTGGTTTAAATAAGAAAAATCTCAAATTTTTACAGAAATCCACGTGCTGAAAAGAATTTGAAACATCAGTATATTTGATTGTTACTATTTATTCTTGAATGCTTGTCACTGACCATAACCATTATATTGGTATTCTCAGACACAAGTATAAAAATTACTACTACCAGAACTCTCTGAACATTCCTGTAAAATACACTTGATTCTTCGGTCAATTAAATGTGTAAGTATACCAAAGTAATTAGAGATTGGAATAAACTAATTTTCTGAATGAAACAAATTTGTTGTCGGTAAATAATTAATTGATATTAATAGATAATTTATTCTTTAATTTATTACAAAACTGGCATATATAACCATCAATTTTCTTCTTTGTGCAGAAGAAATACTTCTAAGCGAGATTTTTCAAATACATCTGTTAGCTTTGAGACATTTTCTCGATTAAATTAAAGGTTTAAGTACTTGAGGATGTCCTTTTCGTATTAGGATTATACTTTTTGTCTTTTATTCTGTAGTTTTTGTCTTTGACACAACTATATGACCTTTGTAGGTCATTATCAAGTGTTGAATTTTCGATTTCAATGGCACGTTAAATACGTTAAAGAATTTGAAGCAATAATTTAGGAGGCGAACGACTGTGGCCCTCGGTAAATTTTCGCCCGGGAGGCGGCGAATGACAATCGAAATGCCAAGTTATCGCTCACTTTCTTCTCGCGGATTCCGATGAATAATTCAATCGTCGTCGGAGGTCGGATTTGGTAAAAGCGGTGCGACACGTGAAATCGCTGCAATGGTAAATGCAAGCGAGCAGTAGACGTGCATTTTAAAACTAACGTTATATAACGTTACCTGGCGATTTCCTGCCGTTGCTCTCCACCGGAAAAAGAATATTACCCAGCAATTTATTTCATTATGATATTAAATCACGTGCCCGCACTGAATCCACAATCCTATCAAAATTGCAATATTTACATGCGAAATAAAATAACAATATGCAATACAAATAACAGATATTATATTGTCTGTAGAATTTATATCCATATATTTTTTGAATTGTGTTCCTGCTTAGTGCAAAAGAATACTCTGATATTCAGATTTGTTAAAACAATTAATGTAACTAACTTAAAACGATCGAATAGAATGCTTTTTGTAATATACAATTTCCAGACCATAACCAAAGAATTGAAGCAAGGTATTATTCCTTGTATACTCAAAACTTGCCAAGACGCATCAAACGTGTCAAGTTATCATCCAATCTCCTCTCCAGTCTAGAGTAAAATTTCTCAAAACAGTTAAAAACAAATTAATGCTCCATATATCACACCATATCCCTTCTTTCCAACTTGGTTCCTTGAACATAGTACCTCCTATTTACCACTTTCAATTCTTATCTTTGCCAAACTGCACACCTCGAACGCCCAAATTTTTCAAAAGCTTTCGACTCAGTTTGGCATCGAGGTTTGCTGCTTAAATGCAATTCTTTAAAAAATCCCACCTCAACTTCTTAACCAAATTGACAGCTGTTTACCCAATCGACTCCTAAATGTTTCAATATTATGTATTTGCAATCATTGGTTATTAGATGAAGAAGCAATGTCAATTATTATTACCAATTTTCATATAGCTACTCAGTTCTCTTGAAGATTATGTTCTGGCAGTGGAGTGCTAATTATGGTGAAAAACGATATTAAATACCGCCCTTTAAATTATAACACATATTCTTCTGAAAAATACTGTGAAATTGCTGGTATTGAAATTTATTACTGCATTTTACTAGCTGTATATAGATCTCCCTATGGTGATTTTAATAATTTTTTATTCACGCTTTCAAAAGTGTTTGACAGTATACGTATTGATGAAAAGTATGTTTTTTTAGCTGCCGATTTTAACATCAGGTATCGATGTTAATAAGAAATTTACGCCTATTGACTTTGCACAGATTAATGGTTTGCAATTTATTTACTTATTATGTTTTAGGTTTCTCCCTAACAAAATACTTTTCCTACTTGTTTTAATAATTGCATTGATAATGTTGCCAGTAAATATCCTGATTTAATAGTAAAACCTCTAGAAACGGGTAGAGGCAAATACTGTTTATATAAGAAACCACAACTTCAAACCAAAGGCTATGTGGGATATTATAAATTCTCAAAGATTACTACATGCACTCAAACAGACTTAAAATTAAAAAAGTCTTAAATTCATTACCTGAACCTGGCGCTGGCCCTGAGATTACTGAAAATATTGTACGTAAGGTTATAGAAAAAAAAGAGAGGTGACCCGTTGCCTATAATTGGGAAATTTTGGAAAAAAAATCAAATTCAATTAATTGAATATTTTGAAAATTCTACACTTCTTTGAAACGAGCAGTTTGGTTTCCGAAAAGGCCATTATAAAACTGATGCAATTTTAAACCTAGTTGAAATGGTAGTAGATTGCTTCGAACCAGGCTTGATATCTAAATATTTCAAGCTTCCTAGACTTATCTAAAGCTCTCGATTGTGTTTCTCGAGAAATTCTATTACGAAAGCTTTACTTCTATAACTTACACCCAGACAGCTGTACGCTAATTAATTCATGAAAATAATACTTCACTTGTGAAGTAAGGAATAAACTGTGTTATTTTCATTTACAAAACACTTCACGTAAACTCAAACCAACAATAGTAATTAATTCATATCTTTCGAGGATAACACAATGCGTTATATGTACAAAAATAGTATTTCTGCCGCCCGTCCAATTAAATATGGTGTACCTCAGAGTTTCATGTTGGGACTATTATCATTTTTGATTTACAACAATGATTTGTCAGATGCATATTGTGATGCAAAAATTATTTTATATGCTGACGATATCACACTGAATAATAAGTCTCAACATCTGAATATGGTACCTCACCAGCATAATGAAACCCTTACTAAAGTCTCTGATTGGTTCCTAAATAATAGGCTTACACTCAATACAAGCAAAACTAAAAGATTTAATTTAAGATGGGCAAAAGAGGGATATAAAAAAGAATCCGCGAAATTCTTAGGAGTGCATATAGGCACTCTCTTAACATGGGCAACACACTAATAGCAAACTATATTCTAATATTCTTCTTTTACGCAGCATTCCCTATCATGTTATCATTTAAGAACAAACCTTTATAAAGAAGGCCTCGATGCCACACTGAGTCAAACACCTTGATCTTAGTAATTGCCCCAACGTTTGCATTATTAATTTGTCAACTTGCATTTTGAACTCAGTTATTTACACAGAAAACACAGTTTGCTCCATCCATCAGAGATTAAATTATTGTAATATTGCAGTCAGTGTTTATTCAAAACAAATTTAAAATTATGGTGATATGATTACCAAAGTAAATTGCGCACACTGCTAACTATTATTTGATTAATTTCACGTAATTGTAATATTCTCATAATTATGCCTTTTTTGGCTTTTAGAATGAATAACAATTTTATTTTCAAAAATAAACAAAATAAAATATTGTAAATAAATATATGATACAAACACTATTTTTTTCTTTTTGATCAACGGTTTGGCGGTTTGGACTATTTCGAAAAGGAAATAAAATAATTGACAAAAATATTTCGAATAACCACGTTTCACTTAAAACGTTTTGAATCTCTTAAACTTTTAGAAGCCATTAAATTTAGAAATTTATTGAAAGACCACTTTAAAATTTTGAGGTACATAGCTTATAAAGTTACAGGTTTGTAGAATAAATGTCACAAAAGAACAAATTATACATTTAACTTATTTAATGAATGACTTTTTTTATTTTTTGGAATAAATTTTTATACAATTTTCTGTAATTATTTTAATATAATTGTGAGAAAAAAACATCTTGGTTAGCTAACTTAACTGTCCTGATGATTCGCAGAAATAAAGTGGGAGGGGAGGATGGTGATATTTAGAAGGGATGTTTGGGTTTAGATACATAATTTGATTAACAGGGGTTGGCTATGGGGACTATTAGCAAATTTAATACTTAGATTTAATATACGTTGGGTAATGAGTGCGATTTTATTATTATTTTCTTAAACGTTTAAAAAAAATAATTTTAATTAACGTTAACTTAAAAAAATGTATTTTGTACTTATCAAAGCAAAATCTTAAAGAACAGAAGAAAATCTCATAAGAACATCTTAACTTAGTTCACAATAATGTTAAAGCATTGGGTAAACCAGCTATGTTTTCTACAAAAGTGTAAAGAATTCTTTCTGGGCACATTTTTCATCTTGTAGAATTTTTTTTGGTTTAAAAATTAAAGTCGTTAGAAAACTAGCATTTGTTGCTGCAGAAAAATATGGCTTACCACATAGTTACAATAGAGATAAGAAAATTGTTGGTGAAAAATGGAACCTCAATGGTGAGGGCCAGAGGTTTTAATAGAAAGAATGTCAATAATTTTTTTGGATATATTAGAGCAAATTGTCGACGAGAATAAATTTACAGACGGCACTAGGTGGACGTGGATGAATCTAGGCTTACCACTGTGAAAAGAATTTTCCAAAAATAATTGCTCTTAAAGAAAAGCATTAGGTACAAAGTCGAACAAGTGGTAAACATGGCGTCAATACAACTATGTTTTGTGTGTTTAATCTAACTATGATAATTTATAAGAGATTCACACCCTGATCTTGAATTTGATTGAACTTTTGGTAGTATTGTTACGATTTTAGACACGGGATACATTAACTCAAATCTCCTTCTTGAGTAGCTATTACATTTTGAAAATCATCGACTGCAATACAGATAATTAAGTTCTTCGATTGTTTGATAGCCACACAACACACAGCAAAAATTTGTAGGCTGAGTCTTCTAGAAAGAATGAAAACATCATACTTCAAGTGCCTGACCATACCACTCACCATTTAGAAACTTTGGATATAGCATTTTTTGTCCTCTCCAGACTTACTTTGCTCAAGCTCAGGAAATGTTTCTTCGCTTATATAAAGGGGATATGATATATCAAAATTATTTAATGAATCATATAGCAGAGCGGCCACTATAGGAATAGCAAAGAGTCCCATCTGTGCTTCCAAGGTTTGGCCAGTGAATAGGGATGTATTTATAGATAGGTGATAACTGGAACATCAAAGTCCAGTAGTGAAGATGATGGTGAGAGAAGTAATGGGTTACCGCAGAACGAGAATAAATAATTTTTCTTAATGAAAAAAATAGCAAAGAAAATCCAAATTCAAATGGCCTTTTGTCTTCTTGTGGTCCAATAGCCCAGATATCAATTGAAATAACCAATAGCCCTTAAAAATCGCAGTTGGTAAAAGAAATAAGTTTAATGTGAAGACACCAAGGACGAAGAAATAATACAATTGATACAATGCATGAAATGTCACACTTGAAAACATACTCGGTGTGCTGAAGTTGGTGCTGCAATTAAAAGGTTATTTTGTTGTACTTGTCGTTAAAAAAGCTAATCGAAACTAGCGATCTAAATAAGAAAACCGGTTTCTCAAATTTAACTTGTCACGATTTTTAAAATTAATGTTTGACTGTTATAAATGATTTTTAAAATTTAATAAATAGTTTTATTTTGAAAATACACTTAGTGAGCTTGTTTTCTACTACTTAGTTTTAATTGACACTTCTTCTATATTACAAAATGGTGAAAAATATAAAATTGGTCCAAATTGGGCTACATTTCCCTTCCTGTAATATGCAGTTTAAAATTACTTTAAGTCTTGATAATGAAAAGTTCTTTTGTCGAATCTACAATCAACAAGAAATAAACAGTGTTGTACAAACAAAGTAACTAAGTATTTTATTTTGAATCATAATTTTATTATATAAAAAAATTCATTAGAAAACTATTTATAAAACGTTTTTGTCTTACTTATCAATGCTTAAGGTTATAGAAAAGTAGTTTATAACATAAAGGTATTTTTTCAATAAACTACTACTGCAATTACTATGTACTTTAAAGAGCGAATTCTTTGAAGACAAAATATAGACTTTACCTTCCTGTTTTACAATCAAAAATTCTACAATTGTGCATAGCTATCCATGCGTATTGCGAACGCTAGAAAGTATTAACAATGAATGAGTAATGAAGGCAACGCCGTGATGTAGTGCTTAAATCTTTAATCCCGCAAATGTGACCTGGAAAAAATAAACCCGAGACTTTAATCTCCGCATTTCTTTGCGTCCATTGTGTTGGCGATGTATATGTCTCGTTCAGGCGTAGGTGTTGAAATAGTCCCGAATAGGGCGAATATTTTTCAGAGTCTGTCAGTCGAAATAACGCGAAACGACGTCCTGAAAAATTCGCCCCTTTTTATTGGAATCTCTGACCGGGCACTGAAAACATTATTTCTTCTTTCCTCGTAACGCCAGGAAGTTTCTGTAGATGTCTGAATACGATTAAAAGAAGTAGTGTGATGCGGATGGTATTTTTTATTTGAATTATCTTTTGATAAAAATGCAAATAAAACTTGAATTAACAGGGCAAAGAATGTAATTATATTCAAATTTTAAGAAACTAATAGTATTAAATTATTAGGTTAATACCTTTAGCAATCAATGTCCAAAGAAAAAATATATAAAAATAAATCTGGTGAAAACTTTGAAAAAATAATAGTTTACTTTAATTAAATTATTGATGCTTTAGCTTTCATAGATTTTTATATTTTCTAGCTAAGGTGCATAAATTCTCATTAATTTTAAGCACTTTTTCGTAAGTTTAACTACGAATAAAGAGAATGGTTGCAATCGTTACTAGGTAGTAATTCAAACTTGCACTGAATTGAAAAATTCTTTATGATAAAACCATACTAATAATTATTTGTGATTAACAGTGAGTTTAGTATTCATATTATTCAATTTAAAATTATAATATTATAATCAATTATTTTCCTTTAGAACTTTTACTTATAAATGGATGTAATTACAATTGCGAATAGTAAATTAAGTTAATAATAATATAATCACATAACCTTGGGATACTATATATAACTAATATTATTTATTTGTGCAAATAAAATTACAAAGCTTATTAAATTAATTTACTTATTCATTTTAATATTCATAATTATTAATTGTTTAAATTATTCGCAAGGTTAAAAAATAAATGCAAATCTGTGAATCATGCTTTGTTTTCTTATTGTTATTAAACGTGCAGCTTGCTAACAAGCAATGCATATTGTTTGTGTGCGGCTATTTAAATGGTTATGTCATTGTCTAAATTTGCTTTTTATGGCGCAATTAAAATAAAATGTTTCTATTAACAACAAATGCCGCAATAAACTTACTTAAGAACTCAATATAATGAGAGTTTGCTTGCAAAAGTATATTGGTGATTTAAAATATATAATTTATTATTTGTATAAAGTTTGCATTATAAAATTTTAAAAATGTTAAGGTTAGTTTTGCAACAATTAATATTTATGCAATAAATGTCTTTATTAGTTATTAAAATATTCAAACAATATTTCTATAGGTGCAATAATGAAAATATGAAAAATATCTTGATAAAATAAAGGTCAATTTAATTACTTAAATTATTATTATTATTTCATAATTATGAAGGCATGTTTTGGAAAAAGAATTTTGCTTGTTTGGCTGATTAAAAGAAGAACACAAATAATATATGTTTGAGAATAACCTAAAACAAGACATTGCAAAACATTGTATCGATAACAATAATATTTTTGACCAATTGCATGTAAGATTTTGGAACAGATGGAAAAAATGATTTACAGGAAAAGTATATATATTAGGAAAGCGCTTAGTAATTGTAAAACCATAAATAATGGTAACATGAAATTTTCAAATTTTCTGCTAATCCATATCTCTCTTACATCATTCTTGAAATAATCCGCAGTACAAAGGAGATATACAAGAAAACAGATTCCTGTAAATTTGGTAATAATTTTTAATATCCCTTAAAAAAATAACAGGGTGATCAAAACTAGGGAAGTTTTATAAAAGTGTAAAAATAAATTCAGAGACAAATGCAACCAATTGATTATAATTGTTAACTAATATTATCGTTAAATTAAGAATCGTCAAGTGTTTGATCATCAAAAAGGTCGTAGTTGTTAAAATATTCCAGTTTAGAGGGGCGCAAAGTCAAATTTAAACGTTTTGAATAAATAAATCTAAGAATTCTTCTAAATAATGTGTTTTAAGTAAGTTTAGCGTATATTGACAAGGAATTGTTACTTTTGTTTACCTTTGATATATCCTAAAATATGTAGTTAAAAAATAGTTTTTTCTAATTACATATTAAATAAAAACTGTTTTATTGTCGAGGCGATTAATTTGTGGTACACCTTGAATAATGATAATGAAGAAGGAGACACGATGACTTTGTTTTACCACTTTATTTAAATGGCAAAGTGCTAGAACAAAGTTATCATGTCTCCTTCTTCAACAATAACTGTTTTATTAAATAATAAATGTAACCGTTGCAGTTCTATGTGAAATTTATAACTTTGTTATAAATTATTATAGCATCTATAATAGTAAGAAGGTATTAATATTAACATATATATTTTATACAGAATCTTAGAAATCCCTTTTATTAGATTTTGTAATCAATGCGTGAGCGTGGAAATTTAGATTCCTAATGCCAACATTTTTTATCTACGTTTATTGAACACTCATTGACTATGCTTGCTCCTTTACTATAGCTCTCTTCAAAATATAAAGTATAGAACTTTTTTTATAAATAAAGCTTTTGTAGTACAAACATTATCGTGTGCACTAGGAAACTCTAAGGCTACTATTCAGAATAATGACCTCAATCATAAATCACAATATTCATAAATTGTGATTGATGATTGAGGCTATTACTATGTGACTATTTTAATTTGTACTCGTGTAAATGCATAAAACCAAAAATTGAGATAGCTAATAGGTTTAATTTATTTGCATTTCTTATAAAATAAGACATTTATTTACATGTTTTATTTATTAGTGTTATTTGCTTTTTTGTTGCAGGTATGTCAATATCCACCTCTATATATACTGGGCTGGTTTGGTAATGTAGTTTTATGTATTTAGTTTTGTAATTATGAAAAGTATCCAGTTTGAAAGTAAATTTAAAAAAAACAAATGTTATATAAGCTACATTTAATTAAGAATTACTTGCAGTAGGATCTACATAACACATTTAGGAATGATCAGTATCAAAAAATTGATTTTGAAAAAATAATTAAAATTATTTTCCATCACAAAAAGCATTATCTACAGAAAATTAGCTATTTGTTAATAACATCAAATTGCTTCAATATAGCTTATTTAATTATGGTCTTAAACATTGCCAATAATATCCATTTGACAAAAGCTATAAAGGCAAAGTAACTAAGAGGAATTTTAATGTTCAAACTGTAAAATTGATTAATTTTATGATTTCAATAAATGTATAATGTGTTTATAGCAAGAAACAAAAGAAAAGAAGAGACACGTTATTAAATGAGGTATAGAATGCCTTCTTAGTTAGTTATACATTCAGATATTTAATAAAATTTCAGCACCTATTAGGCTATGGCTTAATACCTTTTACCCAATACCGTTCTATCAGTTCGTATCATATCCAAGTGGCAGAAAGAACTGTTACCAAAATTAGGCACTCAAATAATCCTCTTCAAAACCCATCCAATGATCTACTCTATGAATCCAACCAGATAATTCCCATTACTCAACGTACATTAGACATAAGCATAAAATTTGCTACTAGACCTTTCAACCTATCCCTTCTCCCCCTCCCCATAATGCCATTATCTAAAATATATAATTTATGTGATGTATTATATTCTGTATTATACTGAACCTCTGACTGGATAATGACGTTTCAAATAGAAATGCAAAAATTTTAAAAATCTGCGTTAGACACTACTAACAGTTACGGCGACAGTCAGACTAACAATTATGACATAGTTTTTGGAAGATAAAATAGATAGATATGCATAATACATTGTGTTTTTAATACCCGAATTGTAAAAATTCGTAAAATTCCGACACACAAACCCCAAATTCTAAAAAGCGGCATTGACAACAACCTCAACATTATGATTAAAGTATAATTTACAATCAAAATACACTACAAGTCCTATGAAAACATTAACTTTTTCAATTTGAATGCTATAATTATTGTAATTAAATATAATATTATTAGAGCTTCTAGCAAAAGACATGTTTTGACATTTGTTAATATTAAAATCAAATCCATATCCACGACACAAATAAGAAAGTAAGTCATCTAACTATTGACAATTACTCATATTGTTAACAGCAGAATAACTATTCACAATTTAATTTTTATGAAAGAGCCTCGTGGTAGACCCAACGGCAAGTAAATGTATAGTTGATAGAAGTAACATATGACTCAGGTTTATTCAGATAAGACTCCGTCAAAAATCAGCGGAAGAAAGTTTCTCAATGATTCATACACAAGTTGCGTTTGGGCTTATAAAAGACAAATCTTATTTATTTGGAAAGCATGTTCTTCGTTATGCATGCTGAATATTAATAAGAATACTTTAAACTTTCGTTTGTATAACACTATTTTTATTGATGTGACTAAGGTTTGATAACGATTGAGACAGATATATATAGGTGATAATTATATCAGTGCTTTAAAAATATGGTTAGTTTAGATGACTACGAAAGAGAAAAAGTCAACTACATCACACACAAGAAATTTCTAACCCAGAAAAATAAGATTTCTCAAGGCAAAACGGATAACAGTAAATATACCCAGCCCAAATATTCAATATAAATTTTATCCTAAAGTCATAAATTATATGTTTAGAAAAATTATACCGCATTACATTTAAACGCAAAAGTTCATCAATGTCTATGGCTGACAAACTAAAGCCCTTAATAAAGGCAATGACGCCAAAACTAAAGATATTCCTCAGGTACGCAGCAGTCGAATTAACTCTACCGTCTCCTGCAGAAATTCCAAAAATTTGCGATGGGATCATGCAGGTAATTAACGGAGTGAAAGCCAACAAATGGAGGGAAACCACTGTAAAAGACGCCTGGATGAACACATTGGTAGGAATTGAAGTTATCTGCTGGTTTTACGTGGGTGAATGTATCGGCAAAGGCCATATCGTAGGTTATGCTGTGTAATTACGTCTATTAATTAATATCATGTACTTGTTTCACTAATATAATAATAAAGACTTCGTTTCAGAAAAAAAAAAAAAAAGATTTAACCTAGACAACTAAATTTACTAGAAACATTTATTCTCATCATCTACTCACAAATATTCCAAAGAAACTTTAATTCCTGAATCTCAATTAGCTCTGAAGCATACTCGGGATTTTGAACTAAGAAAACTTAAAAATACTAATATTTTTAAAAATTCCAAAATTAACAACTCAGCGGACCAAACAATTGTGAAATCATTCAGGACAACTCAATCATTTCAAAAGCCGACAAAAGAAATTTAATAGTCATTCACACATTTCACAAACACCTAAAATCGGCACTTAATAATTCTTTCTCTATTTGCTATAATATTAACAAGCCCAAACTAATTCATATGAACTCTATCTGCCCCAGACTTTATGGTTTTGTAAAAATTCACAAAGATGCCATACTAATTCGTAAAGTGGTTTAATACACTAATACCACGTTTAACGCGGGGGATACGTTTCAGCAAAATTGGGGTTAGGGATTTTTTTTAAATAATGAATATGAATATGAAATGAAACAATAGGACAAACATGTATTTCTTATAAATATAGAAATATAAATAAACATACAAATAAATAAAAATCATTCAGATTCTTCGGCATTTCCAATTTTCTTTTTTATCAAAAATGTGCCTAATGTCATTTGCATTTTTCGTTTGCGTTAAATAAGAAGTTGTCGATAAGTGGATAAGGCATCCATGACACCCCGTCTTGCCTTTGAGCTCCTATCAAAATCCGTGTCATTTTCAATAAATTGGTCAATAATTTCCGTTATAGTGTCTGAACTGCCGTTGACAGTTCTTTTTGCTCTTCTTCAGAATTGCTACTTTCAAAATTCCTTGAGTTCGTCATTAGAAAAACTTTCTACTCTTTCTTCTAAAATCTCTTTAAAATCTTGCACATCAACCTCACCTACACCAGTTTGTTTTGCTAGTTCCACTATTAAAGAAGAATACAGATGTCCAAGAGGATATTTGATATGGACAAAAACAAGAGTTAGAGTGGAAGAACATCGCAGCTGCATGAACTTCGCCCGATTTATTTCTAAGAATTGTCCCTATTGTTGAAGTTGACAAGTTCACCAGTATCTAATCTTCTAATCACTTGCATTTTAGTGTCCAGCGAAATGCTCTTTCTTGTCGCTTTATTTTCGTGTTTCTTATTATCACCCATAATAAAACTAAAAATTGTAATACATATTTACCTACCACTAAATCATTCATTGTATTTATATCTATTTATACTTACAATAATGGCAACAAATGTTAAATAATTAATAATTTATAGGTTATATGTAAATGTACGATGCACTCTTATCAGCGGCGATCTGGATGCTACCCGTTACGCTTTGGATATCGGGTAATCCCAACGCGACGTGCGTCATTTTCGGGGAATACCCTATTCAAATAAAACAGCGTTAAACCGAAACAGCGCTAAGCGAAGTAGCGTTAAGCGGGGTATTACTGTATATAGATTCACCAGCCTATTTAATTTTCTTTCACTTAAACTCCCTATATAAAGTACTAACGGATTTCCGAGATCACCATTTAATTAAAAACTCTATAGAATTATGCAATAAATTAACATACTCTAACATACTACCAAACTCTAAGCTGGTGTCATTTGACGTATCAAATCCCAAATTCCTCCAGAAGACTACATTAAATTAATCAAAGAATCAAAGTAAAAACAGAATTTTTAGAAATACTACACCTATGCTAAGAAAGGTTCTAGCAATGGGATCCCTATTAAGCCTTACAGAAAAAAATTAAACTTAACTTTAGGTAAAAAAACACATATATATATATATATATATATATATATATATATATATATATATATATATAGCTTGTTTCGTAGGCTATGTTTCTACATTTAAAAAAAATCATTGAGGAAAATTACAATTTCTGTCTTAATAATTAGATTAGTACCCTTAAATTCACTGTTAGGTGTTGTAACTAAAACACAAACTTTCAGAGAGTATGGTTTAATTTTTCGCAACAATTGTTTCGCCACACTGTGGCTTCTTCAGGCGAAGAACCATTCTTCCACAGTGTGGCGAAACAATTGCTGCGAAAAATAAAAGCATACTCTGAAAGTTTGTGTTTTAGTTACAACACCTAACAGTGAATTTAGAATGAACTTTCAACAATTAAAAGCCAATACAATCAAATTATTAGTATCATTAGAGGTCAAATAATATTTACCACCTCTCTAGGTGACACACTAGAAAAGAGATTACTAATATCAAAGGACACCAGCCGAGTTTTCTTCGGGACTTTGAGGTCTTCAATACTAGAGGTAAAGTCTAATCAGTGTTGAATTGAAGTTTATAAATTCGGTAATTTTGAAATATTTCGGCATGGTGGATTTCGATATATAAGATACTACAGCTCTAATTTGGAAATCTTTTATGTAAATTTTAATAATCCATATAATTTAGGGAATTCTGTGTACATATAAGGTGTTTTGTTTGAAATAATAAAATTACAGTTTTTGTTATAGACTTAATGAATTTCTGGGATTCGATTTTATTTGAATAAAATTATTAGAACTAAGAAAATTTGAATAAGTAGTTGTCGAGGCATCTACTTGATACATTATAAATTATTAAAAACACAAGCACTTTTTTTAATATCACACATTTTGATATTAAAAGTGCTACTCGTCTTTTAATAAGAAAATTTGATTTTAATATTTGTTTATGTTTCAAAATCTCTTACTTTAAATTGCATTTAATTTCAGTTGAATCATCATTACAATTAATTAGTGCAACTTTAGTTTTGACTGTTTGGAGGACTGGCAGATAGTTTTAAATTATGTTTGTAATTTTTAGCAATAATTGTGATTCTTGACTTGTGAATTGGGTTATAGGAAGTTTAATAAATCAATCGTTATATTCTATATCACATACGCGAGTAAGAAATATTTTGAATGAATTAGTTTTTGAAATTTGAAAAGAATATTTTAAAATGGCTGCATTAACCATACCTTTTCTGCTAAGCAGATAAATTTACTGTTATTTCCAGTCCTAACTCTGATATAAATAGAAATCATATTAAATTGCCCACATTTATGCCAAAAATGGATATTAAGATTCGAGTGAAAGATCAGCCGTAAGAGTGAACTCCGCCCTTTTGCATGCAGTCAAAATTATTTTTATATATTTTCCATACGTTGATAGTACAATTATATATTTATTAATAAAATGCATGTTAGATAAAGACTAAATTCAATACAATATTTTGTTGTTAAGCTTTTCAATTAAGTTAATATAGCAAATATTTTTTAAAGTTATTTTCTAGTTTCTTTACCACATCAGATATTTCATTATTGTTGCAATTTAAAAGTTAGAATATACTGTAGGATTGCACTATTCAAGGTATTAATTTCGTCAAAAGCTTGATCAAGATCAGTAAATCTGGGAAGAATATCTTGAATAGTTACCTTTGTTGAATGTAAAGTAACATTTCCATTTTAGGAGATAATTCAGATATATATGATAATGAAAGTGCAAAATGATATGAACCTTTTACAACTAATAAATATGACTCTAATTGATCTTGACATATAATATTTGAATAAATTAAATCCAAAACATAATTTGAAGTTTTATATAGAGAAGACCCAAAGAACTACAAAAAACAGAAATGATAAAATTATAAACATATTTTTAAATTAATGCATATTATTTATAACAGCTTATAATTGGATTATTTTAACAAAGCTCTGTTATCCTCCAAATCCTCTACATAATTCTTCTAACCAGCTCCTCTATGATACTACTTTAGTTAGTCCAGTCAAAAAACGCCTCAGATACCTATCCGAAAAATTCGCTAAAAACTTTTAACCTTTTATAGTATCCCTATACTGTTCCTCTAAAAACCTCAGTCCTAAATGTAAAAACCACATTCTACCACATATGAATTAATTTCATGGTTGTATCCATCTACTCACTAATAATTGGCGCAATATAACTAACAAACAAGGCAAAGACACCTACATATGTTTTGCTACACTCTGGTGAAACATATGTAGTGTTTAAAATTTAAAAAAATCTCACTTTATCAGATAATAAATAAAATTATACGTTTCTAATATCACACACGGGATTTATTCAGTGACTATAAAAATAAAACTACAAGGTCATTATCAAACTTCTGTAAGTTTGATAATGGCCCAGTTTAATTTATCACCAGATAAAGTTCCTGATTTAAAATTTATCACGAAGTTATGGCTTCAAGCATCCAATAAGTTAAAAATAGCAGATGTTTTAAGATCTTTCTTGTTATTTACAGATTAGTAGAATTTATTAGTAGGAAATAGCCTTGAATGACGTTCAGATTTAATTAATTGCGTCTGATTATTCGCTCTTTGGAAATAAAAACCCTTTGAATATCTACTCTTCCCTGAACTAGGATATTGTACGACACGTGAGGCAAAGCCAGAGCGTAGTAAATATTAAGCAACGAATCTCAAGACAAACAACTTCTTAACTTTCAGCCTCTCATTGATAACGTTCTTAAGAATTTTCTACTTACCGTGGTGTTTTCTCTTGTTATAGGCGAACGTTGTATATTATAAAATTGTACAAGTTCAGTTTTATCTGCATCTAAGAGTAGCTTATTTTTATTGCACCAAGCATTAAATTCTTCGTTTGCTCTTTGGATTTTTGAGATAACTCGTTTTTTGTCTACATCGCATAATTTATTATAAATCCCTCTTTTATATGATATACAAGATCATTTGTAAATAAGGCGGATAAGAAAGGGACAAGAGTCGATCCTTGTGCCACACCTCTCTTCATATCGTATGTTGCTGACTTTTCTTGACTGAGTTGAACATGCATTTTATATCAGTTCCAAAATATTTCCACGGCTACCGAATGCATTTAATTTAGACTTTACAAAAGCCAGTCAACTATATCGAATGCACGTAATAGATCAAAAAACAACGGAGCTATGAACAAGCCACAGCCTCACTGTTAAGAGATATTTTCCATGAGATTTACAGATATCGTCTCAGTTAATCTATCTTGTCTAAATCTATTTTGACTGCTTAACAGTAAATTAAAAATAGCATTCTTAAAAAAATTTGAATTAACATTTAAGACAATACTTATTGTAATTTTTAGTGCATTTGGATATATTTCTGTCTGAAGTGAGAGATTTGTTAACACTAAGGTTCGCATATTTCTTGTCAAGCACATTTTATAACATTAGTAGATATATTACTTATCATTTTTATTATTTCGCTAGAAGTAAGTTTTTTAATAAATAACAATTGACAACATGGGGTAGATGTAGCAGATTGCATTGTTTACTAAGTGTTTCTTCCGCCACCGTTGAAAAATAAGTTCCAAAGATATTTGCAACCTGTTTAGGCTTTTCTATAATAATGTTATTGGCCTCTATTTTAATTTCTTTATTTACATGAAGCTCTCTTCCTAACTCCTTGTCCACTATACTCTTATTCGGTATCATTAGAATTTCTTGATGCCAGAAAGCCTTCCTTGTTGTTTCACTTAACAGTTTATAATTTTTCTTGTAACTTTTATCAAAACCATAGATATACATATTACGAGTACATTGTACTCATTATGAATAGTTAGTGTTTCAATACAATTTTACTATAATAATCTTCACGTAACTCAATAAAAATATTTCTATCAATGATGTGCCAACTTATCTTTAATTTAAGATATGAAACATTAATTTTATTCAGTTAGGCCGTGCTTAATGAAACAGTGTTGTTTTAATTTTAGATTAAACTAATTTATTGCGCCAAAAACAGTTGTAAGAATTCCATACAGTTTTGTTAAGCTAATGACCATTCATGTTCAGCATAACTACACAAATCTCGAGTCTTTACAGCTGCTGGGAAAATAAAATTTTAAACCATCCGTAGCGTGTTTCTAAAATTACTGTAAATCCATGTAAACTCCCACAGTCCCAACGACGAGTGGAAACGTCCCTAACCATTCTCAATATAACCCAAATCCGCACGGGGATAATCAAATATTTTAATTTGGGAAATAAATCTGAATCAACACGCCGCGGCATTATGTGTAAATGAGTTAACAGAAAAATGCGAGGAGAATCAAGCAATTATCTGTGTACTCCCACTGCACAATCACAATGGGACCGCAAGGAATGAAGGAATGAGTATGCGACAGGATAAACAAACAGTGACTTTGCGATTTTCTCTCACATGTCTTATTTGCATTAAATTACTGCCGGATTTGTATGCGAGTGATCTATAACAGTTTATGCGGCTTGTTAATGAGAACTGGGTAACTGTAAACTGTGTATATTTCGATCAATATAGAATGGGGATGAGAGCTTGCGAAGTAACAATTCACCGACGCACTTTTAATTAACAAATGTATACAGTACAACTTTAATTAAAATGATAAATAATTATTCTGCTCAACCTCATCAATAAATTCATAATTTCTACAAGACTGAAAATGTAAATGGTATTTTATTCCTTATATTTTGCAAATGTAGTTTAGTGGTACCAATTATTTAAATGAAACTACAGTTATTTTATGAGTTGCAATGTTTGTAGAGATTTACTTTTATAGGGATCGTTAATACTCACTGTTGTAAATCAGATTTCACTCTCTAAAATATTTGTTCAGAAAATTATGTTTATTTAAACTTTACAATATCCGGTTGAAATAGTGAAACATAACCAAGTGCTTAATTAATCTTTTTATTATATCCTGTTTGTACTATACTAATACTAATCACAAAAATTTTGCCCACAGGATCTGTGTTCTTCCACTCACACTCAGTAACTTTGGATGACTGAAATTGATATCTAATGTGCATACTCGTATTTGTGACAAAATTTTAGCCATTACTGGCACATTTATTCCCAATTTAGATGGGACTTGACATATTATTGTCAAATAGTGTATAACTGCATCAATTTAACACAAATCATTCTATCTAAAGATTACAAAAACAAGAGATTACATTTAATAATTTTTTATTATTGTTCACATTGTATATTTTTCAATGAAATAGGAAAACCTCACATACATGTATTTCAACAAATACAGTTTTCATTCCTTAATGAGCAGATAAGGGCACGTACATGCGTGCTGTATGAATTGTCTTCCTCTCGTGTGACAGAGATGATGCGGTATGCGTGTTTAGTTAAGCACGATGGTTATCTGGTTGGAAGCCGTGGCTCCCACAGAACAAAAAAATGTAAATGATATTAACATATCAAGCGAGACAATAGAGATAGTAGATGTTATCTGTCCGTTGACTAGTAGCAATAAACTTTGAATGAATCCAGCTGCGACTATGCAAAGCGACCAACTAATTTCTACATGCTGTAATGTGACATCACTAATATTTCATCGCATGGTATTTGCACGTGTCACGGATAAATCTCAGTTTACCTGAAAGAGAGTTTTTAAACTTTATTGTTTCGAAATAAATTGCTTGGTATTTATTTGAAGATGTGCGTAATATAATGCAACATGTAATTAACGACAATACAAATAAAATACGAATGGATTGTCTTCACAAGAAGACAATCTATTGTTTATAACTGTTATACTCATGATTTCATAATACTGAACAATCCAGAAGCTGTTTTGGTTTTACTTATAATATTTTAGCAAATATATAATATAATGCATTCAAGATTTAGTGTTAGAGATAAATTTTATCCAGAATAGAAGGTAAGAAGATGTTAACCTTTTTTCCCATCGCTACAAAAATATTGTAACAAGAATCTAAATTTTATCTTTTGTGTTTTAAATTATTTGTTTTACTACTACTAAACATCTTTATTCACAGAAAAATAAAATCTAATACATGTAATGGATAAAATAAAATCAATTCTGATATGTTCTTGTTCTTCTGCTCCATGGCTATCGACCGGTGGTCTTTCAGCCCGTATTTGTTTTATTTATATTAATTATTATTTTCACTATTGATTATTATTATTATTTTCATTTTTCAATTATTATTTGGTCTGCTTTCTAAATCAAGCTAATAATGAAGCTTCTGCGATGACAGCTTAATTTCTACATTATTTAATTTGATCATTTTCTTCCTATTAAAATCAATCTTAATTCATTTCTTTTTTCAAATTTGTACCAAATGTACTTCTCAGTGAATTTTTATAGGGTTGTGTTTTAAGTCGTTTCGTTTTTACTTAATTTCTTTCGATGCACTTCTCTCAATTTTTGGGTAACATCATAATACCACAATAAAACAACTTCTGGCCTTTCTCAGCAAAATAATAAAGTAAGTGCTCTTTGGCATTATTGTCTAGATTGAATTGTTCACCATTCAGAAAGTTTAAAAAAATCATAACAAATAGTAGTGCGACGGCGCCAGGTCTAGTGAGCATGGTGGATAGTCCATCAAATACCATCCAAGCTCCAGCGACTTTTGGTTGGTCACTAAACTTGTGTATTGTGGAACACAATACCCTATTTAATTTAAGTATATTTCGTTGATAACTTTACTTAATTTGTTCAATTGGCACACAGCCATATTCAATTTTGTTTATTTTTTTGTCTAATATATCTAAAAACATAAACAAAAAGCTCTTTCATTAGTATACCCTAAGAAACTTTTAAACAATTTAGATAACTGTTCTGTTCTCTGACAGACAATGGAAAACCATTAATTTTAATTAATAAAAAACTAAAGTCATTCAATACAGTAAGCGCCTATAATAAATCTAATGAACTTGCTATAATACTAAACGAGCAAACAGATATAAATTAACTCACCCTTGTTAAATTTGTAGTCGAATATTAACAGTTCCCCTTATTGTACTAGTAAAAAAACTTTTATTGGCATAAAAACTTTATCATTCTACTGATCTGCTTCTCCCATAGCAGTCTTGCCAAAACCTATACATCAGCCCCATTCTCTCTCATCTATCTAGTTACCCTCCTGTTTTCCCTCCACCTTCTTCTCACAAACCCTTTTACACCCTCCTCTCAAAATAACTCTATGTATCTATCCCATTCATGCATAGCACATACCTTACATACCTTTTCCCATTCCTTGTATACCTTGGATTTTATGTGCTCCTGCGCCAAAACATCCTTGCCTTGAGATGCAGGACTCAACTTCCATTCACTTCATTTTCATCCATGCCTACACATTTACCCCATTCGCTAACCAATCATTCACAACATTTTTGGACACTATTCATATCTCTTTGTGTTCCATTCTCCACTCACTAAACCTTATTTTTATCATCTCTTTCACTTATCTCTTATTATCCAATTCACATACTTCTCATACTTCATGCATTGCCTTCTCATGCATACTAATTCTATTTGTTTCCTGAAACAGTTGGTACCCAGGCGTTGATCTTGTAACCCCTTGAAAATCATGTTGCCATACTTTTCTGGCTTTACCCTGTAACCATTTGGCGTGTTTACTGTATTCACCTGTGCGGTTTTATATTTTTCTTCGATTTTGTCCCATTTTTTCCAAACAAATATTTGCTTTATTTTTAACTTTTTCGCTTGGTTTCAACATTAACGTCTTCTAAATACACTTAATTATTTTCGGTATTTTGATCTACAAATTCTATATCTTCTTCTAAAACCTCTTCCGCAGCTTTCTTACTGCGTTTCATTTTGGATACTTTCTCATTTATTTGAGATTAACTAACTTCAATGTTATCTGATTTCTCAGACCTAATTTTTTTCTCAGCATCTTCGTCTGACTCGATGTTATCTTCATACAATTCTTTATACTTATTTTTAACATACATTTTTTTCATATTCTTTACTTTCCAAACATATAAGAGTGCTGCAATTTTATATTTGGAATTATTTTTATGTCGGTCTCATTATCACCTTCACAGTCTGAATATTTGATAATCCCAGATTTTTCATTTGTAGGTCCACTCTCCATTTTAATATCGTATTCATCGCCAGGTAATCAGAAGTAACGACTGCTTCACCTTCAAAAGCAGCATCATCTATGAATGGGTTGTTTGATTGGACATCTTCATCTTCGCTTCCATCATCAGAATCATTATATACCAACATCTGTTTAACTGAGCAAATCATTCATTGCTCAAATATTTTATTTTCTTGAACTTTTCATTTTTGTTTATCCTCTTTTAAATTCTCAAAAGTGTTAATGTTTTTTCAAGATTTGTTACCATCACATTTATCTTCATTTTCGCCTACAGTTTTTTAAGTGTTATTCTTCTTCAGATCCGTTTTTCAGTTTGTTATTAATCTTCATTTACAATATCTTCATCACTTTGATTAATTAATTTTTTTTTTCTTAAGTTTTTCTTTCCTATTTTATGATTTTTTTAAATTTCCTAATTTTCATCAATTTGAGACTCATTTATAGTTTCCTCTACTTATGCCTTTTGTAATATTTGATTTTTTCTTATTTTTACCTTTTCTGTTTAAAAATTCAAGAAAACGAAATTCGCTAGATACTAAGAAGGTAAAACCAAAATAGGTGTAAAGAAACTCGCAAAGAGTAGGATGATAAACGACTGACCGAGGTCATAGAAGATAGTAATAAAGAAAAGTCATGAGCCTTTCACAATTTTCTTCATTACTTTTTATCATCCTACTTTTCACAAGTTTCTTCAAACCTATTAAATTTGAGCTTCTGAATCTGCCGAATTTCTTGGAATTTGTACGTTATCATTATTACAATTGTCAATAGTTTCATCAACATCCGATTGGTCTTAAAGGTGTTTTTAATTGTTTGCTTTTTTCTCCTTATCAGAATCTTCAATTTCTTTTTCATAGAATCTTGTATATCTATATCAAAATCATCATCGAGTTTTTTATCTTCAAATTCTTACCTCTTACGTTTGAAAATGGTACGTTAATGTATCGAAACCATTGGTCACCAAATAAATAAAAACTGTTATAAAAAACAACGTAAAAAGTGTGTTAAATTTGTTATTAAGTATGTAAGTATAACAAAGTAAAAGTGCTAAGTTGGATTTTTAATACAATTAGTTTAATTAATAACGTTTTCGGTAAAATACTAATGATATTTGTTTGATGATTAAGGCCTAATTTTTCCTTCATTTTCAAACTCTCTATAATATGAAGTAAAATGTTGGTGTGTTGCAAATATATGAATATATGTTTATGAAGATAAAATCCAAAAGGAGTCCTAGATTTGACCCTTGAGGAACACTACTATGAATATCATATTCTTTGGAGATAAAATATTATGACATTACCGATATTAAATGCTTTTAATCTCTCTATTTTTTTAGGTGCGATCGTAGGTAACAAGTCTTAACAATTTGTGTTGCTTGCTGTTTTTGCTAAAGTTGCAGACATGATACAATTCTTCTATTAAAATTTTCCGTAACAAATCCCAGTAAATGTGGTTTGATTTCTGCAATTGCTTGTCTGATGTTCTCCTTCAGTTCTGGAATCGTAGCAAGTTTGTTGACATAGACCCTTCCCTTAAAATGGCAGGAAAATGTTTAGGGGGTAAGATCATCATAAGACCTCGCTGGCCAATTTATATCGCCTCTTTGAGAGATAACATGACCAGAAAATTTGGTTTGAAGTAAACTGGCTGTTTCACATGCTATGTGACATGTGACTTCATCTTGTTGAAAAAAAGAAAACCAAGGACTCTAAATTTTGTTACTAAAAATCAACAAGGTCTGGCAGAAAGAGAAAATACTATCTGAGTGATCAGAAACATTACTGGTGCCAATTTACAAGAGCGGAGAAAAACATCGAGGTATATTTACTGAACACGATCATCAAAATCTTGAAACATCAATTGAGAGAAGGATTAGAAACAAAATAGAAAGTAAATTATACGAGGCACAAAGCGGATTTGTTAGGGGCAGAAGTATCCAAGATCAGATATTTACACTAAAACTAATCACCGAAAAAACAAAACAACAACCTACAATCTTATATCTAGCTTTCATAGACACATATAAAGCATTTGACACAGTTAGAAGAAGAATTACATGGAACATCTTAGACGACTATGATATTGACCACAAACTGATAAGAGTCACTCGAAGATTAAATGATGATAATATCTCATTCATTATACAAAATAACAACAAATTTATACCGTTTGTTGACTGAAATAATTAATAAATGCAGCAGTAAACAAAACCACTAAATATAGGATTTTACAAATTAAATAACATTGGAATATCGGAAGGCGTGTATGCGGATGATGTGGTCATATGTGGGAGCAGCAGCAAGGGCATTGAACACAATAACAGTATGTAAACAGACAATAAATTAATATTAATTCCATATGGAATGAAGATCAATATACAAAATACAAAGGCAATAGTTATGAGAGATAGAGAATAATTAAACATAATAGTAGATAATGAAGAAATACAAGAAGCAAAAGTCTGTAAATACCTAGCAATAAATAGTGCAACAAATAGAAAATACGAAAAACTCAAAACTAAAAAACTTAGCAAAACTCTTCCACATAATGAAGAAAAAATTCACACAGAATTAAGAAATTACAGGCGAGACTAAATTAAAGGTTTTCAAATCAAAATACAGGCCAATATTAAAATTTGTGTGTAAGCCGTGGACGATAATTAATAGACAAAAAATTAAAATACAAACAATTGAAATGAAATTCCTGAGTTAGTCAAAGGAATCGCAAAAATGAACAAAATAAAAAACACAAAAATTAGAGAAGAATTGTAAGTGAAGTGGCAATAGTAACATTTATAGAAAGGAGGCAAATGAGCTGGATGGGCAACAGAATCACAAAGAGGGTATGGCAAATACGGACTATAAAGAACAGAAGTAAGGGATCTAGGAAAACATGGCAAGAAGGAGTGAAGAAGATAATAGAAGAAAAGGGGAAATCAATAACGAAGGCAAAAAAAACTGAGCCAGGAATAAAAAGGATTGGGCGAAATTTAAACCCTATCAACTAGCTCCCTTCCACTCCATTGAACTTATTCATAACTATTTAGTATAAAAGCAAAAATTGTAGGTCATAAACAACTTGTCATCTGTGTGATGAAGCCACTGTGTGGAGAATCAATTGTCGCAGTGTTTCGACATCAAAAATTCATAAATTTTTAACCGGAGCATTTCATTTACTACTTATTTATGTAGTTAAATGTTATGAATGTTGGTCTATTGGTCTAAAAGTTTGATAATAACCCAACAAGAAAAAAATATCCATTGGAGTTAAATCATGGCCCAGGAAAAAATTCAAGAACTCGCAACAGAGACGAATTTAACATTTCTTCATTCCGCTGAAACTATGTTTTTTTTTCGTTATAATTAAAAAAATGTAATTCAGGCACCAAAAATTGTCTGAAATCTCCATTTTGAGCGAATAGTAAGTGCGTTTTGGATTCGTCGCATTCCAATAGCAGTTTGACCGGCATCCTAGAACATAATTGAATTTGATTGCATTTCTATAAGCTTTAGTTATTTGTTTAATACGGTATAATGGCGATTTGTCACATTTAAAGTGCTTGTGCGCTTCCTAAATGCAAGGTTCGGATCGCCACAAAGATACTGATTTCTACTATCTACGTTGTCCGCGGTTTTTGATGATCTTAGTCGACCCATTTATGGGTTTTCCAATATTGTACTAATCTATTTAAACTTCTTTATAAATGTTCGAATGAGAAATATGCTCAACCACCCATTTAACTGATGAAAACCTCGAATATAGGCACTGCAGTCGTCAAATCACATTTTTTGTTGTTTGATGTGCCTTCCACTCCCGGGAAATGCTTTCCAAATAAAAAACTATTCGTAGTGTTTCAATTAAATTACTCATATAGAGTAGTAGCTGGCCTATATTCTACTCTCTAACAGAAAGTAGACGTTTATACATGAAGTATATAATAAAATGGGTTAAAGTCTTTTAAGTAGTTGCAGTAAATAAACTAATAATTTTAAATTTCGAAAACATTTCGTGAGTCTACAACAATGACTACAGTATTTTTAGTAAGACTCATTGGTTTGCATTTTTTAATTATCATGAAATATATGTTTACCAATTATTTTGAATCAAATGTTAAACATTAAAATTATGTACAATTTAGGAATTTCATTCAATTATAATTATTTTCGTAAATATCGATAAATAATCAAGAGAAACGCATGTTAACATGAATAACATTTCATTGTCTACGAACTAAATATTGGCCAGAAAACTGTTTGAAATCATTTGTATGAGGCTGGTCTCAAGAAGAAGCTCGATGTTAGGGTGCCACACGAATTGACGTAGAAGAACCTTTTAGACCGAGTCGATGAGTGAAATTCTTTGGTAAAACATAGGAAAAGTGATTAATTTCTGAAGTGAAACATTAGTGATGAGGAAAAATAGGTCACATTTGAAAACAACAGTGGCATAAAAGCTGTCGCACGCGACACTATGAGCTGCTCCAATTGTGCTAAACACTCAATTCGGACATCTACTGTCAACTAATGGCCAGATTAAAGCAGGCGATAGACAAGAACTGGTCAATAAATAGAGGGTTAATTATTAATTAATATGAAGGGTATTGCATTCCATCAAACAACACAAAACAAAGAGAGGTTCTATAGCTTCCACTGTGTGGAAAATTTCACTTTAGAGAACCTTATGAAAATGAGTTAGTCAAGTTCTTTTACTAATAGAAATGAGTAGTTCTTCAATCCCGGAATTATGAAATTACCTTCAAAATGGATAAAAGTTATCGAATAAAGCATATATGATCTAAATTTTATACTCCCAACTATTTCATCATCAAATTATAACGAAAAAACAGAATTTACATAAAATTTTGAGAAGAATGGTTGTGTGAACTGTAAACATTTTGTTATGAACAAAAGGAGGATATTTTAAGAAACTTTAACAAATGTATTGGCATTAAATGTATGAAAAGTGGCTTCGGAATTTGATATCAACAAGTCTACCATCAATCGAATTTTGAAAGCTAATACTCTACAAATTCAAAATCCTCAAGCAAATTTAAGCAGTTGATCCTGATTTAAGAACTTAATTTCGTGAAATTGTAATGGAAAAGTGTAATAAAGATTAGAGGTTTACAATTTGTGTGCGTTTTTTTAGGTTAATGTACTTTTGAAAATAAAAAGCCCAACAATCGTCTTTGCTCTCAAATTGTAACAACATCAAGAACTCCATATCCAGAAAAACTTAATGTATGTGCAGGAATTTTTAAAAAAGTCCTTGGTCCGATTTTTATTGAAGGCAACAAGTATTTAGATTTACTACGAAATGGAATCGCGAATCAAATTACAACAGTCGCGAGTGAGGATTATTTAAATTTAGCATTTTCAAGCAGGTGGATCGGCAAAGGAGGTATATTGAATAAAAGCGCGGTTATGTCTGACACTATATCAGAGAAACTCACAATTAAGGAACTCTAGGAATTTTTAGTTAAAATAAGAAAAAAAATTAAACTCCAGAAATATCTAAACTTCTAGATGGACTTAAAGGCCAACTTACTGAAGCGAATATTAGAATAAATGGAAATAGAAGGAGAAAAACCAGTTAAAAAAACATATTTTACAATTAGAACGCGATAATATTTAGAAAAATATAGTAATTTTTAGTATACAAGAATCGGAAAATGATGGTCTACTAACTGCAGTCAAATAATTAATGAAATACTAGGAATCTCGCTAGACCAAAGTGACATTTCTAATTGCTTAGGAAAAAATAAGAGAAAGAAGCCGATTTTATTGAAATTGGTAGCGGTTGAAAAGAAAAATAGAATTTTGTCAAATACAAAGAAATTAAAAGAAACAAATTTTGCAATAGCTAAAGTATATAAGGTAAATAAAACACTTGTTTTGTAATTTCACTACTTTTAATGTCGGAACTGCGACATATGTTTCGCCACACAGTGGCTTCATCAGGCAGATGATTAATGGTTGTTCGAGACTACAATGTTATCTTATATACTAATATTTTGAAGTGGGGAGAGGAGTCAAAGTTATATGTTAATTAGTGGGGAATTATTAACGTCTAGTTGGTCGTTGAGGAGGATGCCGCGTTTGTTGAATTTGTTTATCTCTAGTTGTTCGAGCAGGTTCAACTTCTTGCCTTTGTTGCAAATATGTAGTATTTTGAACTTCTCGTTGAATGCGTGTCCTGAATCCATGAGATGGTTGGCATATGTTGAGGATGACTTTTTGTTGATGAAGCTTCTTTTATGCTCTGAGATTCTGTCTTCAAAGCTACGGCCTGTTTGTCCTACATAAACCTTTGGGCAATCACCACACTCTAACAAGTAGACACCAGATTTTCTGTTGTTTTCGATCTTATCTTTTGCGTTGTTAATATGTTTATGCAATGAATTGTTTGTTTTATATGCTATTGAAATGTTGTGTGACATTAGTTCTTTTTTAATCGAATCAGAGGGGGGGCCAATATAAGTAAGAGAGCAATAGGTGGAATTGGATTTATTGTAAGATAACGGGAATATTTGTTGAAGGATTTTTTGTTTTTGTTTTTTATTTAAAATGTTCATTATTAATTTTGAAGGGAAACCATTGTTTGAAGCAATTTTTAAAATTCTGTTAAGTTCTATTTGAAATTTGTTGTCGGATAAAGGAGTATTTATTAATCTATGGATAAAGGAATTGTATGCTGCTAATTTATGAGAAAGGGGGTGAAAGGATTTGAAATGAATTGTGGTATCTGTGTGGGTGGGTTTGTGGTATATGTCAAATTCTAATTTGTTTGTATGATGTGAAATTGTGAGGTCCAGGAAATTTAACGCTTTATTAACTTCGACTTCCAACGTGAATTTAATGTTAGGATGTAATGAGTTGAGATATGTCAAGAAAACATCCAATTGTCTTGATGTACCATCAAAACATACTAAAATGTCATCGACATATCTCACCCAATACAAACATTTATTAAAAAGGTTGTTTTTACTAATTTTTTGTTCTAAATTATCTAAGAAAATTTCGGCGAGTAATGGACTTAGAGGATTACCCATTGCTAAACCGTACGGCTGACTATAAAAGGATTTGTTAAATTGAAAGTAATTTTGATCCAAACAAACTTTTAATAAGCTTAATATTTCGGCGGAGATTACTGGATTGACACCCCTTGATGTAAAAAGATCTTCGACGATTCCGATTACCTCCTGGGGGGGTACGCTCGTAAATAAGCTTGTTACATCAAAGGATGCCAATAAACAATTACTGGGAATTATTGGCATCCTTTGATGTAACAAGCTTATTTACGAGCGTACCCCCCCAGGAGGTAATGTAACATGACCTTATATCCAATTTTAAATTCGGAATCCAGGATGGTCAATTAACTGAACATGCCATCTCGTGCCTAATAAACAATATCTATAAATCTTTTGATTTGGGAAAAAAGGATTATGTTTGTTAATAGATCTAAAGAAAGCTTTTGATACTGTCAACCACGAATATCTACTTTATACTCTAGAGATGATGGAAATGCGCGAAAAGGTTTATGAATTTTTCAAAAGCTTCTTGTCATCAAGGCAACAGATTGTCAAAATTAGACAGCAAAAAATCATTGAATACGGGGTTCCTCAAGAAATAGTTCTAGAACCACTCATGTTTATATTACATATAAATTGTATGTTCAAGTAGAACTTGGTATTAATAAAACAGTTTTCTATAGTAAACTTCTACAATGAACACAACTCAAAAATCATACATTTCTTTTTACATGAATAAAAGTACTTTACCACCACCCTTTAAACACATATTATTTCTTAACAACGACTGCATTACTAACATTGATAAAAGATATTTTTCAAAATATCAATGATCAGTTTTGCAAAAGCGGTTTTTAAAATTATGATACAAAAAATGGCAGATATCCAACCAATTTTCTTTTCGAGAAGGCAAACGTCATGGACCTCCGTCGCCTTTACGCCAAAACAATTATACTTCAACAAAGCCGTAACATTTTTATAAAAATTTCGCGTTGCGATGTCACAAGAGAAAGAAAGAGGTCTTGCCTAATTACCCCGAGCAAAGGCGGAACTAGGGAAACGAAGCCATCTATATATAGGACCTCTACTCCAAAATGAAATACCAATCGAATATTACAATCAGAAAAAAACTATATTGAAGAGAAATATTAAAATGTAGCTATTTGAAATTGAAAACAGACAACCGCAGAGGATAATGGGTCTGTAAAAAATCTAAGATATTTATAAATATATGTGTGAACGTGTTACTTAATGTTATATAGTGTTTTCATTTATTTTATCTAAATTGTGGTGAACATTTTATAGTTTATTGAAACATTTATACGTTTTTTTATATTTTTTGCTACAAGTATTTAATACGTTTTTGTTTTAGTCGTATGCGTACAGTGCGTTCACATTTACAAAAGATTTTAAGTTAATGATTTTAAAAATGTACGTTAAATGAGAATGAGCACACGTAAGTTTTAACTTTAGTAACAATATTTCGTTATTTTACCAAAATTGGTTATTTATAATTTTATGTAGATTCTGTAAAAAGGAAATGGTTAGCAATAAAGATTACTATTATTATTATTGCTCTGATTAAGATGCAGCAATCATTCTATTGCCATCTAATTTTACTACTATTTCAAACAATCTATCATTTAATTTTGATTAGAATTACAAAATTAAATGATAGATTGTTTGAAATAGTAGTAAAATTATATGCCAATATTATGATTGCTGTATCTTAATCAGATCAATAATAATAATAGTAATCTTTATTGCTAACCATTTCATTTTTGATTATTTTTATTAGGAGTTTAACATTATTACAATCTTAAAACACGCTATTTAATTAATCCACGTTTCACTAACTTAATGTCTTTATCAAGAAAGATTTGCGAATTATTAATTATGTAAAATAAGGCAACATGTTTTTCTCGGTAATTAGTTCCTTGGACAAAGAGCAGTATAAAATAAAATTCTAGCGCTATTGTTTCCGGGCGTTGTTCTATATTGTTGGAAGTGGATGTTTTCGTTGTTGAGAGCACCTAACTTCTATAGCTAATTAAGATAAGAACGCTTCAATAGCCAATTAATAGTACTACGCTTTACAACTACACGCACAAGAAATTAGAAATATTTAAATAAATTCAATAGACGTTTTAATTTCACTAAACTATTTAAAAATTAGAATTTATTTAAATTAGGATCTTATGAGAAATTATTAATAATAAAATCTATAGCAAATAATTGTTTAATGCATAATGATAAAAAATAGCTTACTTCTTTATTAAATTAGGAATAATTATGTTTTTCTCTCAAATGTTGTAAAAATCAGAATTGTTATTTACTTTTTTATTAAATACTTAAACAGTAAATATCTAATTTTGGTTATAGAAAATATAAATAATCAATTTTCTAGATTATATCGTAATCGTGAATACATAGCGAGTACAATTTCAGATCACAATAAAACGCTAGACATTCCTGTACGTATAGTTTCCAAACCGGTCGAGGAAAATGTGTATTGATTCTATCTGAAGATCTGCGCTGATAAACGCGATTGCGAGCCGAGATTAGATCGAATTGTTATAATTAATGAATTACAGTGTAGCTGGTGGATCTGCACAGAGAGAAATCCTTCAAGTGGGAAATTAAATGTAGGAAGTGCTCCCTGCGCACGACTTTGTTGCATCATCGCAATTAATTACAAATTACTAACGATTCCGGCGATTTGCATACACTTTCCATTTACCTGCAACGATTGGGAAATATCGAAATATTGGAAAACGTGATATCCACGAGAAAAGTTACTTAGATTTCATTAATAGGAAGGAACATCTTTAAAAGATAGTTAATTAGTATTTTTTTATTGGATATAAAATTAGGTTCTTTTAATTTTAAATAATTATATTATTATTTATTTTTCTTTAGCATATATTTTATATTACAATCAAAATTTACATCCAGGAAGACATTATAAACAGTTTCAAAATTACTACATTGTTACATTCCTCCGCGCCAATCTGTAATTTAAAAGTGCATCACTGATTAGTGAATCATTGCTAATTGCACTCATGTATGTAATCATGTTAGGCATGAATAAGTGAAATGATTTCATTTAATCGCGCTCTGAATAATAAGTAATGGCTGATGCATAACTTTCCCTCTCCGCGTTCAAACTTTACATATTAGAGACCCCAAACTTGAAGATAATAGTAATCGATTCGCAAGTGTTAAACTATTCCACACGCATAATTCATATGACGGTTATATATTTTATCTATATAATAAATTACGAGTTACAGGGGTATTCTTTAATTTTTTAATTAATTTCGCAACTTTATCATGTTAAAAATAAACTTAGTGTTGTACATTCATATGCCTTTTTGTCAAGTCTTAACTTTGGTTTTGTGGTTTTGCTATTTATCTTTCTATCTATTCCCAGTTGTATAATTTTATTGTAAATGTATAATTTTCAAATCATATTGAGAAGGCTGTGACTTGGTGAAATTCCATTATATATGTAGCAAGTAAAACGCCCTGGTTGAGAACAACACAGTTTTTAATGTCGAAACACTGTGACAATTGTTTCGACGCAGAGTGGCTTTTGTGGATGTGTCTAGAATGACTGGGTTGTCATTAATATCTACAAATATGTCTGCAAGTAATTGATATTAACCACATTGATCTCGATAATCTTTATTATTATTAAAACATCTATTACCTCATTATCGCAAATTTAATTTATATTATTTATTATGATATTTTTTTGGTGATTATATTCAAAAATTGCAATTATTTCAACTATCTCAAATTCATTCCATCCAGGAATAATAGTAGAAACCGTAGTTCTCATGTACCTAATGATATGCAAGTGCACATTAGGTTCAAATCCTGCTTCAGGCACATTTTTTAATTTACACAAAATTGTTAAAATACTGAATACATTGATTAATTCTAATTGACATACAGGGTTTATTATGAAAGTAAAGTGATTTTCGACTTTCTAACCCGGCGCAGTTAAGCGTTTGCTTAAACAGTGACACATAATCAAGTATTGTGTGCGACTTTTCATGAATACAACTGAAACATTCCAATGTTTTAAGAGGCCATCAAGGATGACTTCGTTTCAAGATTACAGTTCATGAGAGCCGAAAGAGTTGAGAAAACCGTCAGAAAAGCCCTGACACCCTAAAAATATCCACATTTGCGGTAGTTGAGATCTGCAAATGCGCAAGGTCTGCATGAAGCTTGTTCTGAAAGTATTGTCCGAAGACCAGAAAGGACTTCGAGTTTCGCGCTGTCAAGAATTGTTAGATTTGGGTCGGACTTTCTTAACTTAACCGGAGACGAATCCTTGATGTTTGAGTACGACTCAGAATCAAAAATGCAGAGCAACGTGTGGCACATAAAATCATCATCCCGAATGAGCAAGTCTCGCATCAAAGGGATGCTCATTATGTTTTTTTTGACGCCCGAGAATTTTGATTTCTTGAATATTTTTTTTTCAACTCATTATGAAATTATTATCAATTCGTTGTCTATTAATCCACTTTGAGCTTGTACCATAGGGAGAAACGGTCAAAACAGCTATTTACCTGCAGGTACACAACAGATTAAAATGACGGGCTGAAATTGTGAGGGCTGACATCAATGACACGGCTAGGCTCCACCATGACAATGCTCCTAGCCATCCGGCCTTCATCCTTAGCAATTTCCTAGCCCGAAGCAACTGAAGAGAAAAAACTCTGTTCTTTTGGAAAACATACAAAAGCCTATTTCAACGTTACTAAGAGACATTCCCGTCAAAGAATTTCAGAGTGCCTTCCAACCATGACAGATACATTTCTGCAAGAGTATTTTAAAGAATTTTAAACATTTGTACAATATTATTGGCATAAAAGAGGGCAGACATTGCTCGCCAGGTAAACCAAAATATTACAACAGTTTTCAGATGTTGGTCCAAATTATCCAAGGAGTCACCCTGGATTTGGACGTCCCTGTAGGACTGCATATCGTGAACAACGTCGCTTAAGCAACAAGTAACAGATTTTCAACTACTCGATCAATTGCAAGTGATTGGATGAGAGGTGTACGACCCAGAATGTCAATGTCATCTGTTGATCACCGGATAAGGTCTTATGGGCTGCATCTATATCGTTCATTTTTATGTCATCCTCCACACCACTTCACCGTTTACGCAGGCTGAAATGGAGCAACGAAATAGCAAATTAATACAGTTTGTTAATATAAAAATGGTTTTTCATTCAATTCAAATTTTCTTCGCCGAATTCTTCTTAAAAGATTTGTGATTATCGCTATCAGCAGCGTTATTTGCATTAATGATCAAGCAAGGTTGTTAAAAGGACGACACCATATCCAGTAGCTCTTTCTCCACAATGGAGAGGCCATGTCTACGTATATCCAAACATCAGGCCAAATGTGAACCGACAAACAAACTGGCGCAGTTTGATTGCGCATTACTTTCGCCACTGAATTTTTCATATCAGCAACGGCTGAAGAAAATTCGGAAAAGTAGGAAAAACAAGATTACCCGAAGTTTTGTTAGCAATCGTCGCCATTTCTTGAAAGTCTACGTCGTTGATAAGTACACTGGAGTGATATTTACTAGTTTCAACACCCTGTGCACCAGTTAATGTCGCTATATCAAGAATAATATTAGCCTTCAAATCCGTCTTGGCATAAACCATACCATCTGATAAAACGAGACGCCCCTCGGCGTCCGTATTATTAATCTCAACCGTTCTACAAAAGTATCGTCAAGCCTAGTAGCAGTTGAACCTTATAAATTGATGCCAGGCAGAACACAGAGTGTAAATTTTGAGTAAAATTGGCCTTGACCGCGGTGTAGAAGGCTCCTAGTATATCTGCAGCGCCTCCACAGTCTCTTTTCAATCCGGCCATGACGGTCTTGCCCTTAATGCTCAGACCGTCTGTATCGTAGACAATTCCTTTTCCCACTCAGGTGTCAGTGGTGTGACTAAGCACAACCAGTGCTGGCTGTGACATGGCCACGTTCCCACACCATATATACCTCCAAAACCTTTCCATCAAATTCTTCGCCTCCTATTATCAACGGTTTGATGTTGAGTACGTTTCCAATTTCATTAACCTCCTCTAAGAAACATTCCTTTTGTTGCACAGTGTATCGACAATTTAGGTGGCGAGTCAGTTTACTCTTATACTAAGGTCATAATTTTAAGATTTAGCTACTAACATTTTTTCATAATTTATGATATTACGTAAAGCAATATTTACTCTTAAACTTTGGATGAGAAATTTTTGTTCTTTGTTTTTAATGGTCTCGATTCTTAAAAAAAAACGTTAATAAATAAGTATTCTTACACGCCGGTTCTTTGCCTTAAAAATATTAAGTTCATTTGATATTGTGAAATATTTGTTCCTAGTTTTCTATTGCCTTCGTCCATTTCGGCTTTCGGTTTTTACATAGGATCGCTCTTGGTTATCTTTTTGGCTTTTAACGGGGATCACTTAGCCTTCGATTTTACTACCTTCTTCTCGGAAAGAATGTTAGTTGATGATCCTTCTTTGGCCTTGCCGGCCGAGAATTCTTCTGCATTGTCCTTCTTGGCTTCACCTCGGCTACCACTTTTGGCTACAATCCTAGGTGATAGCACCGACGCGACTTCAAGAAAGTAATAATAATAATAATAATAATAAACTTTTATTTCTCAACAGATTATACATCCAATAAGAGAGAAATATAAATAAAGTTAAAGTTAATATCATAATAAAATGGAATGGAATAATCATTTAATCATTTATCATTTAATCGAACTAAAGATAAACTACTTAATTGCAGAAGGGGTAGTATTAAATATGTCTATTAGAAAACTTATTACATAGCCTATCCGAACCTAAGGAGAATAATACTAAATATTAGTTTTTGCGGTTGAATAAACAAAAGATCAGATGCATCTGGAATTCAGTTTTGGAACATAAAAATTTTTTAAGCAATGAAAGTTGAAATGATTTTCATATGGTACAAAATTTTTAACGGTTTCCCTAATAAATTAATCGATAAGTTTTCAAATTAAAAACAATATTAATGTTTTAATAAAAAAATTCTATTGCATGGAAAATTTGACAGAAGGGAAGAAACAGTTTTTATTAGGCTTTTTTAATTTTTAATACTTTTGAAGCCCTTTTTTTCTATATTAGTTTTTTAAATAATTAAATAATTTTTTATCTAGCAAAGTTTATCATAGAGCCAAAAGCCCTCATTATCATTGTAATGACATAAAAATTTGATGTGATTCAGGTCAAAGCTCTTTCTATAATATTTCCAATTGTTCATTGCCGGAAGTCAATTGCCCATAACTTAAATTACAAATCTTGAAATAGAATACATCTTAAATACCATCTTTTTATTTGTAATACATTATATTAATTCTTATTTAATATTATAATATTTAAAGGTGTAGATTGTATCAGTCTAATTTTAGTTCTTCTATTATTTATTTCCTTCTACCTCATAGGGAATTTGCCTTCCAAACTACCTTCTTCAATCTCGTTCTCCAATATCCGAGGCACTTGTTTTGGTTTCGTAACTTACTTGATTTTTGGGGGTGGACTAGTTGGCCTCACGTCCAATCCCCTTTTCGTAGGTCCATTTATCTCGCTCTCGTTAGCCCTGAACTCGTCCATCGCATCTTAAACGAGGTTGCTCAGGTTACCAGGGTTCCACCACCTCATATGAAGTTTCGTGAAGGTGAGAGTCGGCATTGAGTAGAAGAGGCTATGCGACACTAAATGGATGCAGCGTCGTGTGGTGTGCATGCACTACCCCGTTTGAACCCTAGTTCTTCTATTAACTCAACAGAAATTAATCATTTAACTCCTGTGGCATTTCTATTACTTTGTTGAATTGGCAAAACAATAGTACACTGTATGTATCCACTGATAGTCTTCTAAGATTATGTTCAACTGTCTTCTCGATGTATACAAATAAATATGGAAAATAGTGTAATAATAAAAATATTATTGTGAAGCCACATGTTTTAAGGTATTTCTGAAATCTACAAAGTTCCCTAAACCTACTAAGCAGTTTATCTACAATATTATTTGCAGATTCTAATATCTTCAAAGTTGCAGTATTTGTAGCGCCATTGCTAATTCTGCATCCTTGTTGTTAGATGATCAAATTTTTGTGTTGGCCAACAATCAATCTTAGGGTATCTTTTTCTATATATAAAATAAGAATTGCTTTATTTCTCCCTTGCTAATAATAAACTATATAGGGTGGGCCAACTAGTGGTTTCTTTTTAAATCATAGATTATTTTGATACTGACAGCTTTTTTCCGTTCAAAATCTTGACTGAAAGTCAGTATCATAACTCCGCGGTATGAAATGAGTCGATTTACGCTTGAACAACGTTAAGAAATATTCCAAACTTATTTCTAAAGTGAGTGCTTAAAAATCATTTTTTCTGACGTGGCACATTTTCATCTTGGCGGGTACGTTAACAAACAAAATTGACGCATCTGGGGACGGAAAACCCACACATTATTGTCGAGAAGCTAATGCAACCACATAGATTGAGAGTTTGGTGCGAATTGTGGAGTGATGGAATCATTGGACCATTTGTCTTCGAAAATGAGGCTGGGATCAACGTTTCGGTAATGGTGAGCGTTACGGAGCCATGTTATCCCATTTTTTTTTTACTGAAATTGAAAACATGGATTTAGATGACCCCTGGTTCATGCAGGATGGTGCGCTATTCCACACAGCCCATGCCACAATCGATCTTTTGTGTACTAAATTTCCAAATCGTGTTATCAGCCGTCTTGGCGATGTCAATGGGCCGCCTCGGAGCTGCGATTTGACCCCTTTGGATTCATTTTTGTAGGGAACCGTGAAGAGCCGATGTTATGCCAACAATTCAGAAACGATGCATGCACTTCAGCCCAATATCATACAAAAAATCCGTGATTTATAGCCCGAAATCATCAACAAGGTCTTGGAAAATTGGAATGACAGAATGCGCTACTACGAAGCCAGACGAGGCAGCCACTTAAACGAAGTTGTGTTCCATAATTAATGGGAATGTTTGCTCTTACTAATAAAGCAATAATACATAGAAAAAATCAAATTTTGTGCATTTTATTGCATTTTTAAAAAGAAACTTGTATCTGGCCCACCTCGTATATACATTGTTAATACCTTTTTACAGATCAAAGAAATATGACAAATTAGTTAATTGTAAGTTTAATTCCAGTGGAAAACGCTTGGTTCCAATTCAAATTAATAGTAAAACTGCATTCGTTCTAAACTATAATTCAAATAGTTGACATACAAAAGAAAATAAAGCTTACAAACTTTATAAGTAGAGAGCGGATAAAAAAGCTTAAAAAATGTGAAAAAAAGCACTTAAAAAGGCACAAAATTTAGAGAAAAAAAGCATTAGAAAAGCATAAAACCAGGAAAAAAGCATAAAAACACGAAAAAAGCACTAAAAAGCATTAAAAGTCACAAAATTTAGAGAAAAAAAGCATTAAAAAAGCATAAAAACACGAAAAAAGCACTAAAGAAAACTATATTTTCTTGATATGTTACACGTTTATCAACATATTTTACAAAGAAATTTGGCTTAAAACTAAAATAAACATACTTTATTTACGCAATATATAATATCATGTAAGTATTTAAAAATTAAATTGTAATTTTGTATACGTTTCAAAATAACTAAAATCTATTCATAAAAACAGTAGAGCATTAAATAAATTTTTGAAAGTAGAAAAGCTTCTCTTTATTTTAAATTATAGCTGGATCCATTTGAAAATTGCCATTCAAAATCAAGTTTAATTTATTTAATATTAAAAATCCTTCATTTTCAACGAATACTTCTTTCGATATTATTTTGATTTCTTGGCCTGCATGCAGGTATTTTCTAAAATGAATCTGCTTTTATAAAGATTTGATTGTGTTGCTCACAAAATTTAAACGCGATTTTATGTAACTCAATTGTTTTGAAGGAAGCTCTTGTTTCTTAAGAACTGTTTGACAGTCTTTAACTGATTTGCTTGTCGTTTCGGGAATGTTGTATATAACCTTATTAAATTCTTCAAAATTGTTCGCATAGTACATTGTAGCATATAGCCAAATTCCCCATTTTGTTAGCACTGGTTTATGGGGCAGTGAGATATCAGATAATGACTTCTTGAATAATTGTACTCACAGAAGAATATAAGAACTATTTTTCCATATTTAATTAAATCTACAAATGGAAATTTCATTCTTATAGTTTCAGAAATTCGTTTCTATTCATGTGCTAAACTTGTACAATGCACAAAATGCATTATTAGTAAAATTTTGTAACTTGGTATTGTCTACGGCAAAAATAAGCTTGTCAGTCATCATTTATGAATTTTGCTATAATGTTATTATCAGTTTTCTTCAATTCTTTTGTATATATCAAAATACTGTTGGTCGGATGTCTTCATGTTAAACTCATATTATTAAATTAAACAAGTCTGTGGTTTCATCCACACCAAACCACATATAATTATTGTTAATAATATCTTTAGTTTTTTGTATGGTTTCATAGTATCTAAGAGCTACATAATTTTTTCTCGGGAATGCGTATTTTACAATATTTTCCCAAGAAAGATTTAAATGCATTATTTTGTAATTTTCTTAAAGAATGTAAAAGTATTTTGCACAAATGTGAATTTAATTGAAGATGATGCTAAAGATTGTGAAATTGTGCTGTTTTGTTAGTTCAGCTTTGAACTTTTTCAAACGTTCTTGACGTAGTGTTGTTATAACATGTTTTACATACAAGTCTTGACTAGTTAGGATGCAGTTGGGAACTAAAATAAAACTTACTATTTTTAAACATGCCTTACAAAATAATGTATAATTTTCACTTATTAATTCTGGATAGCCTCTAATTAATTCTTGTATTGTGGTTTTCACCTTTTGCATTATGGGTTTTAACCCATGTATATTTATATACATGTGAATTATATAATATAATTTATCTGTGATTCCCCAGGTTAATACGATTCACGCATATAGTAATTTTTGATAAATAAGCAAAGTTTTTGGAATGCCAATTCAATAGTTTATGAATGCGAGTTTGAATATGAAAATTAACGAAAACGGTAAATATGCGCCAGTCGTCCCATCGGTACTTTTGCCGAGAGAAGGAAATTGATACGGTTGCAGAACACCTGATTATTAGCTATCACTTAAATTTGTTTACATTTAATACTTACTGGGGCCCCTATTTATTTTTTAACGACGTTTACATCCGGAATATCATAGGTGTGATTCCTATGAAGCGTTCGTCTGTATTATCTGAATAATGAGACGGTCTATTATATCTACTTATTTATAAACGAATCCATTATAAATTGGTAATTTATACTAATATTTATTAATAATAAAATTCATTATAATTATTGAATCATATTATGAAGATTTTTAACAATTATGTTGTCAAAAGACACGAAGAAAATATGCAATACAAATATAATCTATAAATGATGGGATACAGATTTTTACGAAAATTCTCTATATTAGCACATTAATTTAATATCAGCGTGAAATTATTATTAAATGTTCTTTAAATGTTTAAGAAAATGCTCCAAATAAGCATCAAAATCTAAAAAAAGCATGAAAATAAGCATAAAAAGTCAAAATATGCACAAAAAGTCAAAATAAGCAAAAAAGCCCAAAAAAACTTAGCTCTAAGTAATCACATTCTTCAAGATTCGTATAGATATTAAGAAATTTTTTCGATGCTATTAATATTATGGATAAGCATAATGCTAGAAATCCGCTCTCTATTTATAAGCTTGAAAGGTGAAGGAGCGTTGAAACCGCACACAAAGATGCAAACAAATGTGTTAAATTACATAGATAAACAATATAAAATGGTGATGTGGCCATCATAATTCTTTCCCTATATTTTTCTCGGAAACTATGAGGTTTACGCAAAAAGAATCAAAAACTAAAACCCTCGATTATGTTTTACTGATTGGAGGGTGCTATAGAGCACACCCACCCACCCTTAATATACATAATAACTTTAATTGATAATCGTTTATGATTTTGCTGCTAAAAATAGTCAAACCTTTTATGCAATAAAAAAAAACAAAACAAAATCAAAATTTAAATTTAAATATAAATAACTTTCTCTAGCCAATTTTATCTAATTTAGATTTAAAGTCTGCCCACCCATCATGCATCAAGTTTTGACAAATTCACTCACTTAAAAATTTTACCCATTTAATTTCTTTTTTATTCAGCAAGTTTTGTAATTACTTTCATTGGATACAGCAAGCGATAAGAAATTAAAGTTTATATGTATATGTAGGGTGGGTGGGCGGCATGTAACCCACCCTCCAATCAGTAAAAACATAAGCGAGGGTTTTAATTAAATGTTGTAAAAAGTAAATAAACATAACGTTATTGCAAAATTAAAAATATTTATTCAAACAAATTATTTCAATTAATTTGTGATGTTTTACTGATTGGAGGATGGGATACATACCACCCATCCACCCTACATATACAAATAAACTTTAATAGTATTTAAATTTAGCTTTAAATCAAGCTTAAATAAGATTAGCTATATAAGGTCATTTATATTTAAACTTAAATTTAGATTATGCTTATTTTTTTATTACATACAAGGTTTTATTGTTTTTATCATGAATATCTAGGGTGGGTAGGTTGTTACCGGCGTTCAGTTTACCTGAACGTGGTAACAAATGCGTAATTATATTTTAATCCATTTTACGAGCTACCCATTGCTCTTAATAATAATTTGCATAAATTCCGCATTATTGAAATAATCCAAACGAGATAATTTTCCAAAATGTGCAGCTGCCAGTGCCGAACAATAAATTGGACCCTTTTTCGGCGAACGAGGATAATTACCTGTTCCAAGTATTACCGTGCCTACGTGACAAGAACAAAGCCGCGGTACCTGAGATCACCATATAAAACCAGGCCCGACCATCGCTCTTTACCAGTCGTCTGCCATCAGCAGCGGTGGTCAGCCTGGTCGGCTCCGCCGATTCAAGCCTCTTGTTCTTGTATATATTGTATATTTTCTATGTCTATTTCCTGTCTATCTTTTGTAATATATTTTCTTCTTCTCTGGCCACATGTTTAATTTACACACTTTCTCTTGCTCTTTACTCTGTTTCACAGCTAGCCGGTGCCCATACGTTGACGTGGCGTGGAAGCCCAAGCAAGTATCACCGAAGGGAAACTGTTTAATCGAAGCCTGCGGCTGCTAATCGATGGTGAGCCTCGCCAGGGACCCCTGGGCCACCTCCAGTGCGTGTTGGTTCCAGAAAGCACCGTCGGTGCTACTTCCTTGCCAGTCCACCACGAGGACGTCTTCCGCGCCCACCGTTAACAAGGTGGCGCCTATCCCACTATCCAATCAGCAAATCATAAGCGAAGGTTTTAATAAAAAAGTTGTAAAATGAAAAGAAACAAAAAAAATGGTGATGTGGTCATCATAGTATTTTCCTTACATATTTCTCGAAAATTATGAGATTTGCACAAAAAGGAAATTCTTAATAATTTGCTCAATTTTGGATTCTTTGCAATTACTTGTTAAATGAATTTCATGTAACTCCTATAGTTTATTAGAAGTAATATTCAGAAAAATATAAATATTAAGACTCAACTTAAGAACTAACAAATTCATTTGTATTGGATTCTATCAGTTATGAAAAAGCCATTATTGTCCAATCTCCATTATCTAAATCTATCTAAAATCACAAGGGAAGGGCATTCTAGAAGAAGTCCCATATTAACTGATAAAAAATTAATTGAATATCAGAAGAAAAATAACAAGAAACAAGGTTCTGCCCTGTCCAAACAACTATATCCTGATAGGAAGAACAATAGAAATAGTCCAAGAAAGAAAAAAAGGACAAAATTTTAAAAATCTCTAATTCTAAGGAAAAAAGATTATTAGAAGTTATGAATACAGTCTTAAAGGATATATCCTGATAGGAAGAACAAAATTAGTCGAAGAAAGAAAAGCAAAGATAAAATTCTAAACATCTTCGATTCTGAGGATAAAAAATTACTAGAAGAAATTAACATAGCCTTTCATAAGACTATTGAATGTAAAGAAATTAAACAAGATGATCATACTCTAGTCAAAAAATAGACATTACTTATCAAATTTAATAGTTTGCTAAAATAGGAAGGAAAACTTTTCTTTTAAGAAATAAAACTGTTTATGAAATAAATAAGGAAGAAATAATATGTGAACTGCCTCTACTCTCGACCACAGGAACGTTGGAACATCAGAAGCAATTACTTAAGTACCATGTGAATTTCAATGTATATGATATGCCTACACCCTTCTTTAAAAGAATTGTTCCAATCTTTTCTATTTTTATAAGAATTAAATAATAATATTTACTTGTTAAATTTAATTGTTTATCCACTCCTTCCTAAGGTACAAGGTGTTTACCTTGGCATACTTTGCACTACTCACTTGTTAAATAAATATATTTAAATTTGTAAATGTTGATATATTCCTTAAATGGTGGACTTCATGTTATTGCTAAAATTGTTATAAACTTTACCCAAGTAAAAGTAAAAACATTTGTCATTGTACTGCGGGAATTAAGAATTTTTGAAACAAGTATTTTTTTAAACAAGTACATTTGATGTAGGAATAAACTGTTTAGCCAGTTTTCCAGACATGTAATGTTCTAGACCAATACATTGCACTATTGACATCAAATGTTTGTCTAGTTACACTTTATTCTACAATTCGTGCAACATCATGTTAACCTCTTTAAGCCTAATCTAACACCTCCATCATCCTTCTATTCAATTCCATCAATCACATTAAATTTGCAATTCAGTCTTCGCTCTTGTTTAATTGTGAATGCAGAGTATAGTAATGAGAGTTTATCGTGGAAATTTCAAAAATTGTCCTAGATAAGTCCTAGAGCAGTTTTAATTAAAATAAATCAAACTCAATTACTAATCAAGACAACTTAATTAAGGCTAAAGGCTCTTCTTACTCTCACTTCTCAAGTAAACTTAATTCAATCCAATTTTGAAAGCTCAACAAGCTAATAAAACGAAAAATGTTAGATCCTGACCAAATTCGTAAACTTGAAATTATTGAAACTACACCTGACATCAAGTACTTAACCTAACTTTTCATAGATCTATGCTTAAAAAAAGACATGCTTGATAAATACCATAAAAAGAACTACATCATGATAATCTGTCTTACAGAACACAATTGTTGGCATGGCTAAAACAAAACTATTTTTCCAGGTGCAATTTAGTTGGTATTTATTATTTTTATGTTTCTACGGGAAACAAATAATAAATTGATTGATTGAATTGTTTGATATAGTCTACAGACAAAAGATAAAACTAAAAGTAAAAGAAGAAAGAAAGTGCCTTCAAGAATAACAAGAATATTGTGATGAAAAACCAAAATATTCGATCAAAATGAGTAAAAAAAATAAAGCAAATGCTATAAAAATAATAATGTAGATGAAATTAAGTATCAAACAGAGAAAAAACTGTACATAATTTATAACGAGAGGTAAAGCTATAATATTTCGATGTTAAACAACAATTAGTTAGGATTAACAAAACAACAAAACATATTGATACGGTATAAACTTTCTTCGCTGCACTCTTGATGAAACGAAATTATAATATTAGGTAATTTTCAAAATAAAACACTTGCTTAGTTCCATATTGTTATATTATAAGTTATTTTTATAATTCCTTTGACAATGGTCGTCATTGACCGAAACACATGTCAGGAAACTGAATATAACAATATAAAACTAAGGAAGTGTTTTAATTTATATTTATATCAATTTCAATAAATTCAAATATGATATAAATAAGTATCTTAGTTAGCTTGCGCTTATTATCAACCATGTGTATTATTTTGCGTTCATTAATTTGTATTTAAATATTAGTTATTGGTTAATTTGTAATGTTTATTTCTCCATTATATTTTGTATGATAAAAGGGGTTACCCGTTAAATAAAGATTATTATTATTATTATTATTAATTTGAAATTACCAAATAGTGATGTGGCCATCATAGTACTTTCCCTATTTTTTTTTTCAAAAATTAGAATTAGGTTTACGCAAAAAGGCTATTCTTAATCATTTGCTCAATTTTGAATTCTCTACAATTATTTCTTAAATAAATTTCATGTAACTCCAATAGTTTTTTAGCAAAATTTTCAATTTTAACTTTTTTTCTCGAAAGTTAAAAATTTTATGAAAAACATGTTTTTATAAAACTTGCTCATTTTCTCAATCTCGTTAACTTTTGTTTAAAAAGTTTTGTCATATTTTTCATATTTAAAAAAGTAACAAAATACGGCCTCGAATAAACATCCACTTTCGGTTTTTTAATATTCATCAAAAGCTTTTCAGTTCCAGTTTTTAACGATAAGACCTTAAGTTTAAAGTTTCATCTCAGTCGGATCATTCGTTTTTGAGATACAGCGCCCACAGACATTTTCCCCTATATATACTATACAGGGAAAGTAAAAATTAGAATGAAATAATATAAAACTAAATTAAACTATTATTCGAAGCAGCGAACTCATTATTACTGTAAAATTAGTTTTTAATGAGAAATGCATGTATAAGACAACCTTAAATAATTTTAAATTTGAAGAATATTTTATTTCATTTCGTAAATGGTTAAAAAATTACTAATCCAAGACTTTTAAAGTAGGGTCTGCAAGTCGTTCTTCGATTAATTGTTGCCATTCATCTGGGAATCATTTTCTGGACTATAAAGACAGAGGCCAAATATTTTGAGGCTCTTCAAAAATATATGCCATAATTTGGATCTGGATTGAATTTTGACTTGATAATATTTCTTTAATTGAGTTTTATGTAAATATGACTTTAAAATTTTAAAACTGTAACAATACTTTTTTATTAATGAACTCATGCGTTTGCAATGAACTGTCCAGTTACGATGTTCATCTAAATAAATTCTAAGAAATTTTCTGTCCTTACTTAGAGCTTGCTTCTAAACCTTCAATAAATTGTTATTGAAGTATTTACCATGAGTCTGCTTTTTATAAACCAGGAAGAAATTTGATCTAACAAGTTATTACTATGATGTTCCAGATATTTTGTTACGGAATAACTAATTATAGTCGAGATGCCCTCGGTGTTCATATATATGTTATTAGAAATTTTATATGCCAGATCATTAATGAATATGATAAATAATATACGGCTGAGAATTATAGCTTGAGAAATCCTTAAGTTAATTGTTTTTATTATGTGATAAATAATCTTTGTGAATGTTACCAGTTAAGTAATTTATTTTAACCCTTTAAGTCCTAGAAGAGTGTGCGACTCCTCTGATCCCTTAATTGTCCAACTTATTTAGACAAATAGGATATCTATACAATCAAAAGCACGACTCACATCTACAAAAATTCCAATGGGTTATTCTTCAAATTCTAAATATGTTATGATATTATTATAGAATTCAAGAAAAGCTGTGGTTGTTGAAAATGATTTTCGGAAGCCATATTGAGAATTCGTGATGATAACACATAATTCTAAAGTTTTGTGGAAATATGAAAGTAATGGTACAGGCCTGTAATTTTTTATATGTTTATGATATTCTTTTTTTTTATATATGGATATTATTATAGTTTGCTTTAATATTTCTAGGAATATGCAATTTTCGAACGATAGATTTATCAAACGTAAAAGAGATTTTATTATGTAAGTAGCTGAAATTTTTACAATCTGAAATATTTTTTCATAATGAGTAAAAATTCTTCTTCCTTATATGGTTTGAGAAAAAATGATTGTCATTGAGAAATCGTATTAGATCTTGTATTATTACCCTTATACTTTTTAAGATTATTATTTTCTCGTTTTTGAAAAAAGTGTTAAATAAATTGGGAATTTTTGTTAGATTTTCAATTTTTGTATCATCGTAATTGAAGATATTGGTTTTAATTTTATTTTTATGTATTTGTAAGATAATTTTTGACTTTCCATGTCGATTTTCCCAGATTACTTGTGTATTATCGTTGATTGAAATATTGTATAGATACCCAACCCACATGTATTTAATCGAGTCACCTCTAAACTGATCCCTCTTTTCCCCGCCTATCCCGACACTCACAGTAAAGTGCTGCTGCGGTGATAATTTTTTGAAATCCTATGTGTGTGGCAGTCAGTGGTGTTAAATAGAATTAAGGCTTAAACCTGAACTAGTTCGACACGCTAAAATCGTATTTTGTCGTGCATTCGGGACAACTCGAGGTTCATGCTGGTTGGATTTGATAGTGTCTAACCTGTAGACATCATATGTATCTATCCCTTTTTATATTCACCCAATCCATCTTTCAATACATACGCACGGGGAACATCGATGATTCGTTATTTGTGCGAGTGGAGCTATAAAAACCCCGAAATGAATTTCACATGTTTATTTGGAAATTAAATATATCTGCAATATTAGCATCATATGCATAGGTACAGTAACTGTTACACATTTACAAATAAATAAATTATCTTTGTCAAGATTTATAGCTGATAACTTAATAATACCTTTGATTGATATATTCAATGAATGACAATACAGTATTATTCCCAGAGGAAATTACATGCCACTGTTGCCTAAAATAATTTTGTATTATTTTTAATAGCGGACAACATAAACATATTTTAATGTGACTGGTTTGGCTTACAAATTCAGCGGCAGACAATGCTTAACAATTTTGATGAATTTGATTACTTTTTGTCAATCCTCGATTGTTGCATATCAGATCTGCTGAACATATTTTCAACCTATTTTAGTAATATTCAAATGTGTTTAATAATTAATTATAAAATTAAATAAAATGGTGCTTTGTATATTTATTTTTTGTTCATAGCTCCTGAAACCATGATATAAAAATAAGAAATAATTTTCATATGTCTCCTTGATAATTTTTATTAATTCTCAATATCATTTAAAATAAAATACTTGTAAAAACTTTCATTCATATTATTATTATTTTATTTAATATTATTAATCTCCACGTAACTCATCAATCTACATTTCAATATTATTTTGTTTAATTTTTAGTTGTTTTTGGTAATAATAAATAGTTGTGTTGCTTTTTTTAACTTGAATACTCTGAATCTAAAAAAAAAAAAAACATTTCATAACGGTCGCAACCATCACTATGATAAAAAATGGTGATGTGGCCATCATAGTACTTTCCCTATATTTTACTCGAAAACTATGAAGTTTGCGCAAAAATTCTTAATAATTTATTCAGTTTTCAATTCAATGTGATGGAATATAGGAGAGACTTATCTAAAGGGCTCAGGTCAAAATTTAACAATCTGTATTTTTATTTATACATTTCAATTTCTTCCAACGTGTCTAATTTATTTTTGGCTGATTTTAGTAATTTTACATTTTTTAGGGGAAATTGGTGTCCGGTGACCTGAGCCCTTTAGATAATCCTTTAATATACCTCATTCCGAAAATCAATAGCCACGCTGATCCCATCCCTCCCTCTGATAATTTTTCCCGATAATCCCTGTCGGTGTAAAAATAGTTTTAAGCATTAGTCATTGATAATGACAAGGTGCATGTACATGGTACTCGAAATGCACATCAGGCATATAAAATTAAAAGTGAAGGAAGGAAATAACAAAGTGTTTTAATTAAGAATTAAAAAACAAAAGTTTTATTTAAAATTATTCATACACGTATTTATAAAAATTAACGTTATTTTAGCAAAGATAAGAATAAAATATTTTAAAAGGATTTGGAATGTATTTTAGTTTTTCTATGAGGTTTCGTAAATTTTTGACTGGCCTTTTCTCTTTTTGTTAAAAGTTTAATTTTAATTAAATTTAGTGTGTGAAATAATTTGATTTTTATTAATTCGTTTAACATGTCGGTTCTATGACTAAAATATTGGTCCGATTTATTTAACCATCCAAAATGTTCATTGGATATATATATTTGTCACAACATGTTGTAAATTTGTATCAATTATAGTGAATATTAAAGCGTTTTAGTAATAAACATAATAATACACATTTTTATTGACAAACTTTATACATGATTACATTTAAATAATAAATAATGAATGATGTGTTAATGAGTTAGTTCGTCAAAAGGCTATCGACCAGAGGTCTTTCTGCCTTGTTTTATCAAGTCATATGGCGTTAGTCGTTAATACGTAATGGGGTGAAATGATGAGATGAAGTCAAATAAGGTGGAATTAGGAATTTTAAATTTAGGGTTTATACTAGGATTTCTAGGAAGCCAATATAAGGATAGTATGTGGAAGTTGAAAGGATTTTTGGAGAATTTTTCTGATAGGAATCGAAGGCGTTCTAGGATGGGGATAACTAGAGTGGTATTATAGAGGAGCTGGTTAGAAGGTTTGTATAGAGGATTAAGAGGATTGCGGAGTTTGGTTAGGGTACGGAGGGATGCTCGCTCGCTAACTTCGATATTGCGGGAAGTTGGGTTGGTGGGGTTGAGATAGAGGGCACAACCGTAGGCACGTAGTGGACGGCAGATCATCTTATATATTTTAACAGATGTTCTTGTATTGATTCCTCTATTTTTATACGTTAAACTTCTAAAGCATTTTGCCCTAGAAGTAATTTTGCCTTTCATTATGGCTGTATGTTTTTTAAAATTTATTTTTTGATCTATGGTTATGCCCAGGTATTTTACGGAAACTGAGGGAGGGATCATAGTTTGGGAAATATGGACTTTGTAAGGTGAGTTATAGGTGCGATGATAAGGAATTAGGAGTTGTGATTTATGAGGATTTATTTTAATGCGCCATTTTGCAAACCAGCATTGAAGGGAGTCAATTAGCTCTTGAAGGGATTGAAGGGCTTTTGGTAGTGTGGGAGCATGTGTAATTAGGGCAGTATCATCAGCGAATTGTAGGAGATATTTGGATGGATTGAACAATAAACATATTATTTCAGAAAAGGCATTTGCTGGCCTGCATAAATAATCAATGGTATTGTCATTGCCACCATAATCTCTATTAATTATCAACAACTCATTTCTATCGACGGGTATTTTCCCTTCTTTTTTACATTCCCTCTCGCAATTGGCGCATTTATTTTTCTTCAAAAATTTAAATATTATATGTCCAGCTACATAGGCAATTACTTGTGATTCTAAATTATCAATTTTAATTTTTTTATTACGACATTCTTTTAAATAAACGTCATCAATATCGTATGCAGTTGCTCGTCTTCGTCGATTTCGCAATTTGCAGCTTCAACAGGCATCTGCAATCTAAATGTGCATATTTTGTTGCAATGCTATTCGAAATTCTTTTACAGTGGTGTGTGCATTATAACCACATCTATGCCTAAGTACGGAAAAACAGTTTTCTATGGGGTCTTGATTTATTCTTGACGTTAATATATATTTAATATCTTCAAGTTACAATGATTCCCACAAAAGTAAAATAGATTTTATAGACCATATAAAACCTTGTATGCAATGTATATTTTTTCTTTCCTTACCATTTTCAAATAATTTTAAACCTTGAAAGTACGACAAAGCTTCTTCTAGTTTCTCTTCTGGTAATTTACGATTAACGGAGAGGCCACACTTATAGGGGTTTGAATCATTAACGACTCTACTGTTTAATGAGTCAAATATATTATTGATTTTCTTCAAAAATATTGCCGTATTTATTGAAGATAGACTCGTTAATTCTTTTGTAGCACTTGCTGTTAGAGACAGAATTGCTAAATATCTGAGAAGAATATTTCACACGCATTTTTTCATACGTTGTGGGATTTATATGTTTTTCGGTAATTTTGACCATTGCTCTTGCAACTTTACTTTCCTTGTCGATTTTATAAGTGTCGATTATATCTTTCCAGGATACTTCTAAGTTATTTACCATTGTTTTTATTCTACTATTCATAAAATTATTTCTTAGACTTTTAAGTAAATGTGGGGGGTCATAGCAAATGAAAATGACGTGTCTATTAATTTTTAGAATGGAGTATCTATTGTTGCGCCAAGTAACCTTATTGCATTTCTATTATTTGTTCCTTGATCACAAACGAAAACGCGAGGAACCATATCCAAAGAAAACAACTTATCTAATACCAATAAAATGAGCTTTTGTAAAATATTACCGTTCGTTGGACCAGATGAAATAAAATAACAGAATGGCATTTTCCAATTACATTGAAGTCCCCTTAAATAAAATACCAATGCATGATTACCATGTTTGTTGTTCCTACCAAGAGAACCGAAATCTTCAAATCCCTCTACAACATCCCAAGACTTTGTTATAATCTAAACCTTTTTTCAAGATTATTTCGTCAAACATTATTAATCTTAATTTTAAATTTTTGAATCAAATTTGTATTTAGACCAGTTTGTAAATTAAAGATTTTCAAGCAAGATTGACTTGTTGATACTCCAGGTAGCGCAAATTTTAAATGTTTTTGTAAGTATTTATAAGTACTTGGTGATTTATAATATAATGATAATGATAGCTGTTTTTCCCGTGTTATCCATTCTGTTCTATATGAATGAAAACATTGCATGTATATGAGAGTTTTTACAGATGGAGCTCGATATTTTAATAAATTTTCTAAAATATTTTTAGTTGAAAATGATCTCATTTTCTTTTTGAGTCTATAATTTATATTACATTTAATATATATTTTTTTTCTTAATTCGCAAACTCTTTTTTTAGCTTCACTTTGCGGGGCGATACTTGCGGAGATTCCATATTAATAATTCTCGAACTAATTACTGATATTGGGCTACTACTACTACATCTACTACTACTACGTTTTTTAATAATATCGGCTACATACTCTTTGAATGAACTTGATCCTGCACTAATATTTTCTTTCAAAGGGTAGGTCGCAATGGGCATTCTCTTTTCGGAAACCGAAGATATTGTAGCTGATGTTGAAGGTTGTGTATCCATATCCATTCATAAATGAGATATTGATACTTATATAGTGTGATTAGTTTTGAGCACAATTCGTAATTCACTTATTATTATTACTTTTTAATGCGAAATGACCATAGGTTCCTAGGGCCGAAATATAATGATTTAGCACAACATATCTATATCCAAAAGTTTACGATTAAGCTCTAATCAGATTTTAAAGTTTCAATAAATATTATTTCTTTTGTTAATTAACTGCTTTATTTGAATTAAATTTATTACTAATGATTATCATAATATAACACATATAACATAAAAAATAATATATTTTTTATTGATGCATATAACAAAAAGTAAAAAAATATTACATTTTACTTTGAAACTTTTTTATGATATATATTATTATCTTCTGCTTTAATCACACAAAAACATGTATTTTTGTTATCTAGTAAAAAACAAAATGTAATTTTCCATCGAATCGAAAATACAAAATTTTACACTAATTATTTCTAGTTAAAACATTGTCAATTTTTCAAATCAGTTTATTAATTTAAGTAGATAAACACAGTTAATTTCTTTCTTCACTATTTTATTTAATCACTAAATGTACATTTCGAACACTAGGTGTTGTCTAGAATTGACTGTCGATTAATTATTTTAATTTATGAAACAGTTGTTCTCTTTATTCTTTGAAAAATATTAAGTATTCAATTATTGTCTAATATTAATTAAGTATAAGTGAATATAAAAAGAAAACATTACTACTAATAACTTTCATATGTTGTAATAATTACAAGCAGAAAACGATGTGTCTTTAAATTGTTAAAATGTATTAATTTTTATTCCTTCATTTAAATACAATACAATTGCAGTTATTTAAAAAAATATCTATATTAAAAATAAGTCAAAATGAATATATTGTTATATTATTGTTATTAAAAATATAAATTTCATCTTAGTCGGGTTTATTTGATTAAAATATATATATTCTTTTTAATAAAAAAAATGCTGATGAGTGTTTATTTACTCTAGACCCGGCACGCATTTATGAGTAAGCGTCCTGTCGCATCGTTCTCGGTTCCCGTGAAATTTTAGGCGGTCGGAATTTCACCGCCCGCACGTTGAGCACGATCGTCTCAACGTTGATTACAATACATATAATTCAATACCATAGAAAACTACCCAAAGCTAAAGTAAACTGCAGTACGCAGAACTGAATATGCGCCGTCTGTTGGTCAATATTTTCACTACTCATGCGTAATCTGTTGTTCGGCATCTTTTAGTGACTCGCATTTACCCATAAGGTTAGGCATCTATACAATATTTCAATCAACGGTATTATATTATTTTGATGGTATGTTTTTTATGTTTATTACTAAATGCGTCTGAAATTTTTTAGGTTTTAGATAAGAGGGTGTGAGAATGAGATGTTTTTGTTGAAGAAAATAAAGGTCTCTTAGTATTGACTCGGTTGATTTAATTTATGACTTACCCACGACTTTTCAAAGATTGTTTTAGCCTACAGAGGAAAATGTTTTTCAAAATAGTGTTTGATGATGGTATGGAAAGTGCCAAATTTTATGTTTATATCTGTTTGGTCGAAAACATCTGCCCATTTTCTGTTGGTAATTCATGCCATATTGGCCTGGTCTCGTTACAGATTAAATCGAATTTATAAAATATAGATTTGTGCTCAGATATTACATTATTTACAGAAGTGTGTGTGTATCTAGAAGATAAATTTGTATAAATGTGATTGAGATATATTGAACTAGTTAGTTAATTCTAGTATTTTTATTATTTATTTTTATTAAATTAAATGAAAATAGTAAAATTTGCAATGAAAGGTAATCATCATTTTGTTCATTATAATTTACGTTAAAATCATCATTAGGTATAGTTTTTGTTGAAGTACTGATAGTGTTTAGTAGTACTATCTAAATAGTGAATATGGATTTTCAACACTTAAGCGCCTCAACAATCAATCAATTGTTTAGTAGTAGTTTAAAACGAAATTTACAGAATCCATAGCAATAGACTTTTCATTTTATAGACTTAAAAAATGAATATTTCATTATTTATAATTATTACAAATATAATTAAACATACACTTTACACGAAACACACGAAAAAAAAAACTCCAATTAAATTCATTTCTCGCATGTAATAAATTGAGCAACTCGGTAGGCATCCAGCTACGAATTTCGTAATTTCGAAATTTAACAGTGGCAGCCGAGCGTGAACCATTTGAAAAGTTAATAAGCACCACTTCTGATGTATGACATATATTAAATGAACGCACGTAGTACAAACATACCGTTCTTTACCAGTTGAAGAACAGTTACGGTATTTATTTAACTGCACTCGTGGATGTGATGAAACGCAAGTGATACGGAACATTATGGCCAAGAACGGACGGCGAAGAGAAAAAAATATAACGATAATTCCGTTTACGTCTTGCATCAATATTTCATGAAAACGGGGATTTTACCCGAATTTATTATTTAAGGCCGGCGGTTTGTGCGTGCGAGTTGGATAAGTTTTTTTTTACGACTTCTTCATTTCACATTTTATTACAAAACTATTTGACTATGTGATGAATTTAATTGAAAATTTTAAACGTAAATAAAATATGTGCAATATATTTTAGTTAATTAAAATTTGATTTCACAAAATTAAAATTTTTTTAAAGTATTTCTTGATCCTATAATGTGTAACATCTATTTAATTGTAATATATTTTAGACTTCTACATCCGTCCTACTAAATAATCGTTGTTTATAAATTACTCATGTTATTATTCTCTATGATTATTTCTTATAAATTTATGGTACAAACCTACTGCCTAATTTAAAATTCAATCTAATGAAACAAAATTGAGAACAAATTAAATTGTACCTTATAAAATTGCTTAATTTTCTTTCTAATACTATTCAATGGTATCTTAGTAACCAAAACATAGGAATAAATTAGATTACATTATTTATAATCAAATCTAATAAAAGCGAATAATTTTGTTACTACTTGAATTTCTAAACATAACTTAATCAACTACTACAGAGGAATTTAATTGATAGCTGATTACAATAATTGTATTATTTCCAATCGTGACTTCTATCTTACCTTGAACCCTGGTCTTTGGTGGAATTTGGGCTTCACTGTTTCCTTGTTTTGATTCTGAATTATTTTATCCAGAATGGACTTCACTCACAACTTAAATTTGTTCCGTAGTCACGAGGCTGTCTAGAAGCTTTTCTAAGATTGTACCTATTTTAACACTAGCTCCTGCCTGACTGTAAGGGACAGTGCCTTGCCAGCAGTAATAAATTAATAATTAACTTTTACAAATAAAGTATATATAAATTTAAAAATCAAAGAAAGAGAATAAATTAATTATTTGTAAGCAAAATTGCAGAGAAAACCCGCTTGCCGCCAATTCAAATTATTAAAAAATCAGCCCTTGTTTTCCCATTAGGAAACAGCAGTAATAAATCAAAATGAAAAATACTATATATACAGGACGTTTATACAGTACTTAGTATTAGTTCTTGTGCTTGGTACTTAATACATATTGCATTGTTTGTGTTTCTAATTTGATCATTCGCAACATGTAGGAGAAAGTTCTGACGGCTTGAAAACTAGCATGAAACGTTAAGTGTTTAGCAATTTAAGCGATTAGCGTTTCTCGATAAAACGGTAATGGGATGGAAAAGGAATCTTTTCGCACGTGCAATAAATTAACGGTTATCTGGCGGACGTGTTCCCCTGCAATTGCCGTATTACGGGTCTTTTTCGAAATGTTCATGTTCTGCATGTGAATGTACTTGAAGATTAGAAAAAAATACTCGAACGGATTTCTTTCCATATTATATTACTTTTAAGTAACAATTATTTATTATATGATAATTTATCATATTGTTAATTTTCAGATTTAGTAGATTATGTACAATTATTTTTAATTGTGAGGCACAGCGTAGAATTCTGTATGCAGTGTTTATGATAAACCAAATTTGAAAATCTAACAGTCTCGTTATATGGATTTTTAATACCTAATTGCCTCAATAATCAATCAATATAATTATTTTTAATTGGAGTACTATAATATATACTCTGTTAGAAGTTAGTAAGTACAATATTAGAAAAAATATTTATTTACAAATTTAGATAGACTTATTTTTTTTCTCGCCCATGAAGAAACTAATCTAACAATTAAATATGTAAATGGTACTCCATTGATTATATCAAACCATATATCAACAAATAAAAAAAACTAATAATATATATGCAAAACATAGGCGGATTAAGATCTAAAATATCACATTTGACTGCCAACGTTAATTGTTGTGACTACGATATTATTTTATTAGAAACATGGTTGAATGAATCAGTAGCTGACGCCGAACTAAACATGCTTTTTGGTTCTACCTAACAAGTACCAAATCTCGAGGTGGGGGAGTACTCATTGCAATTAAGATTGGCATTGATTGCACTAAAATTAACTCAATTATAAATGGAGTCGAACATCTTTTTGTCAAACTTAATAATAATATTATTTTTGGTTCAACGTATATTCCACCTCAGTCTGATATATCCGTTTATGAACAACATGCAGAAGCTTTGGACACGATCTGTGAAGACAACCCTGGCTCCCAATTCATTTTTTGTGGTGACTACAATCTCCCCTCTGCCATATGGGATCCCAGTGGAGTTAACGTGTTAAGTGACGATAATCGGTCCTATCAGGTGGAAGTGCTAAGTTCGTGTTTTAACTTTCGAAATCTACGCAAGCGCAATACGATTCCTAATAACAGAGAGACATTTTTGGATTTGTGCTTTTCTAATTGTGACAATTTGAATATTAGTCTATCTGATGATCGGTTATTTGAGAATAGTTTGCATCATGTTGCCTTCTCTTTGTGCTTAAATGCCTCAGATGTCAGTTGTGATCTTGTAAATTGTGACATGTTTTATGACTTGAAATCGGCAGACTACTGTAGTATAAACGATCATTTGTCTAAAGTTATTTGGTCTAACTTAGTTAAGAACCATGATACCGAAATTGCTGTCAATATTTTTTATGATGTTATAATGAACCTAATAACAAAATGTGTTCCTTCTAGAAATTTGAAACCTTCGAGCTTTCCTAAATGGTATAATAAAGAACTAATACAATTAATTATTAAGAAAAAGGCGGCTCGCCGTCAGTTTAAACAAAGTGGATTGCCATGCGATTACGAAAGTTTTAATTATCTGAGATCACTTTCTTCTAACATGAGCAGGGATCTTTATAAGGTATATGTTGATGATATTGAAATGAAAAATAATAGTAACTGTAAGCGTTTTTGGTCATTTGTGAACGACCAGTAGCATACGAAAGGCATTCCAAGTGTTATGCATTTTAATGACACAGTCAGTAAAGATGGCCAAGAATGTGTAGATTTATTTGCGGAGTATTTTGCTACTGTGTATGATAATAGTGTTGTTTCTTCCACAGGAGCCACTTACAAATACAATTACTCCGTTGATCTCAATAAATTTTATGTTGACAAAATTGATATACACAACACCATTCAAGATCTTAATGATGATTGTAACAGCGGCCCTGACAACATTCCTAATTACTTTATAAAAAATGCTCTTCTTCTTTTGTCGAAGCACTGGCAATATTATTTAACAAATCATTAGAGTTCGGTGAATTTCCGTCTGCCGCAAACTGGTCAATAATTGCAGAGGCATTTCTAGGCAATCTCAAATTTCTAAAATGTTAAACTTGATTATATCCAGACAAATTATTTCGCATTGTAAAAATATTATTTGCAAAGAGCAGCACGGCTTCATGGAAGGACGATCTAAAGTAAGTAATCTGATAACGTATCAAAATTATATTCGGCCATCTCTGGAAAACGGATACCAGGTAGATTCTGTCTACACCGATTTTTTCAAGACCTTTGATAGAGTCAATCATGAACTTCTTTTGGATAAATTTAGGACGTTGGGATTCGGTGTAACAGTGTTATCATGGCTAAGGGGGTACTTGGTTGATCGAAAACAAGTTGTACGTATTTCTAATTACTGTTCCCGCCCGATTAATGTTGCTTCAGGTGTGCCTCAGGGTTCACATTGTGGACCTATTCTTTTTTTTATTTATAAAGAATGATGTAATGAACTTGCAAACTGATTTAAATAATGTATTTGATTGATCCAATAACAACAGATTATTTTTAAATTTGTCAAAATGTTTTTGTATATCATTCAGTAGAAGAAGAGTATTTTTAAATAATTATTTTATAGATGGTCATAAATTGAACAATGTAGATGAAATAAAGGATTTAGGGGTTGTCCATGATTCTACATTCAATAAACACATTTTCAAAATACGAAATAAAGCAATGCAAGTTCTCGGGTTTGTATTCAGATTTGCCTATAATTTTAAAATAGATACATTAAAAATATTATATGTAGGGTTAGTCAGACCACATCTTGAGTACGCTAGCCAGGCGTGGTCACCGTTCTATAGTAATGCATCGTCAAATCTTGAATCTGTGCAAAGTAAATTCTGTCAGGCAATTTCAAGGAAACGTGGTATTCCAAGGGATAATTACAGTTATACTGAATCTTTAGAGTTTTTAAATTTACAGCTATTAAAGAATAAAAGAATATTTTTAGACTTGTGTTTCGGATTCAAGCTTATTAATAAGTATCTTGACTGATACAGTCTTCTAGAATGTGTTAATTTTAATGCACCAATGGGAGTATCGACATAATTATCAATTTGATTGAAATTATTGCAAATATATATTCGCCAAATATATTGTCATATAATATGAATTGTTAATAGCTAAAAATTTTATAGATGTGTACGGATTATTGGTTTGAATCGTTTACTTAATATCTTATTGATAACTAACGTACATATATAATACGCAATTATTCCATCTTCAATTAATATCCTCTCATAAAATATATACCTGTATTAATAAAATACATTTCTATTATTATTAATAATTTTCGAATTTTATATCGTAATTTCATAAATATCTAACTTTTTTCATAATTCATCTCTAAAACGAAGAGTTAATTTAATAACTTATTAAATTTTATTTTTTTATCAATAGAAGCACGATTATTAAATGAATTCATCCTTTGCTTGTAAGTGAAATACTGCACACTTTTAAAGCATTTTTCTTTTCGTGCTTGCTGAACAATATAATATTTCAGCCTTTTGTGAAAGATGATACGGTTGTAAAATGTTCTAGCCATTTTATAATATATGACGACACATTTTATATAACTTCATACGGCTCGTTATGAGGTGTTGTATAATTAATAAATTTTATTTTCTATTACATTTAAAGTTGCAAAAAAAATAAGTATAATGATTTCCATATTAAATAATTTTATCACAGAAAGAGGTAAAGTTAAAATATTTCATAAAATAATAAATAGAAAAAACACGAAAATATATTCGTAAAATCTACAACAAATGAGTCTTATTAAGACTACAAGAACATATCACTTTTGAAACAACTACTTCTCTAGCTAATACTTCGACAGACATTGAATAATACAAAAGTAATTTGCGTGTTACAAAATACCAAGGCTATCAAAGCAACACTAGTTTGAACGTATTTCTTTCTGTAAAATGAACTAAAAATGATTGAATGTACGTTAAAATAGTTTGTGAGTGAATATACTATGGTAATTTGGAAAAAGAAATGAATTTAGGTTGATACAGATAATCATTCTTTTTGAATTGTATACATATTTTTATTATTTATTTGTAACACAGTAAAATCACCGTATATAACGTGTAAAAATAATCGCATTACTACTAAAACTGCAGTAAAAATATATAAAATGATTTGTCGCCACTACTGTACTATGGTTGAGTCCTCTGTTCCAATCCCAGGAATCCAACCTCCCGCAATAATCAAGTTGGCGCGCCTCTATCCCTCCATACCGTAATAAAACTCCGTCATCATTTTAATCCTTTACACAATCCCTCTAATAAGCTCCTGATATTACCTTTGTTATTCCAAATCAAGAATGTCTTCGCTACTTACTTTTGAAACATCTCTTCAACTTCCATATATTACAAAAAATATTTTAAAGTCCTTTACGTTGTAGAAAAATAACTAATAATTAGAATGTTGTAGATTTACGAAATGTTTCCATATATTATTCTTATATTATTTTCCCAGAAACCCAAGTATTTATAAGCCCTAAATTTAAAAACCCATATTCTACCATATTTGATTGTATTTCATCATGTTATTCATTTGCTCATTAACGACTGACACCACTGGACAAAACTAGACAGAAAGACCATTTGACAAATGAACATACTAACGCATCATTCATTATTTATTATTTAAATGTAAAATTACAAAAATGTCAATAAAAATGTATATTATTCACAGTAAGAATAATTCTTTTATTTTTTCTAATATTCGTCTAAATAAAATAAACTTTCTTTAAATATATTGGGCAAACTAAAACTTGTTTTGTTCCATCCTTATTTTAAGTAATTCGATCTGATACGATCATTATCAAAATTAAAACAAATTTGATTTTAGTAAATGTTACAATATTTATATACAGGTAAGGAAAGTTAGTTAATGAAAATCACAGTACTAATAATGTTCTTAGTATTGATAATTTCATGGTAATGTTCCTTAGTGATGGCCCGTTTAATCTTCTATCCCTCTAATTCATTAAGCTTACGATCTTTTCGGCTCGGTTTGATCTTCTCCATATGGTGTCCAGTATTTGTGCAATGGCTTGCTAATCCAGTAATTGTTATTCCATTAATTATTGTTTCTTAAGTTATCATAGCCTAATTTCGAAGTTTTTACATCATAATTTACGCAGTTTAAGCCCTTTATAAGATATATTTACTTTCTATTTTGTTATTGATTATTCTCTGACCTATATTTTGTTATTATTGTCAGTATTTTATTAAGTGATATGGAGTTTCAACAAGTAACAGCCTCATCAATCCAGTATCTATTTTCTTTGTATTGACTACTATACTACCGTATGTGATCTTAGCCTTTTTTTAAATTTTGTTACTGGTAGTATTTACGAATGGCATTGTTTCAGATATGCCTTTATCTTTTTACTTTCCCTATATACGAAGTATATATAGAGGAAGTATTGTGATCGTGTTTTTTTTTGAAAATTTTTTTTTGCGGAAATATCCGTTTTGAGATCCCCTGAGTCCATTAAACTAATTTCTGGAAGAAAAAAAATTGTGTCTGTGTGTGTCTCTGTGTGTCTGTCTGTGCTGTATCTCAAAAACGACTGATCCGATTGAGATGAAACTTTAAACGTAAGGTTTTATCGTTAAAAACTGGAACTGAAAAGCTTTTGGTAAACATTCATAACCCGGAAGTGAGTGTTTACTCGAGGCGTTTTTGGTTTTTTTCCGATATTTTTTTTAATATGAAAAATATTACAAAACTTTTCAAACAAAAGTTAAAGAGAATGAGAAACTGAACAAATTTTGTTAAAATATATTTTTCATAAAATTCTTAACATTCGAGAAAAAAAATAAAAATTGAAATTTTTGACATTTTTTGCCAATTGCTAATAAACTATTGAAGCAACATGAAAGTTATATAACAAATAATTGTAGTGAATTCAAAATTGAATAAATTGTTAAGAATAAACTTTTTGCATAAACCGCATAGTTTTTGAGTAAAATATAGGGAAAGTACTATGATGGCCACATCACCATTTTTCATTTTTACCTCAAATATAAAGTAGATGTTTGTTTATTCTCATCCTTTTCCTTTTTATGATTTTGAAGACTATGTCCCTATCATATCGCTTGTTGTACACAATCTGTATTATTCTATTCAGTTCTTTTTTTATAATCATCATTATTCGTTGCGATTGATAAGAGATTGTGAATATATGTTTAGAGGGTTGCTTGTTTAATTTGTTCTGACTGCAATGAGTCGTTGGGTATAATAGTGGCTGTTGCTATTAGCTTCCTATAGATTAAGTATTGTAATTTGTTATTACTGGTGGTTATTATGAGACCTAGAAAGGTAACCTTGCCATGTTCTTCTTCCTCCGTTGTAAATTGTATGTGTTTGTTGATGTTATTCATTGATTGTAGGAATGTGTCTAGTCGATTCGATCATATGCAAAACACGTCATCCACACATCGCCACCAGTGGATATTCTTCTTCCATATATTATTATTGTCCAATATTTTTTCATCAAAATACTTCATAAAAAAATCAGAGAAAGAGAGGTTCGGGAATCCATAGGAAGACCATCTTTTTGAATGTAAAATTTATCGTCGAAGCAATAATCATGATTCAATGATAATGTCAATGGTATTGTAGATCTCGGTTTCATGTGGAAATGTTTTTGTACTGATTTTCTAATGATTCTTTTCAATTCCAAGACTGGTATTGAAGTAAATAAAATACCATAAAAAATAAATGATTTTATATGGTATTAGATGTAGTAGTTTGGTGTATGTGCAAACTTTATATGTTGTGGCTTGACAGTATGATACCTTTGGTAAATAAATAAATTTTAGATATAATATGGGAGCTACCGGGTTTATTTATTTTAATTTTAATATCTCCTCTTCTGGTATATTTGTTTCCTATGATTTGTTTTTGGAAACTCGAGGTGGGATCTTTCTTTACTACTTAAAAGCTGTTCTCGGTTAGGAACGATTTTACTTTTTCTATGTAATCCGATTTGTTAAGTATTGTAATTATGTTTCCCTTATCTTCTTTGTATATTATTAGGTTGTCATCACTATACTTGTGTCTTATTTGCTTAATGGTTTCTTCGTCATTGTTTTTTGTTGTCTTAAATTGAGCCATTTTCTTGCGATCTTGAATCATTATATTGGAGTATCCTATTTTGTCGATTTTATTCGTTACAACAGCTTTATTTATAGCGATTTCTGTGTTTACCACAAGCCCTTCGAAGTAGTTATTGGGAGTTTGGTGTAGGGGAATATTTAAGTGTTTTTTGTTTTTCATCTCCTTTGTATTGAATGTTGTATCTTAACAGTTTTTAAGTCTTGGGTAGAATACATGGGTTATGCTTGCAGGTTGTATTGGTTGTCTCTTACTGGATTCTTTCAGTTTAGTGTTTTCAGGTGTTCGCGTAGATAAAGACGCCTTGTGTACCATTTTCTAATTTGCAATTCAATCAATTTTCAAAACCATGTGTGTTATTTTGAATTTGAAACGCTGTTTCTTAAAATATATGTGATTTCTTTAAACATTTTTTTTCAAGTCATATTATTGTTACACCTATTGTTAGATATTCTTGCCTAGTATTCTGTGTTGTTATATACATTGTTGCATTGTATATATGTATATAATAGTTTGCTCAAATAAATAAATTTATTACCCAGTAAACAACTGTTATTTCTACACATTAATGATATTACAATAAATATTATGCAGTCCCTTTAAATTTATCTTTGGTATTGAGCTTACTGTGAGATTATTACTGTTTGGAATTGTATGGTGCATGATATGTTTTAGGGTATTCTTTTGTATTATGTACCAAAAATGCGTGATACTTGGTGATACGAGGATTGCTATTTATGCATTAAGAACTAGCAACACTGATATTGCCAGGTAAAATCTGACATTGCAATTGTACTCCAAACGTTTTGACATGCGAACACCATTTGTGTTGTTTACAGTAAATTAAAAATTTCATCTCGGCCAAAAGATATAATTAACTCGCGAATTTTTGTGCTATGATTCATTATGACCTTCGACGTGGTCTAACTAAAGAAAAGTGCATCAATCAACTGAACTTAACTTTTGGCGATAAAGCGCCATCCATGGGTTAGTCACTGTATATCGCTGGTATACTGCAGTTAAACATGAACGTAGTTCGCTCAAAAAAAGGTCGTTAAAAATCGGTCATTTTTCCGGAAAATATCGATGGTGTACGAAAACTAATTGAAGAAGATCGTCATGTGATATATTACAGAATTAAGAGATGTTTAAGCATTAGCATGGCCAGCATACATAAGATTTTGCACGAATATTTGGGTGTTCAGAAGTTGCATGAGCGTTGGACTCCACATGTGTTAACAGATGCTCAAAAAATGCTTGATCGATTGGTGCCGCAAAATGATTTCAAAATATAATTGTGGTACATCCAAAACCGTATACAGCATCACCACAGGTAATAAGTCGTGGATTTATGCATATAAGCTAGAAAGAAAAGGCCAATCGGCAGTTTGGGCGATTCAATGTGAAACAAAGCCAACACATGTTCAACCTAGACGAATACGAAGAAAATATTTACGTTTTCTGCACGAAAACTAGTCATTTGGCAACTGTAGCTCTCGAAAATCAAAAGACCTTAAAGGTTTTTCAGCGTGGTATATGATCATTTGTTTGCCTAAAGTTTTCGGTAAAACCAACCCAAAACGACGAATTATTTTGCATCATGACAAGGCGAGCTCGCACACATCACATGCAACTAACGAGTATTTGGACACACAAAAGATCGAATTGTTTAGGCATCTGCCGTAAATGACTTTTTCTTGTTTCAATTCAGTTTCTTGTTTCCAGTAATTAAAGATAAACTGTGTAGGCAACGATTTTTATCGCCCGAAGAAGCAGCTGATTCTGCCTGGACAAATAGTGATTCAATAGCATGCAAAAGTGTATAGATTTTAAAGGCGATTATTTTGAAAAGCAATACAAATATTTTTGACTATTCCACTCCTATTGCATGTAGCCAATGAAAAGGAGACATTTTTTATTTTTTAGCCAATCACGTCAATTTATAAGTGAATAAACACCAACTTGCTGTTTATTCACCTGAATAAACTGAAGTTAGCTATTTCCCGACAAAAAAATTGAATTAGCCTTGATAAAAAAGCGAAAAACGTTTGTTATACTTATGTCAGTTGTAAGTAGGTTATAAAATCAAAAGGTTAGGTAGGGCTTTATCATCCATAATAAATGCGACGGTGGCAAGTTCTGTACCAAAAAATAAAACTAAAACGAGATCGTGTGTTTGAAAACAATTTGAAGAATTTTGCGCCCATAGAAACTACCAGTCTTTAGTAAAAACTTCAATGGAAACTGTTGAAGCGATTCTAACCGACTGGGAATAGAATATGAATAAGGTAAATGCAAATAATCATAAGGAAGGTGTTGTTTAATCAATGTCGAAATTTTCGGCTAAAATACTGCAGGAGATGTATCATTTTAACATAAATATTGAACCCTTCACCGATATTCGTTTCAAGTCGTGGAATAGTATTTCCAAATACCATTCGTGATGACAATTAAATCGGAATAAATTTTGTCTTTAGTGAATTCAAGTTTGTTGCTTATTCGCGATTTTTATTCGAGCAACTGATAGAAAAAATCACTCGCCTGGCGGCTCGTGATTTTTTCGTGACAGTTGCTCTTATTAAAATCGCTAAGCAACAAACTTTCATGCAAAAACAAAATTTATTCGAGTAAATTGCCATCACTTATGGTATTACTTGTGATAAAATTCATTCTCAGTACATAAATAGCAACCCTCGTATAATGCTACGTTTGTAACTTTCAGAATTTTATATGCCCCACTTTTGAACAATTATTATTAAGTAATTTAACCATTATGTAACTTATTTTAATATGAACTAGGTATGTTGCTTCTCTTGACACGTAATACAAACCTTATTTTTTATATAAAAAAATTGTAAGGAATTATATAACAATTCAAACAAATAGGCTTTTATTTTGATCATTTTAAAAGAAAAAATATCATATATGTAGAAAAACGATATGTCCACTTTTTCTTGTAACTAATTTGAAAATGGATTTACTTTTTGTTTAAATTCGAATTTCAAAGCGTTTGAAAATTTTTTTTTTCATTGCGTCATTATTGTAACACATTGTAACTTTTTTGCAGAAAATAATAAAAAATGTGTTTAATTAATTTGGTTTTGACAGCCGTAGTTTGCTAAATCAGTTAATTTACGCCAGATCATAAAATTGCGCATTATTAGTTAATTTCATAATTTAATTTTACTATAAATTGCAACAACAAGCATCATATTTTATTCCTGCTTATGTTCTGATCAATACCCATTTTCATATTTTATTAGACTTCGCAAGTTCGTTCTAGGTGAAATGAGAAGAAAACCATTAGTTTAGTTATTTTGTATATACTGTTAGGTTATTTTGATTGAATAATCATATAATTATGGTACAACAACTTCTTATCCATCATCATCATCAGATTACCCCATAACACATGCTTGAGATACAATCGTGGCGCCCTCTTATTGCAAGAAGTAGAACCACGGGCTTTTGACAAAGAATTACTCCCAATCAAGTTCCAAAAATTTCCCATGAGTAGCCAAAGATGTGTAAAGTCATGGTGGAACAGTACTTCTTTGTGATTTACCAATTCTGGCCCTTTTTCTTTGATTACTTCATCTAGTTTTATGAGTTGTTGACAGTACACATCTAAATTGATCGTTTCAAATATAAAATTCATTTGTAATCCCACCAGATTGACAACATGATCTTTTTTCTGATACAATTGAGCTTTCAATGTGTTTAGAGCCGTATCAAATGAACCTCTTTCAATTTATGCCGTACTCAAATATCGAACTGTTTAACAATCTGAAGACCTCTTAGCTATCTTACGAATAGTTATGTGTTGATCCTGTTCAACTATGGTTTTGATTTGGTCGTCATCAAGTTCGGTGGGTCGACTAGAACGTTGTTCATCTTTGAGAAAAAATCTTCAGAACGGAATTGTTAAACCAATTCTGGCACGTACGCTCTATTAAGCAAGCATCACCATAAACTCCACATATCTTCTTGTGATCTTGAGCAGCTTTCTTTCCTTTTCGGAAATAAAAAAGTAAAATATGCCGCAAATGTTCTTTTCTTCCCTCCATTTTAAAAATGTCTAACAACTAACAGCAACCAAATAATAATGTATCATCTAATTATTATTATCTGAATTAATTTTATATATCCATAATTTTTAAGAAAGATAATAAACTAAAACTATGTGGCAACCAGTGACTCTATTTAAATGCAACATATAACCGTGAGTATCTTCAGACACCCTACAAGGGACAAGAACTTTTGGGTAACGATTAATTAGTAGTGTAGCGATTAACTATTAATTCGCGTTTAGATTATTGCAAGAGTTCTGGCACCAATTTTGGTTCATATGTCGAGGGTCAACCGAGGGTTAACGGTATTTGATGAAAAAGTCACAATACCAATTTGAGGAGGGCCATGTTATATTATTTTTTGACAACAATATCGCGTCTAAGGTAACTAGTTAAGGGCTAATTCATCAAGTGGTTAAGGCTTGTCAAAGCTATACTTGCTAACGATGGATTATATCGAATACTACACTGGAATTGCCTGACCTATTCTGGACGGACCTTCAAGTACAAAGATGCTACATGACGTATATCCTTAGTTTAGAATTAATGCTGTAAATATACAAACTAAGTTACTTATCTGTTGTAAAAAAACCCGTATGTGAAATCCGCTAGCAAACAACAAGTGAAAGACGACAAATTCCCTAAAGGAAATAGGGACGGCTTCTCCAGAGCGAAGACAGACCGAAAGGCATGCAGTAAGATATTGATTTGTCTAACAGCAGACTCGTAAATTTATGCAGTATACATACAATAATAAGAGAGCACGTACTAGAACAAGACTCTATTACTTTGTCGACAACAAACCTGTTTGTTTACATGCACTGTAGTAGTAGATCGTTGACGTCAGTTTGAACTAAACCTCAAGTCCTATGCTGGGCGTCAAATTGACACCAAAGCTCAGCGGCGGGTCATTTAGAGATCTGGAAACAAAATAAAACATTAGTTCTTAAACACATATTTTGTTAAATAAAATTTAATTTGAACTAATTCAAAAAAACGTTTTAGCGAGATTCTTCTTCAAATTCTGCTTATTAAAAAAAATATTTTAAAAAATAATTTTCCAATAACTCCAACAAAATTGCAACTTTGTAGAAACTGTAATTTTATTGGAATTATTAAACAACGTATCCTGAAGTAAAAACCTCTACAATCAAATAATTTTCCAGGCAACTAGTAACACCATAAATATACCAGGCTATACAAAATCCCGGGTATTCAATTACTTAATACGCATCACTTTTTAATTACACTCTTTTTTACTCTTATTTTTAACCAGATTTTATTACTAATAAAGAAATTTAATTTATATTCAAGAGAAATATGCCAATCTGTGTAAAAAATTTAAGTAACTGTAGATTAATTTGTTTTTTAGAGTATTGGGGAAAAATTATACTACTTACAGAAATAATATTCATTATAATCTTATCTATATCTTTGCATATTTTTTATTTACTTAAACTTAAGGACTCGTAAAAATGCTTTATGCTAATTATTGTATTAAGAATAATAATCTAAATTCAAAATATCAATACCAATTTTCTATTACTAATGTGAAAACGGTAAAACAACTTTTAAAAGATTCAAAACATCAGACCTATATTCGACCCTCGTGGAACACCACTCAAAGGTGTATAACTCATTTGTTACAACATTTTTTTAAAGTGTACAAGGAAGAGACTTCCTATTAGAATATTGCTGGTGTAGGCGTAAACATAATGAGAGTAACCGAAATGGCAAAAATCCCTCGGAAACCTAATCACCCTCGTAATAACAGTTATCACCCCGAGGTGGCGTCCATCCACTATCTACCGCCTTAGTGACATTGATATTTATTTTAATTGGCTCTGTCAGTCAAAAGCGTTAGGCGAGGCGATAGTGCACTAACACCGACGGACGAAACTTGCTCATATTTTTAATGAGCGCCTTTAAAATTCTTTTCAAATGGCTAAGTTAATAATGGAACGAAGGCAGACGATTTACGACCGAGACCTTCCTTGTTCCCCCGTCGCAAGAAAAAAAAACCTGGTAATATTTTCCAGGTGCAATCTAATCCCTTTTTCCTCCTTGCCGAGACGCTCGAAGGTGCATAGAATGTAAAGAATGAGCACATGCTACTGCAATTCTGGTTTATCTAAAGCGCACTTTATCTATTCGCCGGCGCTGCGCCGAGATTAAAATATCATACTTTAGCAAACTTTACCTCGAGGATGTAAACAGTGTTTATGTGGTTGGCGCTGCAAACATTTGAATGTTAAATGACTTGAGTATTGTGATTATACAAAAGTTGATAAAAATATGCAATTTAAATACGCTATATGTTAATAGATGTAACGTGAGTTACCTAATATTTCTTATAAATCAGAAAATTAATACAGTTGAGCATCAAGCAACCCGTCAAAGCGCAATTAATTTATATACATTTTCAACATTTTGACGAAGCACTGGTAAATACGATGGCATCCGGCGGCCAGGAAGAAATACATCATTCGGGCCAGCACTTCTTCAGGAGTTCTCGCAGGGCCATCGGGTTTATGTACGTACACGCGACTGAGATGAGAGATTAAGACGAAGAAGAAAAAATGTTCAGTGGAGAGGAAAATGTTAATTTCGCGTACGATATGGATGTGAAGGATGGCCGATTTACGATTTGATATGCGATATGGTTGCGTGTAATGGAATAAGGTGTTACATATTAATGATTCCTTTCTTTTTGAGCCACCATCAGGAATTCACTTGCGGACGGATCGCATTGTTTAAAATTTATGTTCATGAAAGTAGGAAACCAATAAATCAATGTACATTAAGATTGGGATATTGATAGTCGAGATTCAATTAATTTTCAATATTAAGGAAAGTGTTAAAATAATAATATATATTTAAGTGTTTTCTACATACATTAATAGTATAATGAATTTATTATTTAATAATTTTCATTTAAAAATTGAAATTTATTGGAAGAGTAAATAATAAATTATCAGAAGCAGTTTATTTAACTAAATTGAAACTTCATACTTTTTGTTAGATGTTAAAAGATCTGAAATTTGTTTAGTAAATCTTCATATACCAAAAGTGGTTGCTGAAGGTAGCTATTATTTTCTAAATTTTCTTTGAAAAAGCGAATTTTTTTTAATATTTTCAATTAAAAGTTTTTTACATGAGAAGGTTTAAACACAAAACCGTAAACTAAAATAAAATAAATGTGATAAATGAAAATAAAAAGAAACTCCGAAACAGTGTTAATAGTATATACTCCTACTTGTTATTGGAAAATTGTATGAATCCCACCTAAAAACCAAAATCCTTTCACAAATTTCTAACCACATCCCCAAATGTCAATTTGGATTCCTTCCCCGTCGTTCAACTTCTCTTTCTCTAACCATCTTAGCCTCCAATATCCAGACTGTCCACCTTGAAGGTAGAGCTTCTGCAGCATTATTTCTGGATTTTCAGAAAGCATTTGATTCTGTCTGGCACCAAGGCCTATTGTATAAATGTCACCTTCTAAATATCAATCCTCATATCATGTACATCATTAAACAATTCCTCTCTAATAGATCCCTAAAAGTAAAAATTCACAACTCTTTCTCTTCTTCTTTTACTTCCGAAAAAGTACTCCATCAAGGACATACATTTTTAGCTCCGACATCTATAATCCTGATCCTCTTTACTTCAATCCTTCCAAATATCTCTTGCAATTTGCAGATTATACTCCTACGTTACCAAAGCCCTCCAAATTCTTCAAGAGATTATTGACTCCCTTCAACACTGGTTTGCAAAATAGTGTATTAAAATTAATCCCCACAAATCACAGCTCCTAATTCCATACCATCGCACCAATAATTCCCCTTACAATGTTTCAATTTACCAAACTATTCAACTTCCGTTAAATACGTAGGCATAACCATAGACCCCAAAATCAATTCCAAAAAGCACTCAGCTATAATTTAAAGCAAAATAACATTCAGGGAAAAATATTTTAGATGTTTAACATACAGAAATGATGGTATTACTAGCAAAATAGCAGTCAAAATATACAAGATGATTTGCCGCCCATTACTGAACTATGGTTGTGCCCTCTATCCCAATCCCAGCAATCCAACCTCCCACAATATTGAAGATAGCGAGCGAGAATGCCTCTGTACCCTAACAAAACTCCGCCATCCTCTTAATCCTTTACACAACCCTTCTAACCAGCTCATCTATGATACCACTTTAGTTATCTCCATCCTAGAACGCCTTCGATTCCTATCAGAAAAATTATCCAAAAATCCTTTCAACTTTCACATATTATCCTTTTTACATTTGGGGTTTATACCATATTTGATTTCATCTCATCGTTTCATCCATCTACGCATTAACGACTGACGCCATATGACTGGACAAAACAAAGCAGAAAGACCTCTGGTCTAACTCACTAACAAATAATCCTTTATTTATTATTTAAATGTAAATATGTGTATTTTGTCAATAAAAATGTGTATTATTATTATTATTAGTATATTGATGAAATAAACCAAATAATAATAAAATTGAAGGACACATTAGTCAGAATGACAGACGAATTGCAGAAAATATAAGAACGATGTTCAATTCAAAATCTAAAATCAAAAATTGGGTCAAGCACTTTTGATTACTTACTTACCTATAAGGCATTTTAACAAAAGTAGCTTTCATAGCAAATGACCTCTAAAATACCCAAATGATGCTAATATCCCAACACATATCAGTATAATTACAAATAAACTATCAAATCTATTCCACCTCCATAACAAATTGAAATAAAACAACACAGTTGGGAGGGTTTCACATTAATTGTTGAACACTGCAACATGTTTCGCCACACAGGTGCTTCATCAGGCAGATAAATATTGTATTGGTCTGCTTGATGAAGCCAATGTGTGGCGAAACATGGTGCAATGTTCAACAATTAATGTGAAACCGTCCCAATTCTGTTGTTTTATTTCAAATTCTAAATATTCCCTTTAATTATCAGCATTCTCTTATAAAAATTCAATAATTTATTTTGCGATTTATCATTACAATTGACAGAAACATCCCAAACGGAACACTATATTTTTAATTTATCTATATTTTATATTTTATTAATGTGCCAACGTCTGAATAAAAATTACTGTTATTATGACTTCAAATGTTTACCTTCAATTGAATAGGTAATTACTTGTATCTCTCTTTTACCCTCTACATTAATGGAATAAGTATTGGTATTGTACTTCCTTATTCTAAAATAATTTTTTATATTTAATATTTTTAGTTTCGGCACAATTTATTAAACTGGTTATTTTTCTATCGTAAATTGGGGTGTAGAATTACTTCACTACCTAAATACTTTACGACCTTCTGTTTTCCCTAAATAATTTGTATTGTTTTAAATATCCTAATATACCTGGTGTTTCTGAATGAATATCGACATGGCCTCCAGGCTCCACAATCACCCGATAGTCATTTAGAAACATCCGGTATATTGGGTCGAGTCTTAAGTGACAGAAGTTGACAGAAGACATTTCAATTGCCATTTAAAAACAGTATGTGAATCAAATTAGTAGTCCAAAAATGAAAAAGCACACCGAGAAATATTGCTAAGTTTACTGTTTTACTCCAGAAAAGGAAGAAAACGCAATGGAAGTTATGTGCTGGGTGCCAAGACAACACAAGTGCCAGAAATTGTTTGCTAAATTGCGTTCCGGTAATTTCAATGTCAAAGATTCAAGAAGACCAGTTAAATCCGAAGACGATAAAATAAAGTATTCATGGAAGTAAGCCATCATTACACAGTTCGCAGAATGATAAAAATTTCTCAAATCATCGTGGAAAGACATTTGCATAAGCAGTATTTGGGTTGCACACGACCTCAAAGAAATTAATTCATCAAAGAGCATAAACACCAGCGATAAGCTATTAAATAAACTGAAAAATATTAATTTCTCAAACGTATTGTCACTAGAAATGAGAAATGAATAGTTCGAAAGCAAATTTCCATTAAAAGAAGGTATGCTCAATTTAGTGGGATTGCAAAGGCGCCATGATTTTTGAACGACCACCACAGATCTAAATCATCAATACGGTCGTGTACTGCCACTAATTGGACAAATTTAATCAATTGATTAATTGATTAATAGCGGCTAGAAAGAAGCCATAATAACGCGAGACCACACACAAATTTAGTGACCCACCAGGAGTTGCTGGAGCATGGATAGGATTTGATGGATCATTCACCATACTCACCAGACCTTACCCTATCAAACTACTAGTTAATTAGATCTGTGAACCTTAAAGAATTCAATTCAGACAATGGTGTCAAACCGCACTTGTTTAATGTTTTACTTAGAAAGACGAGAAGCCTTTGAGAGTTGCATTATGATGTTAGCCGAAAGATAGCAAAAGTTAATCAAAAAAAAAGAAAACACATAGCTGAATAAAAATCGCATTTGATTATTATAGTAAACACCCGAAATGATCTCTACCGAATATATCTACAAAATACCCTAATCATATAAGGATTTTTTGACCTACATTAAGCCTTGTTATATGCTTGTGAATTTATGATTTTACTTCGCAGATTCGTTTGATTTAGTTAAGCTTATAATTTTTATTTTGTTTTATGGCTACCTTAGTTCTTTCAAATTTTATATTTCGCCTTCCATCAATTATATTCTTACTGTTCTATTATACCTTTTTCTTTTCCTATTCTTACATTTTATTTGTTATTTGGCTTCTATATATTTCTCAGTTTTTGCCATTCAAATATATCTTCGAGGAAAAGCCATCGTTAATGATAACGAAAAAATTTGGTGTTCTTCAATACTTAAAGCAAATATTACCTGAAGATATAAAATCTGCAGGTTTTTTTATAATAATCACTCTTGATAATGCTTTAACAAGCGAAACTATTTGAGTAAATATACAAAAGCAGTGAAACAAACCTTGTGTTAACAATTCTTTACATATGACCGCCAATAGGGATTAAAAAAAACTGTGTTTGGGTTTTGTTATTGATATGTTTTTCTATTTCGATTGCCTCGCGGATAATCCTCTTGGCCAAATAGTCTAGTAGTGTTGTCGAAATTTAGAATGTTTGGCCAACGATGAGGAGGATAGATCTAGTTCAAAGGCTCTGATGTGTTCGTCTTGCCGTACGTTTATGCGTTTGTTGGTTTGTCCGATATAAACTGTATTACAGTTAACACAGAGGATTTAGTATACTTGATTTTCAAGGGGAATAATGTCTTTTGGCTTTCATTGATATTGATTGATTGATAGCAAAGGTGGAGTCATAAAGAAGTTAGTCAGAAGAGATATTTAAATATTTGCTGTCCGCCACATTTTAGTTAAAGTTCTTCGGGAAGATCACTTGCGTATTATGGATAGTAGGTTTGCAGGAGTTGGAGAAAAGGACGAAAAATCGTCTTGTAGATATAAACTGCTGTTTTGTTGGATATTCCGTTTTTACTTCCCCTCTATAGTATATATGGGGGAAGTATTGTTTTCGTGCATGAAAATGTCTGTGGGCGCTCTATATCAAAAAAGAATAATTCGTTTGAGATGAAACTTTAAACTTAAGGTTTTATCATTAAAAATTATAACTGAATAGATTTTGGTAAACATTCCTAAGCCGGAAGTGGTTGTTTACTCAAGGCGGTTTTTTGATTTATCTCCATATTTTTCTAAATTTTAAAAATATTACATAACTCTTCCAACAAAAATTAAAGGGAACGAGAAACTGAGCAAGTTTTATTAAAAAAACTTTGACATTTTTTGCCTAGTACTAATAAACTATGGGAGTTACATGAAATTTGTATAACAAGTAATTGTAAAGAATCCAAAATTGAGCAAATTATTAAAAATCGCATTTTGCGTAAAACTCATAGTTTTGGAGAAAATGTAAGGAAAATATTATGATGGCTATATCAACATTTTTATATTTCTTTACATTTTACAATTTTTAATTAAAACATTCGCTTATGATTTACTGATTGGAAGGTGGGTTAGAGGCCACCCACCCACCCTACAAACCACAAACATCCACAACTGCGGAAGTAGTATTTTGTTGATGTACATGATTTACATGTAACTTTCACCTCTAGATTTCAAATCAGCAAACATCTAGGTTTCTATTATATACGCTACAGTTTCTTCTACAGATGTCAATGATGGTTATATGTATCTTTGAAAGATTATCTTTTTTAGTTTAATATTTCTTGGCGTCAAATTTTCTTTCTTTCTTTTTTCCAAAATTGGACGGCCACATAATTCCATACCTATCTATACAATCTGCCTAACGGAATAATGAATATTATTTTTACCATTACATTGATGATAACCCTTCTCAAAATACTGCTTGCGCAGTGTTTAATTTTAATTCCACAAGTATCTTATAAATCATCTAGAAATATTCAAAAAGATTTGTAATTAATTTCATTAGATACAACGACGTGCTAAGGAATTGAGGTTTATGTGTAGCGTGGGTGGGTGGCCTCTATCCCACCCTCCAGTCAGATAAACATAATCAAAAATTATTTGAAAAATTTGTTTGAATATATCTATTAAATTTTGCAAAAATGTTATGTTTGTTAACGTTTTACAACTTTTAATTACAACGCTCGCTTATGTTTTACTGATTGGGGGTGGGTTAGAGGCCACCCACCCATCCTACATATACATAATAATTTAGAATTTAGAATACAAAATTAAGCAAATTATTAAATATACCCTTTTTTGCCTTAACCTCATAGTTGTCGAGAAAAATATAGGGAAAGTATTATGATGGCCACATCACAATTTTGTGATATTATTCTGGTGAAGGTTCAGGTGAATATTACGTATTGAGACATTATAGGAGCGAAAGTTTACAAGAGATAAACATAAGTGGATTCAGGATGACTTGGATATCGGGATTGGAGGAAAACTTTGTAGCGTGGTGTACAAGGCGATCTTCAACCGGATTTTTGGTAAAATAGTGTATTGGAGCGCTTGTATAAGGGATTATAAGGGTGACTTAGTTTGGTAAGAATGCAAAACATGTAAGTATATCAGAACGGGAGGACAAATATTTATGAAACGAATGGTAGCACAGTCGACATGTCATTTCGTAAATTTTTCTTGCTGTATTTATAGAGATACATAACGGTCCAACAATTATTGTAGTTCCGGGTGATCATGAAAACGTCATTTCTTACTTCATAAAATTAACCTATTTGTTTAAATTTAACAGAAATTGACTCTAGCAATGAATAATACAAATTAAAAATGTTATTTAAAGTTTATAAATTGAAAACATGAAATACATTATATTTGGAATTCATAGAAGCTGTTGGAAGTCAGTTAAATTTACTTAGCACATGTAAGAATCGATCTAAGTCTTCGATTCCAACGCCACTATAACTATAACAATAAGTCCAAAAATTATTGTTATTACCGTATATAGGATATATAAGGAAAGTATTGTTTTCGTCATGAAAATGTGTGTGGGCACTATATCTCAAAAACGAATGATCCATTTGAGATGAAACTTATTGGTGAATATTTATAAACCAAAAGTGGATGTTTGTTTGAGGCGTTTATTATATGTTTTTTTCGATATTTTTCTAAATTTGAAAAATATTACATAACTTTTCAAACAAAAGTTAAAGAGAATGAGAAGTTTTATTAGAACATGTTATTCGTTCTTGACTTGCGAGAAAAAATTTAAAAATTAAAAATTTTGACATTTTTGACCATTGCTAATAAACTATTGGAATTTTATAGAATCTATATAACAAGTAATTGTAAAGAATCCAAAATTGAGCAAATTATTAAGAATAGCCAGTTTCTGTAAATCTCATAATTTTCGAGAAAAATATAGGGAAATTCTTATGATGGCCACATCACAATTTTATATGTTTCTTTACATTTTAAAACTTTTAATTAGAACCTTTGTTTATGTTTTACTAATTGGAGGGTGGGAGAGGCCACCCATCCACCCTACATATACATGACAGCTTCAAATACTAATCGTTGATTGATTGATTTTGCTACAGAAATAATAAAACCTTGTATGTAATATAAAATAAAGCATAATCCAAATTTAAGTTTAAATATAAATGACCTTCTATAGTTAATCTATATTAATTTAGATTTAAAGTCTGCCTACCCATCATGCATAAAAATTAATTTACTCACTCAAAAATTTTACCTTTTTAATGTCTTCTTTATTCAAAAAGTTTTGTGAAAATATATATGATTGGGTTGTCCGGAAAATTCGTGCCGATTTTTAAGGAAAATTAAAACGCAGCTCATTCAAATTTTGGTATACATTTATTAAATTATATAGGTACCATTCTATTCCATAACATTTCTCCATCTTTCATGCAACTTAAGAATTCCGTCCTTCCAGAACCTCTCAGGTTTTTCAGGAAAAAAAGATGTCTAAATTATCTCAACCAAAGAGTTGAAATTTTTCCCATTAAGGGAATTTTGTAAAGATCGGAAAAGGTGAAAATCCGAGAGCGCGAGGTATGGCTAATACGGTGGATGGGGTAATACATCCCAACCAAACTCCGAAAATGTTTGTCCAAAGACACGAAAGGCCGAGCATTATCTTGATGAAAGAACACGCTCTTCCGATTCGCTATTTCTGGACGTTTTTGTTCGATTACTGTCTTCAATTTCTCTAATTGAGAACAAAACTTTTCCGAATTTATTGTTTCATCATTTGGTAAAAGCTCATAATACAGGATTCATTTCTAATCCCACCAGACACAGAGACACCTTCTTCGAATAAAGACCTGCTTTTGGGGTGACTAAAGGTGGTTTATCACTAATTCTCCAAAACCTTCTACGCTAAACGTTTTATAAATTATCTATGTTTCATCCCCTGTCACTAGTTACTTCATAAATGATATCTCCTCGTTGCGTTTGTAAAGCATGTCGCAAATGGAGATGCGATCCAACAGATTTTTCTCCGATAAATCATGCGGAACCCATACATCAAGACGGTTTACGTAGTCAAGCTTCACAATATGGTCGTGGATGGTTGATTTTGATTTATTTAGCATTCCTGCTATTTGACGTAATGTTGAGTGTGGGTTATTCTTGATTTTGCTTTAATCATATCGTCGTTTGTAGTGGACAACCTACCCCCGGCGTTTTTGATGTTAAAAGTCAAAATTTCCATCTTTGGACCAAGCAATATTTTTTTCGGCTACAGTACCTTCGCCATAAACAGCGCATATCTTATTTGTCGCTTGTGTGGCATTTTTGTTCTTTCGGAAAAAGAAAAGCATTAAATGCCTATAATGCACTTTATTTGCTGCCATATTGTAAGGTGTATAAAACTGATAAAAATCAACGAATCGTAACCAAACTTTTTTCGAAATATGGCCTGAAGTTATCTCTTTTAGAGTATGTACACATGTCATTTGTTTTCAATATGTGTGCTATGTTCAGGTCTCTTCTCACGCTACCTACTGAAAATCGACACTAACTTTCCAGACAACTTATTAAATTTTAAACTAAAACATTATTTTTTCAAAGACCATCATTACTGACACTACGATTAAATTTTTGGAAACAATAATATATTTAGGGTGGGTGGGTGGTGACTATTCCACCCTTAAATCTGCAAAACATACGCGAGGGTTGCACTGAATTAATTTTTACTTACGTCAATAAGTTTAATTGCTGTAAAAATTTATTCTAACAATTATATCTGATATAATATTACAATGGAAATCACTGTGCTGTCTTTTACGTATTTTTTAGAGATTTTAAAAGAAAAATCTTTAATACCTTCAATACAAACAAGATGGTGGTTTCGAGTGAGTGTAATGGCTGACTTAAACATTTCTGAAATTTGTATCAGTCACCATCCCAACCTCCAATTTACAACGGCGGGTGATATATGTCGATAATTATTAACTTTTTTGGACCTTTTTTTTTTGTAGACGGGAGGTGGAAAATCTTTTATAGAGTGTGGGACTCCCTAGAACTGTTATACCCACTAAAAACCACCTCCCCAAGTCGCCCTGCTACCCCGCGGGACCCCCGTCTGGCATTACTTCACGGGGTGTAGGGTGTCGGTCTGCGTTCTGCGTCGTTGACGTGTGTGTGTGTGATGAGTGTGTGTGTGTGAGATGGATTGTGTGTGTGTGTGAGAGATGTGCGTGTGGGTGCAGTGAACGGCTCGGGTACATAGGGTCGCTACTCCCAAATGGTTTTTGGACCTGAATTTGATGATATGAACAGAAACGGCATGTGGTTTTAACAGGACGACGCTATGTGCCCGACAGCTAATGCTACGCTGGACATTCTGCACGAGCGATTTGAGCACCTCATTTGGATTTAAAAGAGTCGTTAACACACTTTTAAATCATAAATTAAGTTGTTTTAGTGTTAATGGAACTCTTTTGGATTGTGTTAAATCATACTTGTCAATATATTCGAACTGGTTAATGTATATAACTTCTTGTGTTCCCCAAGGTTTCCACCTTGGCCCCTTGTTATTTAATACTTTTATTAATGACGTTGTGAATTGCTTTTCGAGAATAAGAAACTGAACAAGTTTTATTAAAGCATATTTTTCATAAAGTTCTTAACTTTTGAGAAAAAAATTAAAATATAATAATTTAGACACTTTTTGCCAGCTGCTAATAAACTATAGACGTTACATCAAATTTACATAACAAGTAAATTGTAAACAATCCAAAATTGAGCAAATTATTAAGAATAACCATTTTACGTAAACCTCATAGTTTTCGAGAAAAAATTAGGGAAAGTACTATGATGGCCACATGACCATTTTAGTTGTTTATAGGTTTGTTGTTTGTTTGTCTGAAATGCCAGCTCTGTTTTTAATATTTAGCTTACTTATTTGGGAATGGGACTTGAAGGACATTTATAGTGTGATTTGTGTGTTGTGTATGTTAACGCTAAATAAAGATGCAAAAGGAATGGGATTACTGGGTAATGGTAAAAGTGTGCCCATCAGCCTCCGTCATATAGTAAGTGCCTTTGGAAATGTATTACCGTGAGTTATAAATACTGTGTCGAAAGCAAATTATAGAGGAGTGGGGATAGAGGGCAAGCTTACTGTTGTATGAATATACGGGAGGGGCAATTACTTATTAAGGCATTGAGAGATCTATTATTTAAATAATATCAATTAGGAGTAGGAGATGTAGTGGAATAGACAAAGATTTAAATAGAAAAACTCTGTCAATTAACTTTTTGATATCAAAAAGGCTATGGCAGTTTCACGACTCCTCTCAAAGTTCACTATTTGACTGGTCGAGGTGATTATGGTTAAATAATTATGACAGGGATATGTTCTGTAAAGAGCCAAACTGATATGAATGGATAGAATGGGAAATATAATCAAGAAGCTTATTTTATATATAGCTTATTGATTAGAATATTTTCCCCAGTACCAAAAACAGTGTTGTTGGTCTGTACTTACTAAACTTTAGAAGGTTGGCGTCTTGTTTGATTATATATGTGATTATTCCCTGCTTCCACTCCTGTTGAATAATTTGATTTTTTTTAACGAAATATATGATTCGGATTATGTAACTGTTGATCAATTCTTTACCGAATTTTTTATATTCTAGGTCATTTCAACAGTTTCCTTTTTTATTAATTTCAGTTATAGCTTATTCTCAAATCGTGCATTCTGATATTACTGTATTTTGTTGGTATGCTAATCTTGTTTTAGTCTCAAATGTAAGTGAACTAATTTGTTCTCATTTATTCTATTCTTCAAATTCCTTTTTTGTTAGATAACTTCCTGTGCTTGTTGTTTTCTAGTGATATGAGTATTTTCTCCCTTTTTAAGTATTTTTCCAAATTCTTTGTTTCTTCACTACTTTTGTTCTGAATCTGTTTCTGTTTGCTGTGTTATTAACTTGGTTTCTGTTAATTAGTAAAAAATGTGAAGATTGAATTCTCTTCTATGGTATAGTTGCATTCCAAAGTTTTATTAAAATCAAGAAGATTTTTTTCTCAAACGTTTTCTCTCTTCTTTAGTTAGAGCTATCTTAAATCTTGCATCTTTATTCCCTTAAGATTTGTTTGTGTATTATACATATTTTCAAATTACAGCTAACAAGTCTTCCTTCATTTGCTTGTACTATTCTTCTTTTTTCTTTAATCTATTTTTACTCATACTTATTTCTTTTTCTTTTTGTTAATATTTTTCTTTTATCATGTAGGAGTATTTTATATTAAATTTTTTGATTTAGTTTTTCTTTCATAATCCGTTGTTTCGGATTATTTAGAAGTTTAGAATCAGTTATTTTTTAGTTAAAACTTCTTCTTTCTCTACTTTACTTACCATGTACGTCTTATACAATTGCTTATATTTCTCCCAGAAAGTTCTTCAAATCTTCTAGAATTTTTTCAGAATAATACATTTTCATTTTTCTTTCAGTACTCCAACGAGTCTTTATTACTCTTTTGCCTATTTTTGTTTCTAATCTTTCGCATAGTTTGCTTCAAGTAAATTGTTTTTCTCTTTCTCCTATTAATTTTTCTTTCTTCTCTTTTCTTTATATCCGTTTCCACTGCTTATTGTTTTTCCAATGATTTTTTTTGTTTGTTTTTATATATAATTTATCGGGTCTGTTTCTTCTTTGCTACATTTTTGCATTATTTCTTTCCAAATACTTTGTTATTATTTAGATTATATAACTACAGATTCCTACTAATTAGTAAAAGAATATTTTTAGTTTTGGTTTTTTGTAGTTTGCGTAGGAAAAGAAGACGATTTTTAATTGTTGTTTTAAAACTTAATAAATTATTCCTGTGTCAATTACTTAATGCAGATACTTGAGTACGTGAAGGTTAATTACTTGTTGAAATTAATAGAAGTTGACTCCCTATTTGCATAATACATCACCAACTGCTGGATGTCAGAAACTATAAATTCAAATTCTTATCACTTGAACGATGCGATTTACCTATTTACCAATTCCCCCGTATCTCCGCTAGCCGCAGTTTATTCATTTGACGTCTCTTTGGGCGAAACATAGAGATCACATGTCGCGATTTGAAATAAGTTAGAAACGTACGCCCGTTTGCCCATCGGTGGATGATTTTTTAAGGACTGCCATTCGGTTTGCTTTACGTTCGTTCCTGCTATCATGTCGCAGTTTTCAGCGTGTAAACAGATAAGCGCCGTGCAAAGCGAGGTCGGGCGTATCTTTTCAGGACATGTGTCCTGAAAGTTAACAGACGGATGGAAGGACGGTCCGGCCCGAGTGGACGCCGTCCGAGCAATAAATAAACTTTAGAGTTTGCGTCCAGATGGGATCTGAGTGATGGACTATATGCCCTTTACTACAGTTTCCAATTCGGTATTTATAACATCTGTTCTAATATTTAGAGGGGAATTATTGTTGGCGCGGAACGCTCACGTATTATTGTTACGAGAAGAAATTAAAACTTTTGGGTTATATTTGAAGAACTTGACTGAATTATCATTTTGGAAGAAATAATTACCAAACAAATTATTTTAAATAAATTATACGATATTTTATTATAAAATTAAATTTGTTTAAAAATTATTATGTATTAACTTTTTGATATATTTTGTATAAATGTGTGATTAGAACAATGCCATAAAAACGACATAAGTACTTTCATTTACTCTTTAAAATAAACTAACATATAGTAATGGTCGTTATCATCATTTGGATTACAAGTTTACTCATTTGAATTTAATAAAGAGAATGGTTGCGACCGTTACTACGTGGTAATACATACTTACACTGAATTGAAAACATTTAAATTTTTTCAATTTAATTTACTAAAGTTTACTAAATTACAAATTATATTATAAATATAAATAGTTCTTCTCCATTATCTAATTTTTTGCCGTACATTAGTAAGGAATTACTAAATGCTACATAAAACACGAAAAGTACTACGAGTACTGTGATTGCCACATCTCTTTTGTGAATGAAATCCATAGTAGGCATCTCATTTAAAAGGGTTAGCGTAGAACTTCTATAGACTAAAATATTTTTCTACATCTGTCTTCAAGTGGTTATACTAATAACATAGGCAAAAATAAATTGCTAGAAGAATAATTCATGATTCCGTTCGTTTATAATGAAACCTAATAAATTACAGTGGCCCAAAAAGGTGCAACTGTGTCTTATTACTTTAGCATAAGGCACCATATTTTGAGAAAAAGAACCCAAAGAAGGTATCGTTATTGAGTTTGTCGTAATATATTGTAGTTTCTTTGATAAAATTCAAAGCATCTTGGCTTTGTAGTGAGTTTGACTATTCCATATCGAAGGCTATCCAAGATGATCTAGAGTAACTCCAAAAAGGAACTGGATAGCGTGATAAGTTTTAATAAGTTTAGAGGTCAGGCAAAGCCTACACTATTTTGAGGTGAGTGACACTACAAAAGTAAATTCAGGGAGTCAATAGCTCGCATTGTACGCTTCCTAAAATGTGTAAAAACACTTTTATTAACGCAGATCACCAGACGTTACTTGTTTCTCCACTTTTCTAAGTAGTTAATAGCTGCATGAAAGATGTTCTGTAGGTGGGTAGCTGTTGACTGTTCAACCAGATTCAGTATGTCTCTGGTGAAGATATATTATTAGGTTGGAAACAGGATAGAACATAGTAGAGCATCTGCATTTTTATGATCACTAAAGAACATACTATTACTTTAGGTATCGAACCTTCTGTTGCGAAAAAATGTGTTCAAAATTAGAATAAAAATATTTGGATACTATCAGTTAATTTATAGATATGGCCATCAAAACAGACTCTGAAAAACGCCTTAAAAATGTCAAGAAGTAAAAATGCCCTCGGCGATGCTAAATATTACCCTCAGTAGTTGATGGAGAGTAGAAAAGTTAGTACGGTACCTGACTTGTGCATAGAGAATATTTATTTAATCTTAGGTGAAGACCGATAACTCCTCAGCATGGGGTTAAAATGGTGCATGTTTTCTAGCCATGGAGAAAAATTCGCGGACTCTCGTGCCTCCGATGCCAACGGACATTTTTAGGAACTCCGAGCCAGAAACAGTAGTAAATGAAACGTTGGCCTCACCAGCTGTAGCCTTTGCTAGACAAGTTTTACCAGTACCAGGGGGACCTAAAAACATGGCCCCTTTAAGAATTGTTGCTCCTAAATCAATACATTGCTGTGGATTTTTAAGGAAATTAACAAATTCCATAATTTCTATCTTGGCTTCTTCACATCTTACATCTGACCCCAATTTCATTTGAGTTTATTAGTTTGGCTGTACTTTCCATAACACCACCAAAAAATCCGCCCCCTCTTTTACCTCTTCGCCTACCCATTATTTCAGCTGATCTTCTCATCATATAAATGAAAAAACCGATAATGAGTAATGTTGATAATACTCCTGATAAGCTTCAATTTCTGTTTTATAAATTACAGAAACGAAATTAGGAGGTTCGATATTTATATCAACTTGTGCATTTTCAAGATTCCTCTCAAACGAATCTACACTACTGATGTTCTACCATAATACAGCTTTTCCTTCTACTGCATTTTCAGAAGTTAATTTTACACGAACCCATTTCTTGTTCACAACTTCTAATTTATCAACAACCCCTCTCGATAAAAACGAGTGTACAAATTCCTTCCATCCTATTTCTTTGTATCCTATTTCGCAAACAGCTAATGTGGCTAAAAAGGCAATGGCACAATACCAACTTTCCTTATCTCCATCTTCAAATGGTTTACCCCACTGCCCCTGTTTACAGTTCCTCCGAATAGTCCAAATTGCCAATTGTCATAAGGCTTACTGCCGGGAGGTGGTGCACCTGGTGGAGTGGAAGGTTTCGGTTTACTGGTCTTTGGTTTTTTTTCACTCTTAGTCTCTTTGGCTTTTGTTTCAACAGATTCAGAAGGCTTGGCATCTTTTTTCCGCGGATCTTTTCCTGTGGTTTGAAATACTTCTCGAAACCCTTTGAAGGCTTTTCACAGAAGAGCCGCCACTCATTTAATTCTGTTTTAAGTGTAGATGAATTCCTTAAAGTGTTTGGATAGTGCACTCGAAAGATTTTCCATATGAGTTTCTGATCGTATTTATAAGCATATATGCCATATCAGTGTTATATATATATATATATATATATATATATATATATATATATATATATATATATATATATATATATATATTACATATTTATTAACAAATTTTTGTACATATTTACATTGTAATAGTGAATAATGAATAATGAATGAGGTGTTAATGTATTAATTTGTCAAAAGGCTATCGACCAGAGGTCTTCCTGCCTTGTGCTGTCCAGTCATATGGCGTCAGTCGTTATTGCGTAAAAGGATGAAATGATGAAATTAAATCAAATATGGTTGAATTGGGATTTTTAAATTTGGGGTTTATACTAGGGTTTCTAGGAAGACAATATTGGGATAATATATGGAAGTTGAAAAGATTTTTGGAGAATTTTTCTGTTAGGAATCGAAGGCGTTCTAGGATAGGGATAACTAAAGTGGTATCATAGAGGAGTTGATTAGATGGATTGTGTAGAGGATTAAGAGGATGTCGGAGTTTGGTGAGGGTACGGAGGGATGCTCGCTCGCTAACTTTAATATTACGGGTGGTTGGATTGCTGGAATTGGTACAGAGGGCACATATCAGTGTTATTTATTTGTTGATTTAGCAAATCGCACACATACACAATTATATGTAAGTTTTATTTTCAATATTGTGAGTGTCTCGTTAATTTTTTTGTATGTTTGATCAAGTTTAAATTAAAAAAAAGATAAATTAATTGAATAATAGTCTTGGGCTATATTTAAAGATTGGCCGTTATTAAATAAAGAAAACACTTAACTTTTTTATACCACTTATATTTTTATTTCTCGTGACTAGTTTCAATTACAAGGTAATCATTATCAAACTGTACTTAAATTAACAAAAATGCAGGTATATATACTAAAAGGCTTCAAATAGAGGGGTGTACAACAGGTCAACCTGGTCGTTAATGACGGAAATTCCCGGATTAATTTTGGTTTTGTGTAATTCCAGGGCTTCCAGTAAATCCATCTGTTTGCCTTTATCGGCGAGATGGATTACCGAAAGTACATCTCTGTCAAATTTATGGCCTGTTTCTATTAAATGATTTGCAAACGTTGAGTTGTTTTGTTTTAATTTATATGATCGTTCATGTTCTTTTAAACGTATATGAAAATTACGACCAGATTGCCCGATGTACACTCCTTTACATTCTGGGCATGTTAAACTGTAAACTCCTGATTTGTACATTATGTCTAATTTGGATTTTGCGTTAAAAATTAGATTGCGTAACTTATTGCTTGATTTAAAAACTATGTTAATATCTCGTTTTTTAAAAACATTCTTAATTTTTGAACTTATTGTTCCGAAATAGGTTATAGTTTTGTAGGAATTCTTGTCTTCTACTGGACTGATTGCATATAAGTATTTATTCATTCTTTTTTAATTGAAATTTATTTATTAATTTAGTTACTAATAACTCCGAATAACCATTATTAATAGCAATTGTTTTTATTTTATTTATTTCTATTTTTAAGGATTCCGGACTGAGGGGGATATTGTATGCTCGAGTTATCATTGAGTAAAAACTTGCTATTTTGTGTTTAAATGGGTGACGGGAATTGTTGGGAATAATGGTGTCTGTGAAGGTGGGTTTACGATATATATCAAATGTTAGTTTGTTGTTGGTTTTAGTTAGGGTTAAATCTAAATAGTTAATTTTGTTATTGGATTCAGTTTCTATTGTGAACTTAATGGATGGGTGGAGAGAGTTAAGGAATGTTAAAAATTTATTAATTTGTCGGTCAGTACCTTCGATGCATGCTAAAATATCGTCTACGTATCTATACCACCATTTTATGTGTTTTTTGCCTTGGGGTGACTTTAATATTTTATTGGTGAGGTTATTCATAAAAATTTCTGCTAGCAGTGGGCTCAGTGGTGAACCCATTGCCAGACCTTCTTTTTGTACATACATTTTACTATCAAAAGAAAAATAATTATGTTTTAGTATTAAATCTATCAAGTTAATAAAATCGGCTTTGATAACCGGGTTGACGTTATTCAAATCTAATTCTTCAATTATTATTTGGAGACACTCTTCTGGAGGTATTTTAGCAAACATATTCGACACATCGAAGGATACTAACTTACAACTGTTAGGAATGGTTACATCTTTCAAATTATTAGTTAATTCTACTGAATTTTTAATAGCATAGGGATCTTTAAAATTGGTAATGGATTTAAAAATGGAAATAAGTTCTACTGCTAATTTTCTAATAGGGGAATTTACGTATGACACAACAGGGCGGATGGGACTATCAGGTTTGTGGATTTTAATGAAACCGTATAACATAGGAGTCCTGGGATCATCGGGAATAAATACCGTTTTTTGTTCTCTGGAAAAAGTGAGCTATCTTGTACTATTGATTTTAATTTTTCTTAATAAATGGTTAGTCGGGTCTTTTTCTATGTCTGTGATATTAGAATTGTTTATAAAATCTTTAACTTTATTAATATACTCTTCGTTGTTTAAAATGACTATAGAATTTCCTTTGTCGGCTTTTGTGACTATTAGATTATTATTTTTAATTTTTTTGTTTATAGATTTAATGATTTTTGAGTCTGAGTCTGAAATTTTTTCTGTTTGCTTAATTAGTTTCGCTATTTTTGCTTTGTCAATTGGAGACAAGTCTGTATTTTTGGATGCAATTTCTGATTCTACTACTAGAATTTCTTTAAAAGAGGAGACATTAACATGTGGTGAGTACTTAGGTCCTAACATTAACATTGAGGTTTCTTGTTGTGTAAATTCTGTATCTGTTTTGTTTATAACTCTATTGTAAAACACTGGTTTACCTTTTGGTGTACTGCTGGTACTTCGCTGTTCTACTTGTTGCTGCTGTTCCAAGAGCCTCTTCAGTTTCTTGTTTTGGATATTGCTTTTGGTGTAGTTTATCCTGCTCACTCTACTTCGGACATAGTCGTCAAATAGGTCGAATTCCACCGGATGTAGAGCCCTGGCTAGTTCTACATGGAGCACTTTGATGTATATGTTAAGTACATCTCTTCTCTTGAACCAGAATTTAGCTTCCTGTGTAAGCCACGTCCTTTCCGCTACCTTTTTGGTGTTTTTTGCTGCGATTGTTGTTGATTTGATAGATATTTGCACAAATACAGGAACAACTTTTAAACGTAGGCACTGTTGATTAAACCTGGCATTTAGTGTTGCGAGTTGTTTCTTAATTCGTAGTTTTAAGTACATCTTCGCCTTATCGGCCACACTGGCTTTAATTAATTCTTGAATTTTGGAGGCGTTTACTTCGTGGTACATTTTCGATTATTAAATAAAGAAAACACTTAACTTAACTATTAACTATTTAGATTTAACCCTAACTAAAACCAACAACAAACTAACATTTGATATATATCGTAAACCCACCTTCACAGACACCATTATTCCCAACAATTCCCGTCACCCATTTAAACACAAAATAGCAAGTTTTTACTCAATGATAACTCGAGCATACAATATCCCCCTCAGTCCGGAATCCTTAAAAATAGAAATAAATAAAATAAAAACAATTGCTATTAATAATGGTTATTCGGAGTCATTAGTAACTAAATTAATAAATAAATTTCAATTAAAAAGAATGAATAAATACTTATATGCAATCAGTCCAGTAGAAGACAAGAATTCCTACAAAACTATAACCTATTTCGGAACAATAAGTTCAAAAATTAAGAATGTTTTTAAAAAACGAGACATTAACATAGTTTTTAAATCAAGCAATAAGTTACGCAATCTAATTTTTAACGCAAAATCCAAATTAGACATAATGTACAAATCAGGAGTTTACAGTTTAACATGCCCAGAATGTAAAGGAGTGTACATCGGGCAATCTGGTCGTAATTTTCATATACGTTTAAAAGAACATGAACGATCATATAAATTAAAACAAAACAACTCAACGTTTGCAAATCATTTAATAGAAACAGGCCATTAATTTGACAGAGATGTACTTTCGGTAATCCATCTCGCCGATAAAGGCAAACAGATGGATTTACTGGAAGCCCTGGAATTACACAAAACCAAAATTAATCCGGGAATTTCCGTCATTAACGACCAGGTTGACCTGTTGTACACCCCTCTATTTGAAGCCTTTTAGTATATATACCTGCATTTTTGTTAATTTAAGTACAGTTTGATAATGATTACCTTGTAATTGAAACTAGTCACGAGAAATAAAAATATAAGTGGTATAAAAAAGTTAAGTGTTTTCTTTATTTAATAATCGAAAATGTACCACGAAGTAAACGCCTCCAAAATTCAAGAATTAATTGGCCGTTATTGAAAAACTGACCAGAGCAGCTATTTTCTGAAGATATGAAGAAGGGTCCAAACACATAGCAGAATTCGCCATATTTAGAAGAGCAGATCTGCTTTCGTACAATTGTTTGATCAAGTTTGAATAAAGATAAAGATAAATTAATTGAATAATAGTCTTGGGCTATATTTAAAGACTGCTTATTATTGAAAAAGCTGACCTCAGCAGCTATTTTCCAAAGAGATGAAGAAGGGCCCAAACACATAGCAGAATTCGCTATATTTAGAAGAGCAGATCTGCCTTCGTACAAGGGATTTTTAACCATTATTGTGATTAATGTTCAGTTTAATAGGAATAGTTAGACGAGGTGCACTCTCAAAAGATAGAGACTGAATATTACTACTGAGTTATAAAACTCGAGACTTCGTGTAGAGGTTTTTTAATAATATTTTAGTGATCCATTATCCAGACAACGAAAATTATTACGATGTCAAAACTATATAGCATCTATTGTTTAATAATAGTGTTTCTATTCTGACGTTAAAATAATATGGCTTTATTTATAAAACTATAACAGAACTTTTTCTATAAAATAAATTCATCGAATGATAATCACACTTAAAGGAACTGTTCTTAAAGTTAAAAAATGTTGAGTACGTGAAAAAGAGGGAGGTTTTGGCAGCTATTCTGAATTACAGAATATAGTAAAAGCTTTAAAACAGAAGACGTCAAGGATACGTTTGCCTGGGTCATAATCAACTCCAAAGAAATGCAGGGTCCGGAAGAGTAATTTTTGAAAAAATCATATCTGAGAGAATTTTCAATTAAATCAAAATTTTATTTATTTAATAGGTATGTGTGGATTTGCCATTTCGTATGCATATCAAAGAAACGGTCATCTAAGTGATGTCTGTTTTTTTTTTTTAGAAATAATGATTTCATATCTGCAAATTTCTATTATTTTCACCTTAGAAGTGTAATGTTATTTTCAATATCATGACAATTATTTTTATTTCCATCAGAAGCGAATGGTCGCGGCGTCGTGCCTCCCAACGTACCTCGCCCCCACAGGCGTGCGGCCTCGTACAAAATATGCAAAAAACGTAAAAAAATTTAACTACAGTCGAAAAACGCGGGTCTTCACTATTTATAAAAAGTTAGACAATATTATAACTAGTTAAAATTATGTATACTAAGACACACAGATAGCCAAAGATTTCATGAACTAACTAAAAATAAAATGACGCAAAAAGTTTGGAGAAACAATGATAGGATCAACACTGTCGTCCCTAAACGTTAAATTATCTATGAGGGGAAGCTGGATGGTGCCTCTCCCGGGACTGAATACTGCGGCCGTCATGAAGCCCGGCAGCGTTCCAGCATTGAATCTGGGAGGGAATTGTCTCATCGCTTGAGCTGCTGTTTGATTATTGGAAGAAGACGTGGCCGATAGCCTCAACAGTATGCTCCTTTCGGACATCTGAAGCCTTTGCGCGACCGGTGGAATCCTGGCCAGGTAATCTCGACACGTCCGATTTCATGTCCGACCGCAGTTCCTCCAACTGGTTGAGCACTTTGTGGAGCACGGCTTTCGCCGGTTTGTTTCCGGCAAGGACCTCCTTGCTCACGTGCTGCTGCTACTCCACCTCGGCGAAACGTACGTTGAGGTGGGCGGCCCCCCTCAAATGTTCCTGAACCACAAGAGCAAGCTGGAATCTTCTAGCCAAGAACTTATCCTTGATCTCATTGATCTAAAGTTCTCTTTGCTCACATCCATTTTGAAAGGTTCATCGATGATGGCAAACCGGGTATTAGCCTGGATATCTTGGCATCTTCCATAAAAGTAAGTCACAATTCCAGCCAAGAGCCAGTAATCATGTCTTCTGTGCCAAATTTGGTATTCACGTCCTGGAGCTGGAGCCTTTTCCTCATGCATTCCTTCTTGTCCTTTTTCTCGTCACTCACAATCACCACATCCTCGTTGTCCTTCATAACAGCCTTCTCCTTCTTGTCCTCGGACGGTTCGACCTTTACTTTCTTAACATCCTCGTCCTTCTCCCCTGTCTTCTCTTCATCCACTTTGATAGTAGTACTAGCAGATTTCTCCTTTTCTTGGGCCGATTCTTCTATTGTGACTTTGGCGGGTTTCTCAGCTGAGGCTTGCTTGACTCGAAATTGGCTTCTGGTTCCGGGTTAGGCTCCTCCTCCTTTTTTAACTCCTCTGTCGGTTCTGCGACTTCGGCGACTTTTCTTCCACAGGTTTCTCTTTGGCTTCTTTTTTAACTGCTTCCTTAGTATCTTCACCGTCCTTCTCTTTGTCAGCATCAATAGTGGTAGGAGCTGGGCTAGGTGCAGCACTGGTAGCTGGTGTGGCGCTGGTGCTAGTCGTTGCGCTCTTAAGTGTCTCACCTTCAGTACCAGGTGTGGGCATCAGGTTATTAACTGCCGTTTCTTATCATAACACTTAGTAAAATCTAGCATACTACTGTCTATTCGTGTCGTAAATTTTTACATTTTATTGTTAAGTGTCTGGGTATTTGATATTACTCCCTATACCTTCAGTAAATTCTTATGTTAATACAATAATAAAAGGTGTATTTTATAAATGATATTTTATGTACAGAAGATTATTGTTTTTGGAAAGTAGAAAATATATGAAGTGTATTAATTAGAGAAATCAATATTATTGTTTTTGATAACTCTACCTCAAAATTTCCAAAGGTCTCAGCCGATATCACATCGAACACATTCATTTAATAGGAATAAGTATTAATAATACTTAATCCTTTACTGTACGTTTTATCAATTCTTAGTTCCAACAATTTAGAAATTCTAATGATACTTTCATAGCATAAATAAATGGCTTTTTAGCAAAAATTTGTTTGATTCAACAGGTGATGTTTTAAGCTTTTAGCGGGGAATATCAATATCGTTTTGAAAATAAAACAAAATCATGATGTGCGCCGCTCTTATAAAAATCAAAATATGACAAATAAAGCAAAATATTAAGTTTTATTTGATCACTGACACATAATACAATGAAGAAAACGTGCAATCAGGAGAAAACAATATGGCTAATATTCTTAGTAAAACAAAAAAAAACGCTAAGAGAAAGGAACATAATTGCTAAGGCATTTACTGCTTCAGTTTATGTAGCAACATCTATCTTATACAGCAATCTTTTTCGTTGCAGTACTATTCTTCTAGGTGCCTTCTATCTCTCCTATAAGTTTGTAAACGCTGTACTAATACACTTGTATATACATTTATTAATGTAGAAGAAACTGTAATAGCTTCTGAGTCAAAATTTGTATTTAAACTATAGTAATATAATTTTAACTGATAAAATATAGGAAATATGACATTTTACAAAAAATACAAAATTGGTAGCAAATACCTCAGCAGATCATTTTGATAACAGTTACATCATGTCAATTAATAATACATTTGACGACATTTTCAACATAGAAAATACTTGATGCGATATATTTAAAACTATCCCCATTAGTATCGTTTTCTTTTCCACTGTTTAAGAGGAACTTTTTGTTAGTGTATGTCAGCATGATAGATATATAATATACCATGTCCAAATGATACCCACGGTGAAAACAGGGTATTATTATCGGTATTCCAAAGTCTGGCGAAAAATACCCTACTTTCAGTATTTTAAAACCGTAGGAAAAAAACAATGAATACACCATATGTCCCACCATATCCTTCCTTACCTATTTGATTTCCTAGAACATCGTTTCACTTTTTTGACACTTTCAATTCTTATTAGACAATTAGAAAGCTTTGGATTCTGGCATCGAAATTTGCTGTTTGAATGTAAGATTGAACCTAATTTTCTTAACTTAATTAATTATCTTATAATCTCAGAAAAATTCGAGATGCCTTATCACGTGGTTTTGTTCGTGGACAATATATATATTCCTCCTTTATCACCAATTCTTTACAATAATTATGTCCATGATTTTTATAATTGAGATTCACATTTCCTCAATCCTGTAAAGGGATGTCACTGCCTTAGTTGTATATGCTCCCACTCTACACAAGGCACTTACCACCTTACAAGGACACGAATAAATAACACATTCTTATTCCTTTTTACCATCTACATAGTTCGCCGTTTAAAATTAACATTAATAAATACTCAATTTCGATATCTCCTAATTGCAAATGTCTAGGAATCAAATTGGATCCCAAACATTCCAAACACATTTCCAAAAATCTCAAAGCGAGTGTCAGAAAGAGAGCTCGTTGAAGAACACTTATATTCTTCGCACAAAAATTTTCCACCAACTATCATAGCTTTGACTTCTTTAGCCAATCCACTCAATATTCTAATAACACCTAAATATAAATACTCCAAAATCATCATTTATCATTTCATTTCTTTATCTCACAACAACATTAGCGATCAATACGTTTGGAAAAATAACAGACAGTTAATTCCATTAGACATTAGTTGCACAGAAAAGTAATGCATTGTCTCACATAATAATTTTATTTTCCAAATAGTCAACTATATGAATGTGAATAAGAGAATACTTTATTTAGATATTTAATAGTAAAAAGTAACTCAAGAACTATGGATAATAGAAACAAGTGACTTGCAATGAACTTTTAAAATTTCTTTGTTTCGATACTAAATACAAGAACTCTTTAAAATAACTTCATAATCTTCATAAAAAGGTCAAAATGGTTATTTTTTAAACTGTACGACTACTTTTACATTTTAAATAAGTCTAATTTTAACTAATAAATTCTGCACAACGTTAACACTAAAAATTATTAGACATATGTATGAATTAAATTAATTACATATGTCAATGCATTTAAGTTGACTGCAATATATCAAATTTGACGGATTATAATTTACGGTGGACGGGCGATTAGTGCGAGGCGTGTAAAGCCACATCCTCGGCCGTATTTAAGTACCACTCAACAATGAGGGATAACTGTGTGTGGTCATCATAACGGTCCATTTTACATCTCCATTACGAGAGACGGAAGGTAGGATCATTTCCCCCAAAGGACTACAAAATGCATCATCCTGATAAACGGCCTATAATATACGAAGAGCCACGAAACGTACATAAAATTGATATTTCTTTTGACCGGTACCATTATAAATAATATCAGCCTTCTTATGTTAAATATAGGTTAAGATCGCGAGAGATAGAGGATATAAGATGTGTAGAGGAGTACGTGCGCGAAGAGATTTAATTTGTCACGGGGATGGTACATTAATCTGTTTGAGCACACGTAGCGGTTCTCTAATTTGTTGGAAATTATATTATACAGACACTGGCACTTTGTCAATGTTTATATAAAATAATTTGCACATGCCTCCAGACCTGCTAGAACACATTCTTGTGCATGTAATTTAGTCGAAAGATGTATTGCGCCTTCGCTATTTGACGTGTCTACGTTTAATTCTAATTAATAAATACAGAAAAAATATTATAAAATAACAATTACATTCTTGAAGCATAATTTATTAATTTAAATATAAATATTATTAACATTATCATATATACATAACTAATATTACAAATTTTACAGATAAAATAAGTATGAAAAAAATATATTAATTTTAATAAAACATAAAATAAACAACTACATACATCAAAATGTTTCAAATTATGTGATCTAATACAAATTATATCCATTAACACATCACTTCTAACATGTAGTAACTAATGGTACTAATTACGACAAAATTTGTTGCGATGCCCTTAGGTAAAAGTATCCGCGTGACATTAAAATTGCAACGTTTTTGTATAATTTAATATTTATTGCGGTCGCCCGTCGTAATAAAATAATTACAAGATAGGCAGAGCCACGGGACGTCTGTTAACATTGAACAAACGTCTTAACTGGAGGCAGAAGGCGAGGGATGGAAATGTAAATTGTAAATGGAAATCGGAATGGAAATAGAAGGCTTTCTGCTTTGTGCGTTGTTGTCGGCCGATAGATTAATTATAGATGTAGATTGCAATCGACGTGTATAAGGTAGTGATTGATGCACTCTTATCCTAGAAAAACACGTGTTATTGATTCTTTTCCGTGTAAACGTGGGCCACATTTTGCACGTCGCCTGCCTGTTGTGCAATGCTTGTTAATTTCCTTGAACGAGTTATTGCTATTGTTTTGCGCATGCAAATGATTTTATTATTGATAAAACAGCTAACGTATGCACTTAAAGATATTAATTTTTAACGTGAAGCTTAAAGCATTCCATACAAAGAAACATTAAGTTAAGTACAAATGATTTAAAGTTTCTTACGAAAAACAGCGACACTATTGTAAAATCAACAGAAGATCTGGAACTGCTCTATGGTGCTAGAGTGGAAAAATATTCTATTAAGTAAATTCAGATTTCTTACATCAAAATTGTAAGCATTTTTTAATTTATTTTCTATTTATAATAATAATTTTGTCTATTTTAAGAGAAAAAAGCTTTAAATACAATACAATATATACTGGGTGTTTTATTCTAACAAGTTTTTTTTCAAATATATTACTTGGGTATCAAAATGTATTATCCTAGCAATACTTACCTAATGGATTTAATAGGAGTAGTTTTGACCCTCAGAAAGGTTCTGAACTCTTAATACTAGGCATTTAAATAGGAACATAAATTTGAGTAATTTATATTTAAATAAGAATTTTAGAAAACAAGACTTCCGCATGTTACCATATTAGAGAAAGGAAGCTCAACGATTAGCAAAATTACAAACCTGCTATAAATATTTCTAAGTTTATATAAATATAAATCCGTTTCATTACATTCAAATATTTTAATAAATTCTTAATATCATGACTAACTTGCTAAAAAGCATTGTTAAGTCTTCCTCACTTGTCTTAGACTGTTTATTTAAAATATGTTGTTTTTAAATTTTGTTTTCTTATTTTTTAATTCAAAAAGTAGTTTCATCTAAAAACACCTGTTCAGCAATGACCCACACTGCCTAGACTATTATGTATCAGTATCAGTAGTTGCGATCACTTTTAAAAGTCAAAAACTCCTTTATATTCTCAAGAAGTTATGATATTCATTTCTCGTAATACGAGAAAATAAACACTAGAATTTTTGCAACATTACTCACAACACCAACCAATAATTGCAACATGTGTTTCGATGTGTCATTGTACTCGCATATGATAGCTGAAACCTTTCGGGAAACTCATTAGAAGCAATTATAATAATTAATTATTTATAAACAAAATAACAAGTTTTAATTGTAGCGCCTCAAATTGGAGTTTTGACTTATGCAGCACTATTTTATATCATACTTGAAATATGTTATTCCTTATGATATCCATGGGATTGATACAGAGGTAATACGTTTGGAATATTGCTATAAGGTAAAGCAACTACCTGCTTCTTCAAATAAGGATGACAATAAACCATATCTTCGTGCAAAGGAGAAATTTATGCTGGTGATATATTAATTAGGATGTGTCTATAATAATCTTGCAGTGCATTTCCAATCAAATGTCTTTCTGCTATAGCTAAATTCTGCCAAAACTGATTTAATCTTTAGTCCAGGAATAGATTTTATTCTCACATATATAATTTAATATTATGAAGAAGGTGAGATGGTTACCACTTTGTAGTGATAAAACAAAGTAATAGTGTCTCCTTCTTCATTATATTCAAGATGTACCAAAAAGTAAACACCTCAACAATTAAACATTTAATTTATTATTGCTTACCCTGACAGAGAACATTTTGTGAATTATAACAGCTGCTCAGTGAAAAAGGCTGAAAGATATTATAGTACATCTGCTCTGGGCGATTGAAAAATTCAGACCTTATGTAGAAGGTTCTGATTTCCAGGTAATTACAGACCATGGTATGGCTGAATAATCTTCAAAGTCCATCTGATCGTCTAACTCGTTAGAGTGTGCGCCTCCAAAATACGATTTCGAGATTATCGAGATTAGGAAAGGAACACGTCGTTCCAGATTGTTTGTCTCGTAATGAAACAAAATTCGATAGCTTTAGTAAGACCGAACTTCTAGAAGTTAAATGGTATAAAGAGTTAAAGGGGCGTATATAAGGTAGACCTACAAAATACCCAAATTACCGTGTAGAGAATGATGTAATTCTAACATATATGAAGCCGAGGTATTCGGTATTAGCCACAGAATCATGCTGGAAAGCAGTAGGTTCAAAAGAAAAGCGACGCTCCCTTTTGAAGAACATCATGATCTTCCGACCACGGGGCATCCAGGTGTTTATAAAAGGTTGATTGTTTCTTATTATTGGCCTAAAATAAGGGCTAATATTAACCGATACATGTAAAGTTTGTATAAGCTTTAAACCTGAACAAAAAGCCCGCATAGGACAGATGGCAGGTGATCGCTATGGATCTCATAGGTTCTTTGCCTAGAATATCAAATGGGTTTCGGTTTATTCTAGTGGTACATGATACCTTTAGCCAATTCATTCATACCTTCCCGTTGATGACTACTGCTTCAGCTGTAAGTAAATACGTTGAATATCATGTTATCTTGATGTTTGGTGTTCCATCCAGAGTTATCGCAGTCAATGCTGAGCAATTTAGGAGTCTACAGTTTAGGGCCGTGGCTCAGAAATATGATATTATCATTTTTGTACGGCTTAACTATCATTCGCAAGCAAATCCCACCGAGAGGGTTAAACGGGTCTTAAATACGCTGCTTGCCTCGCTTACATCCAATGACCAGAGGTACTGGGATAAATTCTTACAACAAATTACCTGTTGTAATCGGACCTCTAAACATGAAGTAACAGAATGCACTCCGGACTTCGTTAATTTTGGGAGGAGGGAAATTTAATAGGCGCATCGACTCATAGGTTGGATACAGATCGAACGCAAGCTGATGATCCCGTCGTCAGATCTGAACAGCTTCGTCGATTGTACCCTGGATATCCAAATAAGTAGAAAATGACATTGAATAGAGGTAAGAAAACTTAGGATTTACGTAAAATGTCTATTCAAAAAAGTCTGGAGACAAAATTATGTGTTGTCGAATGCCTAGGATTTTTATCATCCATGAAAAATTATCTCCTTGGTCTTACACGCTCAGACATCTTGAAAATGGAAGATTGATAGGATGCTGGCATGCGAAGGATTTAAAACTAGTTCCGACAGATGATGACCAGAACGTTGGTCAATTTGATTAGGTGGATTCTGCGCAGATAAACAATAGACTTGCCTGGGTCGTGTGTCAATACCGTTAAGGTGCATGCTAGTGTTATATTATAGCGATTAGGTAGGTTAGCTTATATTGGAAGTCAGACGTTTTAAAACATAAATATATGATTAATATATTCCTGGAAGATAGGGATTAAAAATGTCTTAAAATATCTAACGGAGACTACAAGACGTAGGGATTGAGTTTTACACCGAATTTCTTCATACAGGAAGTACTCGTAGTCACAAGACAGGCACGTGGCTCTAACAGCCGTACTAATAGTCGCGAATTAATTCTCGAACTGAAAAATCCTGAATTATTTGTCGTATTTATTAGTCGGGTATTTACGGATAGTTTCGGCGACTTCGAAGAATTATCCTCGATACGGGAACTTTTAGAGACTTGTTCATCGGAATTTAGCCTTTACAGAACGATACTACAGCAGAGCTGAGCTTTCGAGACTTCACGGAAAACATGTAATTCAATTCGCTCTAGAAATTTCAAAACGTCCTTCCTTTCGGCTGCTCATCGAAAGTTAAGTCCCATTTATATATAGGCACGAAATAAGAAGACATTTGCGTGGACTGGACCAACTTGGCGAAGAAATCATCGAGAGCATCTTCTCTATCGTTAGAAACTTGTCGTGGAGGGATAGTTCTGACTTTAGGTGATTAAGGTATTTCACCACTATCCTCGTTGAGAGCATCAATTAATCTCAAATTATGAAATTTACAGGAACATCAATCAAACTAGTAGTAGGTACGGGAAATTTATTTTTCTAAAAATTCACTAATGAAAATGTGGGATTTTGAAGAAGCCTCTCTACTAGCCATTGCTAGGGGCTTTATTCTGAGGGGGAAATATGCAGCTACCATGCGAAGAAAAGTCTCCGTTTGCAAAACCAATTGGTCCCTTTGCAAACGATCAAATTCGGAACATAGATTTAATATTGCCAAACCATTGCGAATATGAATCAACCTAGAAAATTCTGTCAAAGAAAATGAACAATATGGGCATAAGGGGTATTATAAATTAATGGATAATCACTTTCATAAAAAACCGACGATTAATAGTCAAAATAGAGGATACATACTCGAAGGAATATGATGTGTGTGCCTAAGTTGACACCTCAGGGAAGTGGCTCGGCCCCTTATTATTTCCCTTGTACATAAACGATCTACCTAATTTTATAACTGATAGTACTGTATTTATGTATGCAGATGATACGACTATTCTTTGTCATTCTAAAAATAAGTTCGAACTATTAAGCAATACAAATAGAGCTATTTCTGAATTCCAACAATGGTGCGAAAAAAAACAAATTAATTGTAAACCTAAACAAAACGGTTTGCTTAGAATTCACTAGACCGTATAGAAGTAACATTTTAGAAAACAATATTTCCTTTAATAATTCCATATTAGAAATTGATAACACCACAAAATTTTTAGGTCCACATCTAGATAGAAATGTTGATTGGGACAAACAAATTTCTGAATTGTGTTCTAAAATAAATAAAGCTTATTTTGCAATACTTACCCTAAAAAATACACTAAATAAAAATTGCCTATTAAATATATATTATGCGTATGTATATCCTAACTTAGCATACAATATTATAACATGGGGTAAAAGTAGAAATTTTACAAGAGTTTTCCTCATTCAGAAGCGCATAATCAGACTAATTTTTGACATGAAGTCAAGAGACTCATGCAAAGAAATGTTTAGAACAAATAAAATACTAACTTTATGTAGCATTTATATATTAAAATTATTAGTTTACATTCACTCTCATAAATCCGATTTCAAAACGCACTCTGAATTACACTCATACCCAACAAGACATAACACTAACTTCTATATCCCAAAGTACACTCACTCTTATCATGAAAAATTACCAGTTCATTCGGGCTTAATAAATTATAACTTGTTACCCGATTCAATTAAGAATCTTTCTATCACTAAATTTAGTATTAAACTCAAAGAAATTTTAACTAATGAAAGTTTCTATACAATTTCTGATTACCAAAAGTATTTTCAAAAGTAATTTGATTGTCACATGATTAAATCAATGTGTATATTTAAGTATTAGTTTAATTTTATTATTGTACTCTATTATTGTAGTTATAATGTTTTTATTATTAGAAATATTGTATTTTGACATACCCAATCCATTTAACTAAATGGCTTAATGGGAAAATAAAGTGATTTGATTTGATTTGATTAGACACAAAATCGCCTTGCGGAATTTTTCGATAATTCGTCGGCCCCAACAAAAATTTCATTGATAAACTTATTCGTTAAGTAAACCCACACTCGTGGAATACAAACTGGGTTTACTTATACTTTTTGAAATACGTTGTATCACTTGTTGTATCGCTTCTTACTTTTGTCCTTTCACAACTATTGTCTAAAGATTCGCTTTTTTGCCAACTGGTGACAAGAAACATCAACCCGGCAAATATTTAGAAAGGTCGGTCTGCGAGTTTTGTTGATCCGAATTACCGGCCACTAATTACTCTTCGAATCCCTTTTACTTTATAATGCGAAAAGCAACGGTATAGTTGAACCAAAGATATAAAGCGTTTATGACCTTTTACGGTATTTAACTTTCACTAATTTTTATGAAGGACCGGCCGCAAACTCTCATCCCCAACCCCCCAATAGGTGGTCCGCAACGGATCCTCCCAACTCTGTCCCAGGCCCAGTTTTGGTATTCTTTTTATTAAGGGGCCGTTATAACTTTAAATCTGTGTTCCTGCGTATTGAAAATATTTTCGTTTTCATAATCTCTAGTAATTGCTTCTTTGTATAGGATTCTTCAAAAAAGAGATCATTTGCATGCAGAAATAAGCCTTTGCAACGCACACATTTATATAGAGAAAATTATACAATGCGGTCCTAACCAGCACAAAAATATTTATTGATACGGTTTTACGATATGATGGCCCTAAACTCATTAAGGCAATCAAACGGTGAAAGGCCATAAACGCCTTATATTTTTGGGACAACTATAACAACCTATTTGGATTTTCAATTTTTTATATTCTAAAATATTGTATCGAAAGGCTATTATCATACAAGATTGTTTTGAAGATAAAGCAAAAAATAGTAAATAAGTTATCTGAAACTTCTGAATAGGTTGAATTAGAAGATTCATGATGCTTGACCGATAACATTACCTTGATGTCTCTAATGACAAAGCTTATTTTAAAGAGATAAATAAATACTCCAAATCCATGATGAAATCCTTTTAATATGATAGTACCTGACTTCAGCTGACTAAAATAACTTTTACTATTAGGCCTAGGCCAGCACATAGTTTTTCCAATCGGAAACTCAAGTAAAATGCTAATCGCTAAGATGTTGACGATTCTATCATCCACATGACGCTTTTTCCGAAGTGGAGCAGATTGTGATGGTTTAAGGAAGTTAGATGGGTAATTGGGTACTAATTAATAACATACGAAGCCTTCGATGATTGCTATCAGCAGTGACTCTAAAAATTTTATTCCCGAAGGAGGACTTTCATCAAATTTCCCGTAAAAGTATACAGCGCACTTTTTGATAAATACTCTAAAAAATATTTCAATATTATATTGAGCATAGTAACACCAAGGCATGTAAGAATTAGTTGATAGCGCTTCGTAGAAAGTTATAAATATCAACAGTAATGATCCATTGGATGTAAAAAAGAACAAACTAGAGCCATAATATAATAAATATAATATAATAATATACTTAAATGGTCAATAGATTTGACATGAACTATAAAATTTGGTTAATAAAGTTCTAACAGCAAACCAAGGAGAAAATAGTTATTTAAGGTACAAATGTAAAAAGTGATGCTTTATTGCACGAACTAGCGTTTAAAAACACGAGCGAGGAACGAGCGAGTTTTTTTAAAGCCAGGAGTGCAATAAAGAAACTTTTTACACGTGTGCCTTACAAAATTTTATCTTCGATCGTAAAGGATTTCAAAGAATATATTCTTATGGGTAATATTTTAATGTCATTTCAATAATTCAATTAATGAAAACATATTTGACCCGCAGTGCACTAATGAAAGTGTTACTTAGCAACCAGTAAACAAGTTGGACAAATGTCGGGCGCCATTATTATTTATGGAAAAATTGTTCGCTTTAATGTAATCGCTTCGACTTGCATTAAATGAAATCTTCGGAGTTCCTAAATCTGCCATTTCGTTAGTATTATATATTTTATTTATAGTTTATTAGTTATTTGTATCAATTAATAAAACAATAAGTTTTTCGTCGAAAATTTGTGCTATTCATTCATCTGTCAAATTTGACATTTCTGTGCAATAAAAACAGTTTGACATTACCGTGCAATAAAAACGTAAAAAAGCACTAGTGCTTTAAAAAGCCACTTTTACAATGAAAAATGATGCAAAAAGCGTCTACTTTCTGTACGATCGTAGATAAATAATATTAATGGAACATTTATTAACTTCGTTAAAAGTAATAATGTGTCCTTAGTACTTGAGGACCATTTCTTGGTTCTCTTTGAGTGGCTGAACGTAAGGATCCTTTGGTTCCTTCCTATCCTTAGATTTTGGTTCAACCTTGCTAAACAGATAGTTGATTTTATGGTCCTGTCAGCGGACTGTGAATCCACCGACAACGTGACCACCAATTTAGTTTAGGTCTTTTCGTATTTCTCCTTAGTAGGTGGTATTGATGAGACTAGCATAGAGATAAATTGATTGGCACTCTACTAGAAGGTACATCAACTACTTGCCGTTTCAAAAAAAAGGATGCCAATAAACCATATCCTTAGTGTAAAGAAGAGGTTTGTGATGGCAGACTTTGTTAAAGGGCTACAAGGCCAATCTTCTAGACTTTTCTCAACTTATAAAAAACTGCTAACAGTAATTTGATTCGATTACTTTGTTTTATTCGATTTCATATGTTATGTGATTTGTTCAGATGTAAGACTTACTTACTTATAGAAATGTGTAAAACTAAGCTATTTTTGGAAAATGCAGAAAATTTTTTGAGAAGCCATAGGCACGAATAATCATTCATTTATTATTTTCTAAATCAACTGAAATATATATGTATATAGGTTATTCAACTTTTTTGCCAAGAATAATATAATTAACATTGTACCTAACACCCAGAACATTCATTCATCATTGTAATTGTTTATGTGAATTAAATTATGTGAACCTGCAACGAATTATTCAAAAAGAATCTCTCTTAGGGTCGCAAGGAAATGAACACACGTTGACGGTACTTTTCCTTTCTGTTCCTGCGTTTCGTAACTGTAACCGCAATTTGGTATTATCTCGTGGAACATGGAGGATGTTGTTGTGGAATTGAATTTAAATAAACAGCTATATGAGCCACGTTTCAGCATAATTACGTACATTTTCACGGTGTAAATTTCTCGGGCACGTTTCTTGCACTCGCTCGATTCTTATCGAAAATTTCATCTACGAACGCTGAACAATTGATAATATATAAATCAGTAACCAAATAACGTATTGGTTATTTTTTTAATTAAGGTATATATTTAAAATTAAAATTTTTATGATTGCATAAATTTATAAATAATTAAAACTGAAACATTCCACAAATACCTTGCACAAAAATGTATCACAATTTAACGAGGGGTTTTAAACAGCGAGTGGACATAGTAATAGGTGTTTATTCAGCTGTCAATGACTGTAGTGTATAAGAGAAGACCGCACCAACAGACTTATTAAACTAATCAACTAAGTATGTATATCGACTGAAAAGCAAGTAACGTAACATTCAATTAAATTCAATAGTATACCTGTAAGATATTACCTATTGTAAATATTCCATGGGAGGTGCAAATTCTGCTTGGTTTTTTTTTGTTACCTTGCGGTTCTTCTTGAATAATGAAATAATTATTGAGTGATGGATAATAGGTGACTTTTCTGTTGCAGCTCCCGTTAACGGACGGTCATGGATGAATGGGCATGCTAATAAAGCTGAAGACAAACAATCCACTCTTTCCAGGTAAGTTAAATATGTTTTAATGTGTACATATCTTTTAAGAAAACACTTACAATTATATTCAAAATGACAAGTAACTAATAACTATTAATAAAATAAAATAATGATTACCTATCAAGATAAAAGATGATTTTTCGAGTTTCGTTTTAGATATAAATGTTGCTCACTTTAATGAAAAGATTATTATTACATTATGCTCTAATAGGGCATTTTCCCTAATCCAGTACGTAATTGTATATGCACGCAATAAAGAATTCTAATTCTAATTCTAATTATTATGTAGAGTAGTTAATCCAAACAATTATTTTTCGTTTTGCAAATTGGAATAGACATATATTGATTGAGGAATAAAAATGCGATGAGAGAATATTCTGCCTATTCATTTCGCGTACAATACTTTTGTTTCTGGCCCCGAGCGTCTTGAGAGAAAGGTTTACCATACTGTAAACCTAATTAAAAAGGCATTATTCAAACAAACATCCAACGCAATGTACACGATTCACTCTGGCAAAGAATTAACCAAGGAAGTTATTTTCACTGTACGAATTAACAATGAGTAATGAATGGAATTTAAGCATTACTATACTTATATTCCCAGCATTTTATGTGTAACAGTTTTAATAACGAATATAAAAAATGTGGGGATATTTTGTTTGTATATTTCACTTTACTTTTATTACTTTCTCCTTATGTTTTCTAATCATATTGTATTATTTAATGTCATTTATAATCACTTACTCTAATGTGAAAATAACATTACTATCTTCATATTCGAGTAAGCGAATATTAAATAATATATACGATGTATTGTATACAATATTACATTGATATAACATAAAAGTATTGTACCTATATGCTTTTCCATTAAATAAAATGTCGTTTCATTTAGTTGAAATAGTTAGCGACAATCGAAGTCAGGGAAAATATAATTGCGAAAAAAGACTCATAAGAAACTAATTACTTATACCCAGAAATCTTATTACGATAACTCAAAATCAAACAAAATATGGGAACTTATCAACTATAAATCGGGCAGCAATAGTGAAATAAATTCAAAAAAACTTAACAATATCAAGGGATCCACTATATCAAGGGATCCAGATACTATTAGTAATATGTTAATACTACTCGACAGTAACAGATGTAACAGAGATAAGACTAGTAAATAACTTTAAAAACAATCTATCTAAAGAGTTACATCAAAACCTGTACACCACAATATGTTTCTGGTACCAACTACCCCAGAGGAAGGACTTAAAAATAAAAATAGAGTGCTGGACAAGATGATATTCCAGTAAAGATACTTAAGGATTTAGCATTCAGCACTGGTACATTTCCAAGCAAATTAAAACTTTCCAAAATAATACCTATATTTGCAGAAGGTCCAAAAATAGAAAAAGAAAATTATCGACCCATCTCTGTCCTAAATTGTTTTTCGAAAATATTTGAAAAGATTCTTTTAAGCAACAGAGCCTGCTCACTTGAATGATAATATGATATAATTACGAAACATGAACATAGTTTCAGAGAAAAAAGTCAACACAAACTGCAACGATTGAAGACCTGAAGAGGTTTCAAGGAATTTTGATGCCGGAACGTGCGTGAGTGGACTATTCTATGATTTTGATTCCATAGATGTGAAATTTATGCGCGAAAAACTGCCATTGGTATTCGCGAAAATGTGCTTCAGATAATTATGTCCTTTCTCCAAAGACATAGTCCAGGGATTAACATTAGGGCTACTGCTGTTTATTAATAACATGCAAGAGTGTAGCAAGTAATCAACTCTGCGGATGACACGTTAATTATTTTATCAGCGTCAACCCAACCTCAATTAAAATATAAAATTAGGAAAACTAATGATGAAATCTGGTGGCAGTCCAGATGCAATTCTATAACAGAAAAAAAAATAACCAGAAAATTAACATCTCAGTTAACACCAAATTTCTAGGAAGTATTATAGTTAGAAGATTCTAGTGGGCTGCGCAAATTTACAAATCATGTATCAAATTAAACAGTGTGAATTTCTTTATCATGAAATTATATAATAAGTTTTCAGAAGGAACAATAACATACATACCACGCTTTAGACTACCCTAATATAAATTATAATTGGAAAGGGTAGCAATAATCTAAAAAGACCATTTGTATCCCAAAAACGTATCATTCGATTAATGTTAAATCTTATAAATATCATATTTATATATTTTTAATCGACGAACACAGTAATGATGATTTCTTCCTACTATTTTTTATGTAAACATGTATTACCTAAATGTGGTGAAAGTGCAATAATATAAAATTATAAAATCTGGTGAATTTTGTACAAAACTTATTTAAATCACCTTAAATAATTTATTAACCACGCACATGTGGTTAATTATTGAAGCTTAATTTTGAAATTTATGTTTTTTTTTTCTTGTTTGATACATCAGTATATTTCGAGTATGGTTTCTAATTTGAAGCCTTTTGATTTTTGAAAAAACGACCTGCAGGTGGGTGTCTTGTTAGAATGAAGTACTATTTGTGAGCAAAGCAGATAAACTAAAATAAATAATTATCCAACTTTATTTAGTTCGCAAAATGTATGCAACAATGAAGGGTCTAATCCAAAATATTTTTGTTATCTTGTTTCCATGCGGTAGACCTTTTATATTAATGGTTACAGGAAAATTCAATTTAAAAGATACTATCAAATGTATAGAAAAGATATGACGTCTAAGATTATTAAGTGATTAATGTGCTAGAGATCATATTAGATTATTTTTAATCTATAAGTTTTAACACGTTCTTTATCCAGATAAAATAACAAAGAACACTTCACTTCACTTGACTATATAAGTTTTTCTAGCCAATACTAATTGTATTATATTTACTAGAAGATGTACGTTTTCATAACTGCAATCTATAAAGAGCATTATCTCTGATCAATAGTATAAAGAATATATTAACAATATTTATTGTATTAAGTGAACAACATGTGCAATAAGTCTATCATTGAAAATCCAATACATAAGAAGGAATTTTGGCTTAAAATTTTACTTTTGCTAAATTTAATCATTTAGTGGAAAAATATATATTCAAACTTCGATACTTATTCTGCTACTTTGTAGATGGAACCAAATTTTTATATTTTCAACCAAAACCAAAACACGTGTCAGTTACCTGATACCTGATAATAAATAAATGGAATATAACAAGTGAATTACTTCTCCTAATATGAATATATAATTTTAGTCTCTTTATGATTAGAAAGATATTTAAATGTCGGAAAATAATCTACAATATAAATACACTCATATTTTAACATAGATTCAACATAGACAAAAAATTTCCTAAAGGGAAAGGTTTTTAATAAATTCTGCAAATACTTGCATAATACTTGTCGTCTCTATATACTAACATGTTTTGATCTTTTAGATAATTCACTAGCTTTTCTTTACAAATAGGTATTTTGACATCCAATAAATAAGTGAAAATAATAATCCAATTCAGTGTGACCAATATGATAAAAGAAATTAAATTACTATTACTATTTGCCATTTCAAACAGTCGACGCATTGTATTTGTAAAAAAAGAACCTGTATTGGCATAAAAAATACAAAAACAATCTATATATATATATATATATATATATATATATATATATATATCTTCCTCTCTCATCCATTCCGTTACCTTCCTATTGGCCTCAACCACTCCTCACGTACCCCTTCACACTCTTCTCTCAAATGACTGCATGTATCTATCCCATTTTTACAAACCACACACTCAACATAACTTATCCCCATCCAAACCTTAATTCCTCTCTCTTCCGAACCGTATATAGCTCTGGTCAGGGTAATCTTCTCTTCATTTGATACATTTGATAAGACACTATTAGTTAGATAACTCTCTATAATTTTCTGCATTTAGTGTATCTCCACCTTTGTGAACCGGGCACATAAGTCCCACCTTTTATTCAACAACTCACTGAACTTCTTGTTTCCTTCCTTTCCTATCTGTTTCCACAATTCTGCCTTTAACCTATCCAGCCCAGCAGCTTTCCCAGTATTTAACTCATCAAATGTTTTTCTATGTCCTCCTCCGTATACCCTTCAATTTCCCCCATTAACCCTTGCTCCCCACTTGGCTCTACACTAAATTCACTGCATTTTTCTGTCCATTCTTGCAGAGACACTTCTATATGTTGCATCTCCATATCTTCTTTACATTTCTACACAATTTAAATTCATTTGTCGTTTATTCCAAGGCCTGCAACTTCTTTCTCTCGCATATTTTAACATACTTTGTCCTTGCTACCACCACCCATCTCTCCTCTCCTCTGCCCAAGCGCCATTCCCTCAAAGTCTTCCTTACCTCCCTTTTTCCGTCGCAACAGTCTTTATCTCGTACATTTTCCCACTCCTCCTTCATCATCCATGTCTCTACTAACCCCACCACATCTTTTCCTGAAATCCACCTCTCAAAGTGCATGTGCCTTCACCCCTACACTTCGACTTTATCCCAGCTACGTTTCAAAACCCTACCCTTAAGCAACATTCCCCATTTTTAACTAATTTTCGATTGTTTCTGTTAAATTTTGTGTTATTATTTTTTGTTTCGTGTACTTTTACTATTTTTACTCCCTGTTTTCTTCATTGTCTCTAAATTATTTGTGTGGCTATTCCATTTAACTTTATTATATCCAATCTTGACTAGATTGCCTTTCTCTCTGTCTTATTTTGCTACTCTTCTTAATTGTCTGGCTATATTTCTCTCATCTGTAGTTAAATTATCATTGATAAATATTCTTTTATTTTTAATATGTTTTAATACACATTGCATTTGTATGTTTTTTATTCTTAATAGTAATTAAAACTAAAGCTTAAAGAACAGAAAATAATCAGTAGTTATTGATGTTAAACCCCAAAAACCATATCTATTGACCTGACACTGAAATAGTACCAACACCAACATCAAATCACCTTACAAGAAAGCTATTCAACTTTGGAAAGATAGTACCACCACAGTAGCAAAACTATTTTTGTTTACATATATGAGAACTAGAACACACTGTTCTCAAAAACCCACAGTTATTGGCTCTATCCTTGCACTCAGCGTATTTTACTAGAATAGTATCCAAATTTCATATAGTAATGTTATGAATTGAACATTTTCTTACTTTCTAATTGATTGATTTTTTGTAAATCATTTAATTTTAATTTTGAATAATATTTTTAAGTGGCTCATGGATTTATTTAACCTAGAAAATGAAATTTATATTAGATAAAATATAAAATAGAACATTTATGCTTATTCTGTATTAGAGAATGATGACTGAGAAATTGCGTTGAATTATTTATTTACTTTTTTAAAATAAGTTTCTTCATATATTATTTAGTAAATGGTTAATGCTTTAGATTATTTGTAGGCCAGGTAGGTTGGGGATGGGGAGGTATACTAAAATGAACGAATAGTATTTTTGTCTCTATATCAATGCAACTGCTTTTGCGTTCTTTAATCGGAGATTCCGATGCTACTACTAGCTTAAACTTAATCGACAGTTTCTGAGAGTTTTTAGGAAACTAAAAGTCTGAGTATGATGAATGTTTAATTGTATATGTAGGGTGGGTGGGTGGCCTCTATCCCACCCACCAATCTTTAAAACACTCCCAAAATTCCAATGAGTGCACTTCTATTTCTAAAACGACTTATTATTTAAATTAGTTTTATTTAAAAATGTTTCCTTCTGAAAAATTGTTGCGTATGTGTTTAAAATTGATGAGTGTGATAGTGGCCACCCACCCACCCTACATATACATTTAAACTTTAATCTAAAACACTGATACACAATTAAAAAAATACAATAGCAACTCCGCTTTAGTTTTTAGGAAAACTAAAATGGCAACAGTGATTATAATTTAAAAAAAAAATTAAATAAAGTGGGTGACAAATCAAATTTACTAAAGTTTAAATTAAAAAATTAAAAATAGTTGAAGAACAAAACAATTTTTTAAATAAGTTAACCATTTTTTTTTTCTTAAAATTTGCAGTTAAAATCAGTTGAATTTTAGAAAAGAAAACAATTGAATTTTATTCTAAACAGTTGAAAATTTTCAGTTTAAGAAAACAATTGGAATACGGCTGAAACATTTTTAAAATTACTTTATAAAATCAGTCTAAATACGCCTAATTACAAAGAAGATTTCTCAAATTAGTAAAAATTGATCCAAAAAGTATATCTAATATTAGAGTAGAAAAAATGCTAATAATATAATGTTAATATCATTCTCTCCTTAATAAATAAAACAATAAAACTTTTAAATTTTACCACGAACAAAAAAAAACAACTGAAAATCAGCTGATAAATTACGATTACTTAGAAAATGACAGTTAAAAACAGTTGAAATAAAATAAAACCAATGGAATTTTATTTCAAAGAGTTGCAAACCTTCTAAAAATACACATTAGTCTAATGTTTAAAACAACAAAAGAAATTTAAGAAAAAAATATAACATAAATATAATTTGCTAAGGAATAACAGTAAAAATCTTTTTTTGGGCAAATTTTGACAAAACTCTTGCACCAATAGATTCATACAATAAAATATATATTATATAAACAAAGAAAAAATTTTAATTATTTTTCAGTTTTTCAATTATAATTTTCGCAATAATATTTAAATTAAAAAAACTTGCACCAATGGATTCCTACAATTAAATTTATTTAAATCAAGTAAACATCTAAAATTCTAACTTTTGAATACTAAAATACGTTTTCAGAAATTTTCAAATAATTTTAATTTTTTTTTATTTAACCGAACGTACTCTTGACCTACGACAATAAACTGTGCGTTAACCTAGTGCCTATACTCTTGACCTACCTCAACGTATAATTTGTTCGGGCGGGTCAGGAGTACGAGAGATCATTGTTGCCTTGTTTGTTGAGGTAGGTCAAGAGTACGATAGAATAAGTAATTATCGAGTTTAAAAGGTTAAGATATTATTGTGTTTATTATAGTTTAATGAATTGACACAAAATTATAAAGCTTTTGAATATATAGAAAATTTCAAAAATCTGAACTGCTAAAATTTCGCAACCTGGAAGAGAAATTTATTGAAAAATTTCGTCAGGAATTACTGAAAATTAACAGATATTTTTTGGAAATTAGAAGAAAAGATTCTATAAGAATAAAAAAACTTATTAAATACAACAAATTGTCTAAATATTTGAGATTTTTTTGGAAAAATCAAAACTCTTGATTTAGTAGAAAATTGTGAAAGCAAAATTTTAAAAACTGTGAAGAAAAATCGCAACCTGAAAGGTAAACTTATTTTGAAATTTAAGAATTCCAAATAAATAAATTGAAATAATAATGATAATTGAAACATATTTGAACTACCGAACAAATTTTTAGACGAAAAAATGCTGAGAAATTCGATTTGTTGTAATGGTAGAAATTTTTCTCGGAAATTCTGGAAAATTGCAAAAACTTTCAAATTGGTAGAAAAAAATTGCAGAAAAATTTAGAAATTTAGAAAACTCTCAAGAGAAATTCGTTAGAGAATCTCTAAAATAATAATAATAATAATAATAACTTTATTTACGGTTTCAACCTTTTTTACAATAAATTATATCAAACAAACAAAAGCATCGATGGGAAATATAAAAGCTATAAAATAATATTAATAATAACAATAACAGAAACATAATAAATTAACTAATTAACACTATTAACTAAAACTAAACCACGACATATTGGCAAAAGAAGAAAATAAAATATACTACAGTATTTAATAAAAAGAGATGTAAAAGCGAATTACTAGTCAACTCAACAGAAATTTTCTTAAATTGGAAGAGCGATTCATAAAGAAGGAAGTATGTGAAAATTTTCTCTAATACAAAGCAAGAAAAATTGGAAAATTTTTAAATATTTGCTGAAAAATGCTAAATTCTTGAATTAATGGATTTTATAAATCTGAAAGCAATTTTTTGAAAAATTTTAGAACCCTTGAAGAACACTTTGCATTTAGTCAGAAAAAAAACTGCATATTATTAAAACTCCTAGAAGAAATCATTTGTAAATTTCAAGAAATTTCTGAAATAGAAAAAATTTATGTATCTCAAAAACGAATGATCCTATTAAGATGAAATTTTAAGCTTAAGATTTTATCGTTAAAAACTGGAACTGAGAAGCTTTTAGTGAAAGAGGAAGTGGGATATTTATTTAATTTTGAAAAACATTACAAAACTATTCAAACAAAAGTTAAGACACTGAGAAACTGAAAAATATTTTTTTCACATAATGAATAGAAATACCTTACATTTCCGCAATCCAAAATCGTTGACAAAAGTAACACTTTTCCGCGTAGCAACACTTTTTAGCATGGATACACTTTTTCGTACTACTTTTATTTACTATTAATTAATGTCAGTGTCAGTTACATACATGGAGTAATATATACAACACACGTACTGTGGGTAATTATAACCTAATTTTTATACGTCAGTGTCAAAAATGAAATCGCAAACACCTTTATAATTGATGCTATATGCAAAGAACATTATAAAATAATTATTTGTACAACTCGTGGGAAATGCGCTTTTCCGCACTCGAGTAGGAACTTGATACACTCGCTCGCTTCGCTCACTCGTACACCAACATCGTGCGGAAAAGCATTACATTTCCACACTTTTTGTACAAATAACTATTTTATAATGTTCTTTCCGAAAAAAAATTAAAACCTTAAAAAATTTGACATTTTTTGCCGGTTGTCAATAAACTGTAGGAGTTATATAAATTTTATATAACAAGTAATTGTAAAGAATCCAAATTTGAGCAAATTGTTATGATTAACCTTTTTGCGTAAAACTCATAGTTTAAGAGAAACATATAGGGAAAGTACTATGATAGCCACATCACCATTTCTTAAATTGCCCTCTATATTTTTTAACATTTTTTTGACAAGTTTTCTCAAAACGCATATGCGTTCTTTATAATATACAAGATCACATTATCGATAATTGTACACTATTACTTAATTTTTCCAATTCTTTTAAAAATCACTATTTTTGTACTAATTTCTTTAAAACGTCAGTTTCCGGTATACTAAATTATTCACAGTTATAATTATTATAATCTATATTTCAGAGGACAAAAAGCTTAGTGATTAAACATTTTGTAAAGGAGAAGGTTGGGCAATTTGAAAGTGAAATTTTGAGTCTAAAATAAATTAAAATAGGCTTCCTACTTTGTCTGTTCGACGTTTAATTGATACCACATGCCTGATTCATCGGTGTTAAATTTCTTCTAATTAATTTATTAACTCAACCAAATATAATAATTAATATTAGCCATGCCTTCCATGAAGAAAAATTTGAAAAATCAGGACAGGAATCTGCTCCCATCCTTCCATCATATCCGTATCACCTTGACCTCAGGAAAGTACGCTCAAGTCTGTTCTGACTTGATCAGTAGAACAAAGAAGTAAAAATTGAGGGCGAAGGGACCAACTCGTTTGCTAACTAAAACCTTAAGAATCACTACCAGGAAGAAAATTTGCGGTGAAGGTTCTCAGACTTGGGATCATTTTCAAATGAGAATTTGTAAGAAGATTGTCTTCATTTTTCTTAAATTGTCGAACAAGTCACCTTTATCTCGATTAAACCTTTTAAATTTATTGAATGTCAAATTAAATATAGATTATACATATTTTCAAAGAAGATTATGTATAAAACTTTTAAAATAGAGTATTGAGGTTATTTATAAACAAATATAATAAGAATATTGTATGCGTATAAATATAATGTAGGTATAATTACTCGTAAGTGTATATTAATATTTTTATTATTATTTTGTTTTTTTACATATGAATAAAATAAGTAATTGTAGGCAAAATAATGTCTTTTTTTTAATTTTCCAAAGAATTTACAATGGATTATGATTATAGACATGATTTGTGTTAAAAATTAATTAGCTATGTATTTATTTTCCAAGACACGTAACCGCGTAGATAAATCATCGTCTAATATATCGAGGCACGTGAAGAAGAGTTGAGTGGAAGGAAAATGCATACAACGTATGTAAATCTCATTATACTAATTGAATATCTGGAAATATAAATTAAGCAGATAACGCATGCAAACGACGAACACGTTTGTCTCTAAATCCGACCTCTGACTCTTCCGGAAAAATTACCAACAGTTGTTAATGTGATATATCGCTGATGTTTCCACGAGTACCCACATATACACCGATGATTTTTGCCAGAATATAAATAATTAATAACGGCCTAGCTTAAGGACGTGTACTCGTAATTAGTAATTTTAATTAATGTTCCGCGATGGGGATGTTAATTATAGTCTCCGTTGTTCGCTAGTTACCAGATGATGGAGAAGAAGAAGCATTGTGAGGAAAGGAGCGAAACTAGGAAGTATATTCCTGGATTCCCTCACGTGTCGGCGGAGAAGAGTGTGCATTATGGTAGAGATGAAGACGAAGAAGAAGAAGAAGAAGAGTATTAGGTGTTATTTAAATCTCTTGCACGGATTTGTAGATCGTGTTCACTAATGGAAAGTGAATAGATTTAATATGCGCATGCATGTTCTGCCGCAGTAACCTTAAATTACCGCGAATTATCCCTCTGATTGTTGTTTATTATTTCTGGTTAGTGAGCTCTTGAGCTTCAATTATTTTCACCATTTTCGTATCGGAATCTATCATTTGCGAGATTTATGACTTGTAACTAGTTGCTCCCTACCACCGGCACAGATTTTATCGATTCATTCACTGCACATACGCACTCATTTAAATATAGCAAACATTGTGTTTTTCCTGGCAAAATCAAATCGCTAATCATTTTTTTAGCAGCATTCATCCGGAGTTGCACAAGTCCTGCGCCGCTATAAATCTAATTAATGCATGCACACCTCCTCTACTTCTTCTCCTTCGACCGACTGCTAAATAACTTACATTGTGCAATCGCGCTCGATCGACTTAAGTTATTACAAAGGAATCGCATACTTCACACATACGCACACCTAAAGTATTTCGATACACTCGCGGAGGTGATAATTATCTTGCTCCAAAGTAAACATATGTTTTACAATGATAAATTTATCAAGCGCCATTTTTCTATCATTATCTAAGAGAAGCGTGTTCTTGTGTAACCATTATTTTAAACGGATTGACATAAAAGCATATTATTAAGCAAATTTCGTATATTATAAATTACTATTTTGATTATGGCGAAATATAACTTTGATTAAGTTTAATAATATAAGTTGGATATCACTTCCTTATATTATTAATTCTCTTTACATAACTCACAAATACCAAAAGAAATAAAAAATAAAATTTGTCAGACTGTTTTTTCTTTATTAATTGGTCCTATTGATCTCAAGATCTTGTTAAGCCAATTGATTCGTATCTGAATGACAAATTGTTAAATACTTAATAACATTATGAATGGAAACTATGCAAGCGTTGCTGAAGTTTGCAAGAACCATCAATATATTGTTTATTACTATTTAAATTGATCATAATTCTTCAACTTTAATATACTCGTATTTTATTTTCAAATCCTTTATGTGAATAAACTATTACAAATAAATGACTTCTATTCTCCAGTCATTGAAAATCCGATTGCTGATCATGACTGGGCTTGCAAAACTTCTTCAGTATGTATTTTTGCCGGTACGTGATTTTTGCTTATCTCTGGCATGTTAATCGAGTTCACGTAAATGGAAAATATCGGTTTGTATGTGTGGGAAAAGAAAAATTCATTTCAGAGGCTGTGAAGAGGAAATGATGGGCACTAATTTTCAACACATCACGTATCAGCTCACAGATCGAATTTCTTAGGCACGTTTCGAATTTGCTTAGGTTAAAGGACGATCCATCTCGGTAATGGACAAACAATTACACCGCGCAACGGGCTTACGTGCAAAGTTCTCTTGCAACTTTTCCACTCCTCCAACTTGTGGAAGTAAACGACCGCCCAAGTGCTATACAAAACTTTATCAAAATAATAATAAAATAATCAGGTCAACATTAAAATAGAAAGAGAAATAGTTTTATATTTTCCCACTGAAAATAAATATCCACTTTAAAAATATAATTTTATTTAATTCTTTCAAGCTTTATGGACACAATTGTATGATACAGCTTATCTGATCACTCCAGGATACAATTTAATTGGTACAAGGATGAAAGCCGGTCAAAGTGTGAAATTTTGCTTAGCAAATTGATATTCATGTGAGATGATATAAGTTGGCCTCGACGTAGTTCTATGGATTTTTTCCTGTAGGTTAATCTTAAATCTAATGTTTATGCCAATAAATCATCACATGCCCAGCCGCCATTTGCGGTGACCGCAAAGGATTTAGGTTTGAACGGTATTATTTAAAAAAAATTATATAGTTTAATAAATAATAAACAGATTTTCTATAGATCACCAAATATAAACCTTCTTTTGGGACATCCTATAAATACTCCTATTATAAAACAAAAGTTGACATAATACATCTTCTAGCGGTAAATCATTGAAAAGTAATAAATCAAGTTAAATTATGAGTTTATTTAAGTTCAGTTATGTTATATATAATTATTGTTATTAAGAGGATCCAAGTTTCCAAAAATATAAGGAATAAATACATTTATTATTTTAATCGTGATTAGATGTTATATACTATTATAAATTTATTTAAATACAGATAATATTCACTGTCTGACAGAATAATCTTCAGATCCTACTTGAGATGATTCAATAGAGTACTCACTCCCCTTGGACAGATTCATATGAACTTCATCCAACAAATCCTCACAATCTTCTTCATAAAAATTCATCGCCCTCAAAGTATCTCTCTTCTTTTTAAACACCTTAATCTGCTCCTGGAGCTCTTTACAATCCGTCTCTGATTTCACGATATCCTCTTTAAGTTTTTCATAGTACTTTTTAACTTCGATGGATGTGCTATCCAATTTTTGGATACTCTCGGCGGCGATCACAACGCGACTTTTACACGATTCCAGGTCGCTTTTACGCTTTCCTAATTTATATTTTAGAACGTCTAGGTGTATGTTGATGTCTTCTCGTGTGGGTAGGGCAAAGGTCATCTTGGGATGGGCGATTGCCGTCAAAAAGTTTTCTTTAAAATTTTCAAAGTTACCCGAAATTATGAAGAGGAAAAAGACGACACCGCATGCTGTACCGAATACCATCGATGCCAGGAGGAAAAACATTTCGCAGAATTTTGACTTTTGACTTTTAATTTAATATTCCTAACACGATTGAATGAACTGACATATACTTGACGTTTTTATTAATTTCATAGAAACCAAATAGCAACATTAGATTATGAATTTAAAATGATGGTGTCGCTATCATGTTACTTTTCCAGTATTTTGAACTTATATTTAGAAAATTTTGTGAAATTCTTTGTAATTATAAAGGAACATAAAAAATGCTTTCGAATATCCACTTGACGGAAAGTTAATAATGAGCTTAGGACAAATGTTGTAATAAAGTATAAACTTCTTTATTGAACAATAATAAAACTAGAAATATTAAATTTATTTGCATTTTACTAAGAAAAACAGTAAAAGAAATAATTACATTTTTAAAATGTACCAACAAAGGGATCTAGTGTAACACTAGAACATATATGACACATTTATGGTATTATTTCGACTGACGGTTTATTAATGTATTAATAGTAATGCAATAGTAATATAATATTATATGTTTAAAATTGTACTATAAGTGCAGGTATTTTCCTGCAGGTAATATTCTGCACAATAAACACTTTAGAAACACATAGTAACAATTGCGTTCATAGATTCTTAAGATAATTGTAGGAAATAACGTTTGGAATCAGGAAGGAGTTTAATTAAACTTTACCCTTTCTAGTTCTAATTAAAGCTATACTTTTTGACCGCCGTGTTTTCCTTACATTTAATTCCCTTGTGCATCAACAAACACTCTGTGTGTGTAGAGTGCAGGACTCGACGTCCCACACTATATTAAGCTTGTTAATAAGGACGTGCTCGAAAATATGCGCCATTAGTTCTTAGGTGAGTGCATATTGTTCAAAGTTTTCACATGATTTGCATGGAAACGGCTAAGTTTTAGTCTCGTTGCAAGTTTACGCAATTATCCAACACTGATATTCACCTTGCGGACGCGATAGATAAGGAGATGTGATGGATGGATAAGTGAGGGTTATTAATTATTGTAATTTTTCCGTTCGGGGATTCATTTTTATTAAAGTCTGCGACTTCTCACGGCGTCTAATGAGAATTAGCATAATGGATTTCGATTAGGTATGCTTAATAATTTTAATCATATATCTACACAATCTCTGATCAGACAGTTGCTTCCGTATCTAACACCCTATTTAAGAATAATTTCTATCGAATAAAAATTAGAATAATAATAAAACTTGTTTATTTATATGAAATCAATTTAAGATTATTTTAGTTATGAGACCATTAAATTTGATACATCAAACCAATAATTTTTATAATATCAATTTGGAAAAATGTCACAAACAGATCTGCTGTGTTTTCTTCGGTTATTTTCTTTATTGTTCGCGTCGGGCTTTTCAAAGCTTTGTCGGTTGTTTATTTGTTTATTTCATTACAGATATTGCACAACGGAACGTCAGCGGAGTCAGAGCAATTACGGGGCGGTCAAAAGAGCCTGCCGGGAAAGGGGGACTTTATTTGACGATCCCGATTTCCCCCCGATTCCCAGATCGCTCTACCACCACAAGAAGCCGCCCCTGAATCCGATCATCTGGATGCGGCCACACGTAAGTTGTAAATTTCATCAACTCTCGAGATTGCCAAATTTAAAAAAATAAAACATCGATTTTTATTAATACACTTTAGCACTGCTGTCACCATATTTATTATGATTTATCGTTTTCGTATATATTTTTATTTATAAATTATTTATATCAACACTAATTTAAAAAAATCTACCAGTTTCTTAGAAATAAAAGTAGCTGGAATTTACTGTCCAATCAAAAAGTTTACATTATACTTAAATATATTTATTAGAAACAATTCATATAAATATTTAAAGATTCATTTTAATGCATAATAATACTATATTTATATTAATGCCAATAAAATATCCAAAGCTATTTAAAAAGTAATCGTATAAATTATAAATTATAATACAAAGGTTAATTAAAATTAAAGATCTTCCAAATTGTTTTCTGCTCTACTAGTTTTAAGACATAAAATTTACACAATAAATTAAATATAGTCATCTGTACTTGGATAACACATAATCATTTTATTGAAATATTTTAAAACAGATTATTTCATAAAATATAAATATTGTTTTAGCTTCAATGCTGGAATCTATTCATAAAAGATGTAATAATTGGTACTTACATGATAGTAGTTTTCATAGTCTTCTTTGAAAATAACTTAATTGATTTATTTTTATTTTATATTATAGAACAATCAGAAATAATAGAAGTTAAGAAAAATCAAGGCAGATTTACACATAAAAAAGCTAAATAACTACATATAGAAATAACTACAAGTTATTGGATAATAATATTGAAAAATTAATAACTTAATAAGTAAATAAACAGAATTTATAACGCAAATTCTGTCCACAATTTTGACTATATTGCAATAAAATAATGTTTTTGATAATTATAACCTATATAAATATTATAATTGCCATCTAGCAATGTTACGACATTATACCATTGTATAGATTGAATTTAAATATAACAGAAAATTTATATGAAATTAATTTTAATATTATTAAATAAAATCACTAGCCTACTCTAAATAGACAACTCATTCTGAAAAGCTCATAATTCTATACGAATATTGTATTAATCGAAGTTCTTATCCACTTAAAACAAATGCATTTTTAAATGTCTTTGTTAAATTGTTGGCACAAATTTATAAGGTTTATTATTGTTACTTAAATAATTCCTAAAAATCATATGGTTGAAACATCTTTTTTTTTTTTTTGTCACTGAAGCTTCAAGAAATTCCGTGCAAATGAAAAGTTAAATGAATTTCAAAAAGTATATTGCATTTAATAACTTTAATAACTGAAAAAGTACCAAAGATCGGGGAATTTGTTAGATTAGTTAGTGCTAGAAACAGGAGCTGCTAGGCTGTATTCCCTGTCATCCACATAATTTACAAGTGGTGTTGGTCACTTTACTTATTTTAAAAAGGTGACCTGGTGTGTTTACCCAGTGTCCTAATTTTTCCTACTCTTAGGCCCAGCCTACTTTGGTTCCATCATGGTAGTCGCAGCTCCTCCCTCGGCAAGTACATCGACATGTTCGTTGTCTATATTACTTGCGTGGCCTGGTACTCACGTTAGTGTGAGCTTGTTGTCCTTGGCCAATTAGTTTAGAGCTTGTTTATATTTCTAAGTGGTTTTGGAATTGTACGCTTTGCGGTTCCTAAGGTCAGCCTGACTATTAAAAGCTATTGTTTCAAGCCAAAGATGATGATAGTCTTTGCCCAAAAGGAACTGATTCCATGTATTTAGGCCCGTATATGCCCATGCTAGACGTTTGTTTTGCATCTGTATACCAGATTACAAAATTTTGTCTTGACGATTGTTAATAATCACTTCAAAGAGGGATAAAAAATCAAATTTGGTCGTTATTACGTACGAAGATATTTGTGGGAACTCTGGTTTAATCGGGTTCAGAATTTCTGAGTGCCCGAATCTATTATTATTACCATGCCAGTCAAGTCTCATCGCCTTAATTAGCCCTTCTTACCTTATTTGTTCTTACAGGGAAAGTAGGTCTAGTAAAGCTACATAGATAACCCAAGTGTTGCTAAAACAGGCTATTTTATGAAGGGTTTAAGACTTTTTTGTACCGTTGCACGTTAAATCTGGACCTAGAATACTAGTGAGCTAAATGTAATAATGGGTCTTACTACCATAAGGTATTATTTTGAGTTTTAGTTACCATGATCTGCTGTAGTTTTGCAGATTGTTTTCTCTATGTGTGCGTTCCAATTAAGCTTTCTATCCAATATTAAACTAGATATTTCACTTGGTCGGAGCAGCGCAGTTTCTTGTCCTTTTACTTTGTAAAAGGTATCATCACAGTTTTGTCAATTATGCAGACGGAATTTATTACCTTAAAGGGATTGTTTACAAATATTTCTGTTAATAGTGGCGACATCTATTAAAGGGGAGCTAAACAAATTATCTAAAAAGATGCAAACTCTGCAAAGGAAACTGATATAACAGTTACCAAGAAAATCAAATAAATGAAGAAGAAAACTGCAAATTAAAAACTACTGGTTACGATACTGTCGGTGAAAAGAAGGACAAATATACTATTCCAACTAAGCAAAATGCTGAAATGTCTAGATTCGAAAATGGAAGAAATCCAAAGGAATTCAAACCCATGAGGAAAATGGAGCCGAAACTATCTCAAAAGCAAGGGAGTTCAAATGTTATAAACAACAGGCTGTCGACCGAAACTACAGAATTAAATGATGAGATGCGGAAAAAGACCGAACACTGTATATTAGGGTGACCAGAACATTTTTTTTCTTTAGAATCGGCTCTTCTTCTGGAATTAGGCATAGTTGTCCTTGTGAAGTCCTATTACCAAATATCAGGTCATTTGATTGAAGTTTAGAGGTCGCTCAAATCAAAAGTATGAAGAAAAACCCGAAAATCTGTTATATAGAAAAGGTTTTGATTATTAAATTCATAATATTGGCGGTATTTGAAACGCAGCGTGCATTTTTAGATGTTATTTTTGGTTAAAATTTTCGAATTTCCGGAAAATTTGACATATAACTTCGGTTGACAGATTACTTCATCGCTGTTTTTCATCTTAAACATTAAAGAATACATGTATAACTTAGTGGAATACCTTTTTTTCTGGTCACCCTACTGTATATGTTACAGTGGAATTGTCAGAAAGGAGCAGACCGGTGGGGACATGTCCATGTGAATGGGCTGGAGCCACAAATAATGAAAGAATTCGATACAAAAGAATACGAGACATTTTAAATTATGTGAAACTACTATACACTATTAAAATCAAGTTGACCTCTAGGTTATACTAAGTCAATATTTTGAAGAAGAAACACCACTTCTTAAAGAAAGTTAAAAATTGTAGGATATATCCCCAAAATAAGATTAATCAAGACATTACTCTAAGATCGAATCAGCGAAAAATAAGCACAAAGCTGCGTGGTCAGCGGTAAAAGAAATAACGGGTAAGAAAGAAACCAACATTTTTGTGAGCCCATGTCCGCAAATAGATGCAAAAGAGTTTAAAGTAACATTTATTGAATCGGCGAAAATACTAGCAAACTCTCTCCATGGAAATGGTGAAAATACGAATAACTATAGAAATGATCACTCATATTTCTTATATCCAACTATTGCAAAGGAGGTGACGTTGGAAATAAAAATGATGCAAAACAAAAAAACAGTGGTGTGGATGAAATATCATCCTATATCCTTAAAAATCGTACAAATGAAATATCAGTTCCTCTCGCAAATCTTAAAAATCATTCATTTACTAAGGGAATATTTCCAGAGCAATTGTCAAGCCTATTTATCAAAAAAGGCGATGCCACTAACAAATAAAATTACAGGTAGTATATTGTACCCAAACAAGTTGAACGATATTTAACTAAACACAACTTTTTTCTTGCCACCAACACGAATTTACTGCAAATAAAAATGTAAACAGAGCAATTTTTGATTTTGCAGAGACTTGTTGTCTTGTGGGATAATCCTTGATCTGAGTAGGAAATTTGATTGCGTCGATCACAGAGTACTATTGTCAAAATTGTATAGCTCTGGTTTTCGAGGCATAGCACACAGCTTATTCAGATCATATCTGTACAATAGAAAGCAATTGATAGAACTAGATTGTGGGAAGAAAGCGGCATGGTCAAATATATTAAATGTAGATTTGGAGGTACCGAATGGTAGCCTTTTAAGACTCTTGATCTATATCATTTTTATTAATGGTATATTTAAATATATACAAAGCAGCAACACAGGGCAGTTACTAATTGGTTTTCAATAAACTTAGTATGAATTTAGAAAAAAAACACAGCTTATTATCTTTACAAAAAAGTGATTACACACCAACACCTAAATTCGTAAAAATCAAAAATCTACTCATAGAAACATAAGAGTCCATCAAATTCTTAGGAGCATACAAAGGTGATAAGTTACGATGGCATGACCATATAGTCTACCTAACACAACTATTTTAAGTAAAATATGTTACATGTCATATATATCTGTCATGCTGACATAAACAGCCAAAAAGTATGTCCTAAAAAGGGACAAAAAAATAAATACAAGTATTTAAAGAAGAATACAGATAAATAAAAAAAACACGAAAATATATTTGTAAAATCTACAACAAATGAGTCTTATTAAGACTACAAGAACAAACCACTTTTGAAACAACTACTTCTCTAGCTAATACTTCGACAGATATTGAATAATACAAAAGTAATTTGCGTGTTACAAAATAGCAAGGATATTAAAGCAACACTAGTTTGAACGTATTTCTTTCTGTAAAATGAACTAAAAAATGATTGAATGTACGTTAAAATAGTTTGTGAGTGACTATACTATGGTAATTTGGAACAAGAAATGAATTTAGGTTGATGCAATTAAAAATAAATTAGCAAAAGCAATATTTTCGTGTTTTTTATATTTATTAGTGAATTATCTACAACGTAAGGGACTTATATATTTTATTATTAAGAATACAGATGTCCAAGAGGATATTTGCACCCTCAGCATGATGGATAAAACAAGGGTTAGAATGGAAGAACGTCGCAGCTACATAAACAAAATTTTTGTACGTTCTGTTATACATATATTTGTGTATATTCATATGTATTTTTTTAAAGGAAGCTAAAGACTAATAAACACAAACATAAACTCTAAAACCAAGTATAACATATAATACATTGAAAATAGTTTACTTCTCAAACTTTGAATCTCACTTAAGATTTGGTATTGTACATTGGGGCGTTCTTCTCAAATAAATAGGATCCTGATATGGCAGAAAAGGCTATAATCAGGTGCATCCTACGAAAGAAACCATCAAGTTCCTGCAGATGACTTTTCTACGCTAATGGAATCTTAACAGTGGTTGGTATATATATAATGGAATGCATGTTATTTACTTGGAAGCAAAAATATTTATTTGAATTTGGCACCTTCAATCAAATAAACAAAACTAGGTATATCCAATACATAAACTTGCAAGCACAGAAACGAGTGCAGAATATCGAGCTCTATAATTGTATAAAGTACTACTAAATCAAAAAAAACAAGAAACATCTTGTAAACTATACAAAAGAACCGTTTTTGAAATTTTGCGAAAAATAGAACCATATAGTTTAAATAAATACATTACTTGTTATTTTAATCAAAGATAGGATTAATTTCTCTTAATTGAACAAATATTTGCAATTTGAAGCTATACCACCATTGTTGCATTTATCTTATAAATATTAATGGAGGAATAAAGACAATTATTATTATTATTGACATTGAAGACACTATTTTAATGTGCTATTGAGGACGTCTTGATGTAGGAACGAAATGATTTGATACTTACCCCTTATGATAATTTCTATGTCGTCGACGTAACCTTGCGTATAGTAATGCTTGTCGACGAAGGTCGTCAGGAGGTCATCTACCACGATACATAGCAGGGGTGTTAGAACCCAGCCTTTTGCTTGGTTACCGTTTCTGATTCAATCCCTGTACCTGCGTAAATTTTATGGTTTTTAGGTATAACCTTGATCTTATTGTGGGTATATCGATCCCCTTCTTGATGATCTGATTTTTCACGATTTTGAAGATTGTGTTGTCAAACGCACCTTTAATATCCACGAAAATACCTAATGCAATATCTTTGCAGCGAAGCTTCTATGCCTGTTGTGAGGCTATAAGGTGCATCCACAGTAGATTTGCCAGATTTATAAGCAAACTCCTGCCTAGGGAGCGGATTTGGCTTTAGGGTACTACTTCTTACACCATGACTTTTAGGAGAAATGGGGTAATGCTAATTTGGTCTCATCGGTCCGCTTTGGGGTTAAATATCATCCTAGCATCTTTCCATTCCGTTGGAATGTAGCCTAGCGTAAAGTGTCTGTAGGTAAGGGGATTATTATTTCTAGCCCCTACTGCAGCAGGCCGGGGGAAAATGCCATCTGGGCCTAGTGCTTTGGAAGGTTTAAAACTATTAACTGCCCATTATTTTTTTCTTTGGTAATGAGTTATCAGCCTTGCTTATACTTTCTCAAATAGGTGGGAATTGCTTCTTTCCGTAGATTGAGAAGTATATTCTTGGGAGTCCACAGATATTGACAGTACACTGAGACTCTCCCTGATCCCTTTTGCATAACTCCCATCAGGTTTTTTTTATTAGCCCAATGCTGTTGGAGTTTCCCAAGTTTTCAGGGAATATGTTAAGATATATTTCTACCTTGTGGTTTCTAACAAATGCAAGATATCTACATCAGTCATTTAGTTTTACATAACTAACTTCATTCATTGAGGGGAAACATATATTTTTCGAACTATCATATCCCATACTTGTTCGATTAGTGATAAATCTATCGATCAAGAATGCTATTGAAGGATAATAATATATATATATATATATATATATATATATATATATATATATATGTGTGTGTGTGTGTGTGTGTGTATAAACCCCTTTTCTTTTTTTGATGAAAATTTTGAATAATTTTGTACCGATTTGCATTCATGTAAGAAGTTGCTCAGAAAGCCGCAAATTACGTCGTTCTCGATTAAACATTCCATTCGATTCAACAGATAGGTATGTTTTTGTCATGCAGTATAATGTCTTAGAGTTGAAGTACTTTTAAGCCGACAAACTAACAAGCCAATTGTTTGTGGTATCTGATGCCAATAGATCGAATCAGGTTTCACTCAATGAATAATTTAAAGTTTAGGTCATCTTTCTAGCTTTCTGTGGTATTCTATTCATAAGGTAATTAAAAAATGTGGAATTTCCAGTCACTGTATATGTACCATTTACATTTTTCATGCTGGATTTTCTCTGAAGCTAGGTAGAACTTTTCTTATGTATCAATTAACTCATTCGTCATAAGTGTATTTCATTGAAGTAATATACTCTCTAAACAAACTTTGGAGTAGTCCATGACCAATTTTAACTCTTTGGGCTGGTATTGTATAAAGTATTAGAAATCTTATATTTTTTTTCTATCTGGAGTACTTATTAGTTGTAGATCTTTGTTTAATACTCGTTAATTCTAAATTAACAATCCTGCTTATGGTAAAACTTAATTAACAATTATCCTGCATATTTTTTTTAGTGCATCAGCATATTATGACTTTAGAAACATAATAATATAGTTTGAATCAAATCTCTACCGATAAGATAAATGTTACAATGACTATAGACGTTTTGATGTTAAATTTAATAATCTAGCTGCTATAAAATATGTAAATTTTGTGTAAAAAAAATATTTGATTCATGGGTAAGCAAATTAAAATTTAATTTTTTAGTCCTAAAAACCTCCACATTACTTACTATTTGTAGCTGTTTTCATTGAGAGGGTTTGTTTATAGAGACGAAATGCAATTGAAATATGATTATTCGCAACATAAAGCAGGAAAAGCCACGAGAATACGTTTTGCAATTTTCTTGTGTTGCAGTGAAGCTTCAATGCCTGTTGTAAGGCAAGGAAGTGCATACACAGTATATTTGCTCGGTTAATAGACATACCGCTGCCTATGACTTTTAGGAGAAATGAGGTAAAGCTAATTGAGCCGTAAAATGTGGCCTCATAGGATGGCGTTCGAGATAAATATCAGCCAAGCAAAAAAAATCCAGATCACATAAAGCATAATAGAGTGACACGTTGAGCTTCTCAACAATCGACCTTGAATTATCAGAAACCCAAATACAGAAAATATGCTTGTTGACGTCTACAGACAAATGAAAATAGGCTTCATCTGAAAAAATGATTGCAGAAAAACCAGTGAGTTGTACTTGAATGAATTTAGCGAATCTGCTTCGATGTAAATAGTCGGCCAGCTTCAATTCTTGCACCAGTTGCACCTTGCAAAGCTTCAAAGCCTAATCCTTACGAAAAAATTACCATGTGGTCCTAGAAAATATCGAGGTATCTATAAATTCGGATTTTCTTCAATTCTGTGGCCCACGGCTCCAATGTTTTTATTTAAACGGCCTGGTCATACACACGTTGGTATTTGGATATTATGTACCGAGCCTGTCGACTCAAATTTATCGACCAAATTCTTAATAGCAGTCTAAGAAGGACAATTATGTTGACCGAAAATACTATGAATTTTACTATTATGCAGCTTTTACAGATACATCATTAGATTCATTATAATAACACCTAAACTTCTACTACTAGTATATAAAAAAAACTAAGTGTTAAATCTGTCATGTTGTTCTGATTTGCCCCAATTAAAAAACAAAGTTCTTGTTGATAAACGCGATATCAAAAAGTGCTTCTCTAAATTAAATATTATTTTGTTTTCTAGATTTCATTATTCATTAGCCATTCGTTATACTAGAAGATAACGTCAGTTTTCTATTTAGGTCTAAATAATTTTTTTATTGGGAGAGTATATTTGTGTTAAGCTTCCCTGGAAAATGAGTTTATCAGTATTTTTTCTCGGCTTTCATTTCAAAATTTGATTGACCAGAGATTAGTTGTTGATATTGTTGGTTGCATTAAAAGTTGCGAGATTTATTTGCAATAATTGGTGTTAGTCAGCTTTTTGTAGTTGTTGGTTTTCCATTAATTTATTATTTGAGATTTTGAGATTTTTAATAGGCCTTATTGGTATGAAATCTAAGAAGCCATTATCTTTTTTCTCTATCGAGAACTGTGTATTGGAATTGAAGAAAGTGAGAAATTTAAAACTTTTATGTATCTCTCCGTAAACAAAATATATCGCCATCTTCAACAAAATGCGATATTTTTGGTTAATATACAAACGAACAACGTTTGCAGATTATTGAATTTTATTATCAAAATTCATGTTCGGTTAAGAAAGTGAATCGTGCACTTATTCCACTTTATGGTCAGTTTGGGCGACCTTCTGAGGCGGCTCTTCGGAATCTTGTGACTAAATTTCGCACCAAATGTACATTATTGGACATTAAACCACCAACACGCATGCGCAGAGTGCAGACAGAGGAAAATATCGCAGCTGTATTCGCCAGTGTTGTTGCTGATCGTGAATTATCTATTCGGCGCCGTTCGCAGCAATTAGGCCTCTGTTACTCCATTACGTGGAAAATTTTGCGGAAGGATTTAGGTGTTAAATCTTTTAAAATACAGCTGGTACAAGAATTGAAGCCACGCGACCTACCACAACGGGTAACTTTTGGTGAATGGGCGCTGGCAAAGTTGGATGAAGATCCACTTTTTTATGGGAAAATTGTGTTCAGCGACGAAGCTTATTTCTGGTTGAATGGATACGTGAACAAGCAAAATTGCCGTATTTGGTGTGAAGAGCAGTCAGAAGCATTGCAAGAACTGCCAATGCATCCCGAAAAATGCACTGTTTGGTGTGGATTATGGGCCGGCGGTATCATTGGACCGTACTTTTTCAAAGACGATGAAGGCAGAAGCGCTACCGTGCGATGATTACAATTTTTTTGCCCAGAATGGAAGAGCTCGACTTGTCTGACATGTGGTTTCAACAAGACGGTGCCACATGCTACACAGCACGCGAAACAATGGCCCAATTGATAGGCGAGTGCGGTGCACAGTTTATTTCACGTTTGGGGCCGATCCATTGGCCACCTAGATCGTGCGATTTAGCGCCTTTTGACTATTTTTTGTGGGGCTATGTTAAGGCTCATGTCTATAGGGACAAGCCCGCAACGGTTGACGCACTGGAAGCCAATATTGAAGAATTAATTCGTGAGATACCGGCCGATATGTTGGAGAGAGTATGCCAACATTGGACCCAGCATATGAATCATTTGAGGCGTAGCCGCGGTCAACATTTACATGAAATCATCTTTAAACATTGAATTATATAGATCGTTCTATCGACTCAAATAAAGATTTCATATGTTTCTCTACATTTTATGTGTTTTTTTTTTCAAATCAAATCCGAAAGCTCTTAAAAAATCACCCTTTAGAATAGAATAGAATATTTCTTGAATGTTGTTGACGATTACTTAGTGGTATATAAAAGAATATGTTTATATATATATTTTGTTTGAAAATTATGTGCTAACATAAGAAACCATCATTTTAAAATCAGTGATCACTCGCGTGAAGTTAAAGAAAAAACGGCGATATAATTAAAGATTACTAGCAAATCCTGCGCTGGGCATCATCAGAGTGTGTGGTAATAGCTGGTAATAGCCGACCATAAACATAAATGATATATACTTTATAAGGCGTACCTCGCACATATCGATTACCATGCCTCGACTGTGTCAAATCAATTTCCACCCTTATTTATGGCCAGACCTGCAAGTAACCACACACCGTCGTATTTTTTTTTATTTTTCACTTCATAGTACTTTACTTTTTAGTTCTACAAGTCGCTCTTAAATAAAGTTATCATAACCGTTACGGTTGCATGTTACACATATTGATTCTGCATTAATAATTCATATTCGCGTACTCTTCAAACCATTTATTATTCCTCGGATGTGACCATTAACAGGTCTCAGGCTGCCTGCCGGCGTAATATGTATAGCAAGTCTACAGAACCTGAATCCGTTCACGTGTCTTCCAATACACACGGCCTTTTTCTACTTCTGCCCGATGTTTAAATGGTAATAACTGACCAACGCAATTCCCGAGGAAGTACCTTTTACCATGCGCATGGTACCGTTTCGCGATAACGGAAGTAATGCGTTGTTGCTTTTCTTTATATATATTATACGGAGTAATGTAGATATAACAATGCAAGTTGCGGTGTGTCGTAAACCTCCGTGTAATTAATTAATAACAACACCTTTTCATGGAAAGATAATAAAGGTTCGTATACGAATTAATTAAATAGTTTACGAGCCTGACACGAACACCCTGTTTTACAGTAATTAAAAGTAATTATGTTATTAGCCCCACATGAGTCGAATAAATCACTGATTTAATAGGCAGTGAAAATTTAGGATACTGTAGAGTGAACAGCTTTTTAATTATAAGATACTTTTATATTTTTTATAGAGAAAGTTTCCGCATTAATGTGTAAATAAATATTTTTTTTAGAAAAACGTATACGTTAATTTATGACTAATTAATCAAAATAATTTACTTAATATCTTAGTCGGTAAACTGTCTGCTTACGGGCGTCGGGTCTGTGGGTTCAAATCCAAACCAGGCGGTCAATAAAAAAATCGTAAGGATTCATGGATTAGTATGTGCGTCTGCCATTACAAATATATAGATGGGAAAATTGCAAATAATTAATGCCTAAGACCTCTTTTATTCATTACTATTTCGCCACATTGTGGCGAGTGAAGTTGGAAAAACTATTTAAAAACACCTATTTATAGGCGTTAAATAAAATATAGTAAATGTTTTATTATAGATTATCGATAGATAGTCGTAACCATCATCATTATTGAAACAATTATTATACTTAATTACATTTATGTCAGGTTCCGCTTTATTCGTAATCAATTTAAGTTTTCTTGTAGACATTGGGAATTAGTCTGGTTTCCACCTGATTCCCTGATTCAATATTCGCCATCAATTAAGGTGCGAGTGGAAATAAATACGAACCGATTATGAGGGGATAAATCCGGCGTTTCGCTGCGATTAACTGTTTACTTCTCTCCTCTTGGAAATCTGTTACTGTATCTCCCAGTTGTAACACAATCCAGCGGAAAAGAATGGCGCAGTTTCCGCATATCGAAGTCGAGCTCTTGAATGTCCTTTGCTTTTACAACGCAGTCTGAGTTAGAATTTATCTGAGAACCGGAAACGTCGAATAGCTCATTTTTATAATAAATACGCAAATACGTTCACACGATATCTAAACTAATCAAATTTATTGCAATCCGCAATTTCCTCGCCATTGCTCATACTTATAATAATTAATTTGTTATTTTATAGTAAATTCCAGTTACATATAAATATATATTTAAATTATAAATATATAAATTATCTTATTTTTTTGACTAGATTTATTCTTAATCCGTGTACTATATAAAATATCAAACCTATAGAATTAAGTAATAAAGATAACAAGCAATTAATCGAAATATAATCATCCTCATCAAGTAGGTAATCAATTAACGGTTGTGCATGGTTATAGTGCTGTCTGTCTGTCATAGTCGGAATACCTGGTCATTGTGTCGGGTCAAAGTTTGAAACGGTTTCTTCCTCTCGGCATTTACTGGGTCACGACCACTTTGCCACTTTGCCACTTTTGTACACAAACGAATTAACCTCTGTAAATATCATTTATCAGCGCTTTCCACTAAACGCTAAATTAATATCCGAAGCCGTGGTGTTTTAGAACGCGTTGATTTATTACCGCTAAAGGATTTTTTTAAAATTTTTGCAGCTTGCAGAATGACATATGGTACGCTCGTTTCATTGCCTGGTAAAGTGTGCCGTGATTTTTATATTTTATATAGTAAAAGAGGACATACGCATTTTACACTAACTGATAAATATCTGTGTTAGGTTAATAAATAATATGTCTTTACATTTAAAACGTGTTTGCATTATTTGTGATCTGCGAGAGTTAATTTTTATAACCGTTTTTTAGGTCATTTATATATTCGTTTAGTGAAGTGGTCAATATATTTTCAACCTTAATTTCTAGATTCCTGATTTGGTCATTTATTTTACCGATTTGATTCGATGCATTTGCTAAAATATCGTAGTAAAATAAATATAATAAAACGTAAACAATATGTTGAGCAAAAACGATAAAAAATAAGTAGTATTAGGTAATAAATATTACTGAAAGTTGCTCGACCAACTGGCTCAATCACTTGAAGGAAGTAAAACAACAGTTTGGAATCAAGGTCGAGTTAAAAAATGAAATTAAATAATTCAAAAAAGGCACCGGATTTGAAGAGCTCTTGAAAATACGGATATTTCCAAAATAGATACAAAAGAGAACGTTTGCCTTACGGTCGTTAATTCAGAGAGCAAACCGCAGCGTTAGTGATCTTGCAAGAAGTTAGGACCTTAACCCTCAAACTTCTCAAAATCTTCAAGCATCCTAATTCTGTGTATAGCCAAAGAACAAGAGTACAGGCTGAGAGTACATGAAGATTATTAAAACCACTGTTAACCCTAATAAAATTTAGTCTTCTTCTCGGTTTTAAAACGTTCTGCGACGTTGTCCGATACCCGCCCTCCATCCTCTCCTATCTTCCCATTGCCCAGTCTCCAGGTTTCTCTCGCTCATAGCTCTTGAAATTCCTTGCTCTCATTTTCTCTTCGGCCTGCCTCTTCTGTTTTTCCCTAGAGGTCTCCATTCTAGGGCTAGGTTTGGTATTCTTGTTGGCTGCATGCGCTGGACATGTCCATATTAATTGCCGAGTTTGGATTTCCTCGATTATGTCTTCTTTGAGATCTATGTTTTCCCTTAGTGCATCGTTCCTGATTTTATCCAATCTGGATACCCGTAGTGATCTCCTTATAACATCCATCTCCACTGCTCTAAGTTTATTTTCCCATACCTTAGTTGTTCTCCACGTTTCGCATCCGTATAGTAGGTTGCTCTTAATCATCGTGTTGTATATATTTAACTTTCTCTTTGTGTTGATATCTTTACTCCACAGCAGTCCATTTACCGCGTTTATTAGCTTTTTTGCTTGTGCTATTCGTTTTCCTATTTCCATGGTATCCGTTCCTGATTCGTGGAACCATGCGCCCAGATATTTATACTCGCTAACCGGGGCAATTTGTCCATGGTTTTCTAAGTCTAGGTCTTCTGCTTTCCCGCCAATGCACCTATACTTGCTGTTCCCTATGTTCATGGTCATTCCCCATCTTTTGTATTCTTCTATGAGTTTACGGCTCATGTATTCCAGGTCCTGCTTATCCTGCGCTATTACGACCTGGTCGTCCGCAAATTGCAACGTGTATAGCATCGTTTCATCGGATAGGGGAATTCCCATTTTTCTACATTTCCTCTTCCATTGCTTCATTGCATGCTCAATGTAAATGTTGAACAATGTGGGAGAGAGGCAGCATCCTTGGCGGAGTCCCTTGCTGATATGAAAGCTTTCCGACAATTTTCCGCCTATATTTATCCTGCAAGTTGAGTTTTCGTATAGGTGTTTTATTGCATTTATAATTGTGGTATTAATGGATGATTGGTGTAGAACGTCCCATAATTTGTTGTGTGGTACGCTATCGTACGCCTCGGCTAGATCCACAAACAGCAGATGTAGTTCTTCGTAGGTGTTAGTTTTCTTTTCTATAATTTGTTTCAGTGTAAATAGGTTGTCGTTGCATGATCTTCCTGCCCGAAAACCTGACTGTCCTTCAGATATGTGGGGTTGCTCCTCTTCTATCAGTTCCCTTAGTATTCTGCCGTAGAGTCTGCTAAGGGTGCTAGTAACGGCTATGCCCCTGTAATTGGAACAATCTTTTTTCGATCCCTTCTTATAAATTGCTGTTATATGCGACTCCTTAGCTTCTTCCGATATTGGTTCTCCGTTTACCCATTTTGTGAACATTGTGGCTAGTTTGGTATACAGCTGTTCCGTCCCATTTTTTACAAGCTCGGCCTGCAGTCCTCCTGGTCCCGGTGCTTTGTTGTTTTTAAGCTGCTTGGCTGCTTTCATAACTCTCTCGTTCGTTATTGTTATCGGTTCGCCGTCCACTCCTACTCTCCCCGGAGACATATTTTTGAATTCTGTCCGTTCTTCTGTAAGAAGATTTTTGTAGTATTTCACCCATTCTTGCGTTGGGATAATTTGGATTAAAGCATGTCCGGTCTCGTTGGTTTTGAGGATTTTTACGAATTTCCAGGCCTCGCTGCTGATGAATTTCATCATCTGAAGCAGAAGGGTCCTGTGTGGAAGAACACTCGCTGAACTCTGCTTGTAAGTCCTGTGACCAAAATCTTTAATTTTTGTTTACCGTATTTTAACAGGATATTGTAAATTAAAAATGAATGAATGAATCTCTAAAAATATTGAATATACGCCTAAATTAGGGCAAATAATGGTTAAGAGAACATAGAAAATTCTTAAATTCTTCGCTGGGCTTTTTACATATTTGTATATTTCATATTAGTCTATTAGCCTCGCAAGTCATACTCTTAAAGAAAATAAATAGATTAATTTGCTATTGTATTTATTGCTACCACATTGAATACATTTACTATTTTCTTGACACATGATTCTATAAAGCGGCAACATCAAGTAAAAGTAATATCAAAAAGCCGAGTAATGAGAATTTTCAAAACCTCGAGAATAAACCGCACCCGACTGAAAATTCGTTTTGACAATCGAATAAATAATTCAAATTTAGAGCAAAAAAGGTGTACATATATGATAAGATTTGCCAGAAGGCCAGATGCCTTACGTCTACTAGTTCGGAAGGCACCTCGCAGCGTTAGTCGATAAATTGGCTGAGAGACAATACCAGAACACACGATCTAAACAACACTTTCCTTATATAGATAATTGTTTAGATCGTGTGTTCTGGTATTGTCTCTCAGCCAATTTATCGACTAACGCTGCGAGGTGCCTTGTGGAAAGCTGTTAGCACTGTTAGAGCCTTAATTCTGCAGATCGGCCTCGCCATAATTTGTACAACCAGAGCACAAGAGTACACACCGACTAATAAAGCAACTGTTAATCCCATAAAGTTCATTCTTCTTCAGAGGCCATATTTAAAGGCCATACTAACAAAATATTCAACGATATGGAGACACACAAAATTCTACTACTATTAACTGCTCTATGCTGATGAGATTCAAACTAGATAGAAACCTGTATGTTTTTGTTGACAGGAAAATAATAATTCTATAAGAAATGTAGTAGGAAGGCATTGAAGCATAACACAGTAGCCTATTAGCCTCGCCAGTCATACTGTTAAAGAATGTTTAAAAAAATAAATGGAACAACTTGCTATTGTACTGTCAATTTGATAATATGACCATAAAAGAGAATTACCTACTACCTTGAATCGACTCTTCTTCAGCCACATTGAATAGATCTACTATTTTCTTTACGCTTTATTTTACAAGGAGATAACGTCAAGTCGCAGTAATATTCAAAAACCGATTAATCCGAATTTTCGAAACCTACAGAATAAACCGCACCATTAACAAACTGAAAATTTATTTTGGCTATCGAGGGAATATAAATGAAACTGTTGTATCATTTCTTCACACTTTATTAACGGAACCTTAAAAACAAACCATAGAGGGTAGAATTAAGATTTGAAGCTGTCTTATTACAAACCTAATATAATAAGGTGGGCATGCATGGTAAGATTTACCAGAAGGCTTGCATTAACGCCATTAATTCGGATGTGATCTTGTTAGAATTTTTAAGATCTGATCAACCTTCTAAAAATTTACAAGCGCCTTATTTCTGCAGGTTTGCACACATCGTAACGTGAGAACAAGAGTACATGCCGAGAGTACATGACGTTTAGTAAAGCCACTGCTAATCCTAAAAATTTAGTCTTCTTTAAAAGGCCATATTAAAAGGCCACACTCATTAGAACTCCCTACAAAAACGTAGAGTTTATCTGAGACGAAAGAAAAGGTTAAATCTCCATCTCTGTTTTTGTATACTTTGTATTAGCCTCGCTAGTCGTACTCTTAAAGAAAATACATGAATTAAGGTGCTATTGTATTTATTGCTGTCAACTTAATAATATGACTATGGAGGACGTCAATTCAAGGTAGGATTATGCTTTACACACATGGAACAGAATTACTATTTTCTTGACGCATGAATTTACAAAGAGATACATATCATCAAGTACATGTTGTATCAAAAATCGGGTAATAGGAATTTTCAGAATCTATAGAAACGGTAACAGAGGTTGGGGGGGGGGGATGGGTTGTACCATGCTAGGCAAAAATAATAGAAGTTGTGGGGTGCTTCCTGTTAACCTCCTACTTCGCTCAAATGATGAAGTTTATACTTTCAAACAAATTGTTACTCACCCGTACACACAAATAGATTTGAAATATATATTTCAAATCTCTCTCAAAACCCTTTAAATTAAATATAGATTTAATTTAAAGGGTTGCAAAATGAAAACTTCATTAAGTCGTCAACAAATAAATTATTTGATTTATTCAAAGACATAAACAATTGAATCAACAAACAACAACTAATAAAAAAAAACTATCTATGAACATTAATAGAATACCAAAAAAATACGAATTACCAAAATAAAATGTATAACAATTAGAACCAAATAAGATTTTATACTCGCTTATATAAAAATTTAAAAAAATGATGCGACGTTGACTTAATTAAAAAAAAATTAAATAATGAAGTTGAAATTCTACGACGACGAAAGAAATTATGATTAATTAAATGCAAACCCCTCTTAACAAATTTAGAATCACTGTTCAAAAATCTAAAAACCACTAACAAAATTTAATCAACCACTCTTCAAAAAAACCACTAGTCAAAATCTAATGAACCACTCGTCAAAATCTAATGAACCCAGTGGGTCTTGACTCGACAAGCGGAGTACCAGTTGGTACGTCAATAATCAGAGGAGATCGTTACAGAAACATGCTTTCTGATTGATTTTTGCAGTTGTGGATGAAAATAACGATCAATTCAAAATAATAAGTCTTATATTATGACTTGTCCTTCTAAAAAAGCTTCAGGAGTTTTACTTTACTACCGAACATCGAATTAGGGCGATTCCAAGAAACATGGAATACAATACTAATCTCGGAGACCATTCCCAGTAAACAACGCAGAATCTAAAGAAAATAAAGTACGGCGAACAATTGTAGAAAGTGGAAAGTGGAAGAAAATTACAACAAACATTAGTGTCATTCACTTTTAGATACCAGTAAGATTAGGGCTTTTATTTTACTAGATATCTTATTAAAACCAACAATGTAGATAATTCGAACTGTAAGAGGAAATTGTACTAATATTAATAATAAAATATGCAATTTTACTTTGTTACATGTAACGCATATAATTTATCTCAGATATTATGTCAAGAATGTTATAAATAATAGAAAATCTGATGAAAATGAAGAAAATCAGAACGATTAAAAAATGTACAAAATGACTAGATTATGACGGAAATACAAAAGGAAGAGTAATTCTATCTTAATATCCTTGATGAAATGATAATACTGGAGGTAAATGCAGAATATTATTCAGAAATAAAATCTTACTGGACTCTGTGAAACTCTTAAGTTTATACATTAGACCGCTAAATAGAATATTTTAAAAAATAAATCAAAGGACCAGAAAGAACGCGGACAGTTTATCATCCCCACGAAAAAATATTAAAAGATTCACAACAGATATTAATATGGACGTTTAGGTACCTGTTAAACATTAAAATAGACTTAAGGAATAATGTTCAATGTAAAAAAAGACTTTTATTGGCATATCATAATCCATTAAACAAAACATCTTTCTTACAAGCTATTTACAAATCCACCCCAACTAAGCCCCCCCCTTATACCTTCTCTTCTCGTTTCTCTCTCCCTCCCCAACTTCTCCAAAGTCCTTACCCCCGCCCCATCCTCTCTCATCCACTCCATCACCCTTCTACTCCTTTTCTCCCCCATCCATTCCTCCTTCACCCCCACGCATTCCTCCGCCAAGTGGCTCCACGTATCCTTCCCATGCTCACACAATAAAAACCTTCCATACTCTTCCCCCATCCATATCTTCCTTCCTCTCTCCTCCGATCCACACCTCGCCCTTGCCACAATCACCCTATCTTCTCTACTCCATCCCCTCTCTATCAAATATTCCGGTACTCTTCCATATACCTGCCAACTCCCATACATTGTACTCGCTTCTCTCTATACACCCTTGCCTTTCCTGCCCTTCCACCTCCTTCCCTTTCTCCCTCACTCACCCATCCACCTTCACCCCGTTCCCTAGACATTACATTACTTTCGCCTCTGACATACCTACCCTCTCATACATTTTCCTCCTCTCACCCCTCCATCTACCCTCACCCCCACCCGCGCTTGTCAACCATATATCCTTCACCAATCTCTCTTCCCCCAATCCCCACAATCTCCTCTCATACCTCACCACTCTCACCATTGCCTCGCACTCTAACCTCTCTCTATTCGTCTCCTGAAGCACTATGTAACTGGGAGTGGACCTTTCCACCCCCAACATGCGCCTTAGGAACCACATCTGCTCCCTCTCTATACATTCATACCCTCTCGTCCCCCATACTTCCACTCCATACATCAGCACCGATCTCACACACACATCCCATATCTTACACGCCACCCTCACATTGTTCCTCATCCACTTCCCCCATACCATCCCCCAAGCCTTCCTCGCCTTACTCTGCACCCACATCACCTGCTCCTCATATCCTCCCGTCCCTTTAAACCAAAACCCTAAATACTTAAAACTTTTCACCCTCTCAATAATCCCCCCCTTCCATTCCAATTCCTTCACCTTCCCCTCCCTCCCTTTATTCCTGAACCTCACCCATTTCGTTTTCTCCACATTCACACTCATTCCTCTCCTATCCATGAACCTCTCTGCCCTTTTCAACATCTATCTCATTCCCTCATACTCTTTCGCTATCAACACCATATCGTCCGCATATGCCAGCATCCATACTTTAGTCTTACCTATCACTACTCCTCCCGCCTGCCCTTTCCTCTTCACCTCTTCCATCTCACTCATATATATATTGAACAACAATGGGCTCAGCAGCCTCAATACCTCCCACGTCCTGACACATTCCGACACCTTCGACCCCACTTTCGCCACCACCCATGTCTCCTCGTACACTCTCCTCACCCACTCAACCATCCCCTCACTCACCCCTCGCCTCCTCAAACACTCTATCAAATTCACCCTCGGTACCGAGTCATACGCCGCTTTCAAGTCCAAAAACACCGCATACATACATCTTTTCTCTTCCATCACTCTCTCTACCATTCTTGCTAGGGTAAAGACTTAGTCCCTTGTCCCCCTCCCTCTTCTAAACCCCCCCGTCCCCCCGCGTCCATGGTATTATCCCCTTCTCCTTCACCTCCATCTCCATACGATTTCTCACAATCATCATCGCTATCTTGTACCCAATACTCATTATCGTCACTCCCCTGTAATTATTCACCTCCTTCTCATCCCCTCCTTTATATACCGGGCACATCATTCCCACCCTCCACGTTTCAAACTCACCTCCCCACATCTTTTTCACTATCTCTCTGAATTTCTTCTTCCCCTTTTCCCCAATCTCCTTCCACATCTCCGCCTTTATGCCATCCCTTCCTGCCGCCTTTCCATTCTTCACCTCCTCGAAAGCCCTCTCCACCTCTTCCTCTGTGAACTCTTCTCCTCTTTCACCACATCTGCCCTCTCCAATCCCTCCTGGTACTCCACATCCTTCCCCGTATTTCTTTGCCCATTCTTCCAGCGATACCCGTACTTGTTCAAAGTAATGTGGAATGCAGAGGTCATTAATGGCAGAGGAAATAAACATAGCTAGTATATAGAATCGGTGAGAAGTCGTTTTAACACATTGCTATTAATATTGCTAGACTATTCCCCGAGTCTCACAAAGAAACATATTTTATCATTAGGTCGAAACCTATAAACGTTTCAAAAAACATTAACAATCGAGGAAATCTTGTTTAGTGTATGGGTATACCATTATGGACCAATCAAGATTTTGATAAAAACACAAGTAAACTTTGCTTGTATCACACACTTTATTTTTTTATTAGTGACATAATTTCGCTGGTTAATATTAGACTAGTTTGATAATGACTAGCTAAATTGTGTCGAAATTATAGTCACCGTGAAAATAAGTGAGTGAGTAATAAAAATAAAGTTTACTTGTGTTATTTAAAGTTATAAAAATGTATCACAAAGTAAAAGCGGTAAATTCACGAGAAACTCATCAACAGTATTAGTGGAATTCTGCATAAACACCTGAAACCACATGGGGTAGATTGAACCGATCCAGAGAAGAAGGCTTAATCTCCAAGAAGGATTAAAGCATGCCAGTAGTAAAAGGGGACTTCTCCTAAACCATCAGCACAAATTTAACCAGGCCGACATCATAATCGTAGTAATTTCCCGTAATTAATCCGGTATATATATTGTACAAATATTATTAGAACCTTACTATTATCTTTGATGATGAGCTGACAACTTCAAAAACGTGTCAGGACTACAAATCTAATTATAGAACACAACAAGTGTTTTTTTTCACCAAATAAAAAGTAAAAGCCTTTAGAATCTGTTATTTAAGCAATTTAAATCTAATATCTTTTACGCGTTATGAAAAATCCTTAAGATCAGCAAGGTGCGGATAAAAGGTTTACATACATAATTTGATGGTATGGTTGAATAATTGACTAAAACAATAAATTGCTATTTGTCGAAAGAATTTTCTGATAATCAAAGGAAACGTTATCTTTATTTACAAAATTTAAGTAATAGGCATTGTCTAAAATATCTCAAAAAAGGAATAAAATGCAACACATTTACTTACAAATAATTCAAGAAAATTCCAAAATTGGCATATCGCTTGTCTACGGAAGAAAATGGGTTTGAGTGGAAGTCCATTGATAATCAATTAAGTTCTCCTGTGACTACTAGATCATTTTTATATTTTAAATGAAAGGTATGTGCATCTTGTATTAGTTTTAAATTTTGTAACAAGGAGTAGAAGACAATAAAGAATAAAAACTAGATACTTGCTTATCGATCAGCAGTCTATAAAATAACCGGATAGACTTCAGTAAACGTCATCAACATTCTTGTGATCTTATGTACGTCTGCTTACCTGAAAAAAGAGGATAAATTAAATAAATGCCAAATAACATTTAACAAATAAACGATTGAATGAAGAAAATTTATGATGTATGTGGATAATAGCTGTTATCATAAAAAAGTATAGTATGGTTGTTCAGTTCACGGCGATTTGAGGACCATCTTCTAATTGCAAACGTAATGGTAATTAGAGAAACAACTACCGATGTAGTAAACTGTTTAAATTTAAAAACCAAAATAACGTAAAACGAATGTTGTTCATATCATTTGTTTACTTGTTTTGTAATACCGTTTTTATGTATATTTGCATATTTAGCATACATTGTTTTGGATTCAAGTACCTACAAATATTATATCTTATTTCGCACAGTTTAGAAAAATAAAAAAGATAAGTACTCTTTATGGTGCTGTATCTCGCTTATTTTTTATCCGATTTTTATAAATAAAACATCAAATTAAACCATTTTTAAAAGACTTTAATAGGATCTGAACTGTTATTTTTTCTCGCACCCAGTTTTTGACAAAATACGATCAACTTTTTTTTTTAACTGAATATATATTTTTATTGATTCGCAAGGAGATTTTTTTCTTAATATAAAATTGTAGACAAATTTATCCATACATCAAACTTAAGTCGAGAAATTGATGATTAAAAGAATAAATAAAAAGTCAAGTATCCCTTGTAAAAAATATACAGACCCTATTTTAAATGTCAAAAGTGACAGTGACAGCCATTGATACAATACTGCAACGATTTTTAATTATTTCATAATTAAAATGTTGCAATATTTCAAACACTGTACTAGAATTTTGTGCTTCTACAGAAATCGTTTTTCAGTTTTTGAAATCTTGCAACATTTTTATTATGAAATTATTAAAAATCATTGCAGTATTGTACCAATGACTGACACTGTCACTTTTGACATTTGGAATAGGCTCTGTATATTGTTTATTATGGGTATTTGATTTTTAATTTTTTTTTAATCCTCAATTTCTCGACTTTGGTTTGATGAATGGATAAAATCGTTTACAAATTTAGATTCAGAAAAAAATCTCCTTGCGGATCAGTACAAAATATATATACAGTGCAATTTGAAAAAAAAAAGTTGATCGTCTTTTGTCAAAAACTGGATGCAAGAAAAAATATCAGTACAGTTCATATTAAAGTCTTTTAAAAATCATTTAATTTAATGTTTTATTAATTCAAATCGGATCAAAAATAAGCGAGATACAGCACCAAAGATTTTTCGTCAGTCACCCTGTATATCGATCAATTAATGATCTAAAGAATTCTCCTGTAACTAGAAATCAAGAAATGAGCTATTCCAAAGTTATATTTTTGATTGGTGTACTGATTAAACTGATTAAAATGTTTACCAGTATAGAAAAATCTTCGAGGTCGAAATAAAATCAATTGACCATTCGGTGTGCAAGACATTAGCTGGTTAATATCAATTTAGAACAAAATTATAATAATTACTGTTATTTTTAAATTATTGCAAATAATTGAAGTGATAAAGACTAAAATATGATACACGACATATAACTGATCAGATTGTATTTTCAAATTATGCTAAGAAGTTATTAGGTACATAGAATTTGCGAAACCTAAGGCAACATTTGTTTACCTTTACATGTACAATTTTTAATGAAGGAGATACGATTACTTTGTTTTACCACGCTATTTTAAATAACACATGACTTCAGTTTCAACTAACAGCTAGTAATTATCAAACAACAACAAACCTATTTATAAAAATCAATTAAATATGGGCTAAACTGCTTTGTATACAACAATTAAACATTTATATTTTTTATTAACCTCATAAAAACTGTCAATGCTAAGCAAATCATAAAATAATTTTGCGATTAATTTATATATAGCATTATTCGTATTGAAAAATGTAACTATTACATAGTTATAAAACACTTACGTATAAGTTAAGTGTAATGACGACTCATCTTTTAGTATAATACCGTGCATAATCCTTCCTTAATTAAACGGATAACGCGTCGTTTTAAGGAAGCCCCCAGTGGTATCATCTCATGGAATTATTCAAGTAATCAGCAAGCAAGAAACGCGAACTTAAACGAGAAAGGAAGAGGAAACGCGCACAAGAAACAACGAAACAAATCGCAGGCGGATTGAGCTGGAGGAAATTGTTTAACTTTTGATATATACGTCCTGCAATTACCATTAGACATTCAGAGAATGCCCCATCGACAGCCGGCCAAGGAAATTCACAATTGATTTGTGCCCCCCTGCCCATACAGAAAAATGTATATAAAACTCTCAAGGCCTGTCTCCGCGAACTTCCCGACTTCTTAAATCCTCTCTAGTCTCGCTGAATATTAAGAGTTTGGCGTGTGACCGTGCATTTTAATTCGAATTATTTTTTGTTGCGCGACTCCTCTTGTAATGTACTTTTAAAATTATAACAATAAGGTAGCAGGGTGGCGTACGGAAGATACAATGTAAATAACAAGTAGCTCTGTGTAGGAAATTTTAATTACCAAGATGTTTTATTAAGTATTAATAAAGGATCTTGTAGAATAAATACTGCTTCAGTATGTATCTTTGATGTTATTCCAAAACAGTAATGGTGATAGTAACTTCCTTTGTAGTTTTATTGTTTTTATCCTTTATAATAATTATCAATTCACCCGCAAAAATATTAGAATTATTATTACATTTTACATTACAATAAAAAAATATTATTGTTTTTTATTATTGCCAACTTTTGTCGCAAGTTCGTCGCGTGAACACGTTGTTTCGGTTACTCTTAAATTAATTGCTATTTTACATGGTATAAAGTAGTGCGATTTGAATCCTTCTTCACCCACACTTAGCTTATCCCTTATAGTTTCGGAGTGTGTAATTATCTCGTCGATTTACAAACCAATTATCGTGTAATAAATATATTTGCGATTCCGTTTACCGTTAACGTTAAACGAAAAAAAAATAGTTTGATAGTGTTTTATTTGATTTCGTGAACTCTCGCTCGCTGTGTAAATAAACTTTAGTAAATATTTACAAAATGAAATGTATAAAATGCGATCAAATTGTCCCGCCCGATCAAATTAAGGCAGGAGCCTTAAAGTGTCCATCATGCTCCGGATGGTACCATATGGATTGCTCCGGAATCGACAGTGATTACAGAGATTACTATCTGTCTGAAGCCAAGAAATCTGATGGTGATAAGTGGTTATGCAATAACTGTTGTGACCCGTTAACTACAGATCCATGTACTTCAGAACTGGAAGCAGCAATTGATAAGGTACTAAAAGTTCAAATAAAACAATTTAAAAATGAATTATTGAAGACAATCTCAATTGAATTGAATAAAATTCATGCAAATATTGAGGCTGTTGTGCAGAAACAAGTGCAAATGCAATCCGCGCTCAACGAATTAGAAATCAAATGCAGTGGAACGGTGACAGAAGAAGTGTATAAAGAATTAGAAGACCGTAGACGGCGCAGCAATAATGTAATGATTTTTAATCTCCCCGAATCTAAAAAATCAAGTGTGGATGAAAAGAAACATAAGGATAGAATAACAGTTGATAATATAATTGCTGAGTTAGGCATGAACTTGAAACCGGTGGACGTATTTAGAATTGGGAAAAAGGTTAGTTCACCGCGCCCTTTAAAAATATGTTTTTCACGAAGGCAGGAAGCTGTTGAGGTTCTTAAGAACAGCAGTCGTATCGCAAATAAGGAAATTTACCTCAAAGCAGATTTAACTACAAATCAAGGTGTTTATTTAAAAAAACTAAGGGAAGAATTAAATACACGCAAATCTAATGGCGAACCAGATCTTACCATTCGATATATAAATGGCTCCCCCACAATCATTTCTAGTAAAGCGAAAAAAAACTGAAAAGTGTAAATGTTTATTTTCATAACGTTGGAGGCTTTTCGCGTAATTTACTTGAGTTCTCATTAAAGGTTGCAACTTCCGATTACGATGTCATAATCATAATAGAAACGTGGTTGTCAGACAAAATTTGTGACAGTGAAATTAGTGTTCCTAACTATTATGTTTTTAGGGCAGATAGAACCTCTCTAACAAGTCATAAGTCAAGAGGTGGGGGTGTTTTAGTGTTAATTAAAAAAGAAGTTAAGTGCGCATTAATTCCTGTCTCGGTTAAGAACGTCGAACATTTATTTGTTGACTTAAATATAATTGATAAAAACTATCTGATCGGGGTAGTGTACATTCCACCGGAATCACCGATTAGCCTGTTTGATTCCCACTGTCAAGGCGTTGAAGAAGTTATTAGCAATAATAAAATTGATGAAGTTCTTTTGTGCGGGGATTATAATTTGCCGTCGGACAACTGGAAAAATGATGATATTGGTGTATTTTAGTTTTTTAAATCTTAAGCAAGTTAATGATATTCCTAATGAGAATAATGTGTTTCTTGACTTAGTTTTTAGTAATAATGATAACGTTTCCTCTAAATTAGCCGATGATCTACTCTGTGAGAATAAAAAGCACCACCGGGGCTACAACCTCGTTCTCAACTGTGAAATTGTTAATGAGTTTGCTTACTGCGATTTAATAATCTACGACTTTAAAAATGCTAATTATAATGCGAATAACTTAATTTCCAGTGTTATATGGACCGACTATTTCAATTCATGCCTAGATGTCATTAGTGCGGTAGATGTTTTTTATTTATTATTATACGTTATAATAGAATTATTTGTACCAAAAAAGAAGGTTCACTGTGAAAGCAAATTTCCAAAATGGTTTTAACTATGCATTAATTAATTTGATTAAAGCTAAAAAAGTTGCTCACAAAACATATAAAAATTCTAATAATTATTCAGATTACTTAATATTCAACGACTTCCGTCAAAAGTGTAATTCCCTAAATATAGAGTTGTATGCAAATTATATACGTAAAATTGAGGATAACATTCATTATAACAGCAATAATTTTTGGAAGTTTGTACAAGATCACAAAAATACGAAAAGGCTTCCCCTAAAAATGTCATTAAATCATATTAAAAGCAACAATTTGAAAGAATCTGCTGATTTGTTTGCCCAATATTTTGGGAGCGTGTATTGTGAGAGTGATACATCGGGTATTTGGAGTAATATTAATAATAACGTTCAATGCATTGATCCCTCTATCTCTTTCGCTATTGATTTTATGTGTGTATTTAACGAACTTATTAATTTAAAATCATCCTTGTCATGTGGGCCAGACAACATTCCGTTTTTATTCCTTAAAAAATGTGCATATACTATCTGTTTTTCCCTTACTATGCTTTACAATCTCTCTCGAGATCAGCAATGTGTGCCTCCCGTCTGGATAAAGAGCTTTATTACACCCATTTTCAAAAGTGGTGATCACACCGATATAAATAATTACCGTGGAGTCTGCATTCAAGCTGCTATACCAAAAGTACTTGATAGTAAACAATTGAAATGGACATTAAAAAACATAATAATTGATGAGCAAAATTACCTTTCGGAGGCGTTCGATAAAGTTTGTCATAACGTTCTGGTGCAAAAATTGCGTTGTATTGGTTTTCCTGATAATGTCATTAATTGGATCAAGACTTTTCTCTCGGATAGATATCAGATGGTAAAATTGGGCAACTGTATTTCAGCAGAATTTAAGGCCACCTCTGGGGTACCACAGGGTTCCCATGTTGGTCCAATTTTATTTAATGTTTTTGTTAATGACCTTTCAAGCGTTATAAAGCATAGTGAACAGTTATTATATGCCGATGATTTGAATTTGTATCATACTGTAAAATCTGAGTCTGATACTGTAAATATTCAGAATGATTTGAATAATCTATACGAATGGTGTTTGTTAAATAAATTATTTTTAAATATTAATAAATGCAAAACTATAACTTTTAATCGAAATAAAACAATCATTCAAAGCAATTATCATATAAATAATATATTACTTGAACGAGTATCTGGCATTAATGACCTGGGAGTTTATTTTGAAAAGTCATTGTCATTTAAAACTCACATTTTGTCAATAGTGAACAGAGCTAATAAGATGCTGGGCTTCATTGTGCGAATCTCCTCTGACTTTACTGTTGGCACTTTGAAGATTCTGTATTGCACCTTTGTTCGTTCGATTTTAGAATACGCGGCAACAATTTGGTACCCATATCAACAATATTTAATTAAGGCATTAGAAGGTGTCCAAAATAAATTTTTGCGAATTGTAGCTTTTAAATTAAACATTAGTCGCCTTAATATTAACTATAATGTATTACTGCTAAAGTTAAACATGGTGACATTACTTTTTCGTAGGAATTTATTTGATATGTGCTTTTTATATAAGTTACTTAATGGATATACTATTTGTCCCCCTCTTCTAAATTTGATTAACTTTTGGTATCAAAGTGGTGGAACCACTACTAGATCCAAAATACTTTTCAGAGTAAAGTTTCACCGGTTTAATTACTCCACCAATAAACCATTATCCAGGTTGATACACACAGCCAATTGTCTATTGCCTTCTTCAAACTTTGACCTGTTTACACACAACTTTAGATCTGTCCGTAGGGCACTTGCTGTTATGAATCTAGATTTTAATTTTGTATAGTTGTTTATTTAGTTTTAATATATTTTTCGTTTGTTGTTGTAATCGCGATGAATTTATATAGCAGGATTAATTTAAGTCACTACATTTATATTTTGTTAGTTCATATTAATTTTGTAAAAAGAGGAAACTCGTTAATAAATAAATAAATAAATAAATTAATTAATTAAACTACAATGCATTTACGCTTATTGCTAAGCAGTAAGAATGAGGATTTTGTGATATTTCGAGTTAGGTCCAGTATGTTAAAGGGTCCAAACATTCCCTACAATTCAGCACAAACATGCATTTCTGCTTCTTGGAAATTCGTTGATTTGAAGGAGAGGTATAGTTTATTGCCATCTGCATACGCATATAGCCAAAGCAGAATTTTAATTGATCCAGGTTGTTAGATACATAAATCATGAATAAGAGAGGACCAAGAACAGAACTCTGTAGGACCCCCTGTGATATATTTAAAATGATCGATCTTTTTTTATTGAGCTGAATGCTGAATGAATGTTTTCGTTCGCATAAATATTTATATGATTATTTGATAAATAATTCGTTTAGGCCTATATGTTTTAGTATTAATGCTAGAGTTTCATGGTTAACATTATCAGAAACTCTACTGTAATCCAAGAAAACTAATAGAGTTAGTTATTCCTTATCAGTATCTTATAGGATGTCATCAGAGATGTCAGCAGAACTGTCTTTGTTAGTTTATTTAAAAGATTGGCAAATTACTAAATCCATTGATGATAATAATACAGTCTGTTAATAACTGATTAGTGTATTACTATCGCATTTACTTATTTACTTTTTTATATCTTTGGTCTTCTTTCTTAAAAACTACATAAAAAACAAATTACAAAAACACTCGTAAAATTTTGTTCGAAAAAAGCACGGGCGGAGTTCATAATAGATTATGTTCTGTCACTCAAACCCCTTGGTAACATGATGTTGGATGGACTGCGATCTTTGTCCACATTTGGGAGCTTTTATTTTGTCTTTAATTTGTTTTTATATCTAATTTTTATGAGGAACGAGTTATATTTTAGTTTATAATAGAAACCATCTGAATAACAGAAAATATGCATTTACATGTACATAAGCATCTTATAGCTTGGACGATATAGAATCATGTCAAAGTTATTTTAGAAATTCACAGATATTGTATGATCCAAGATATACTATTTTTAATGAACTTATAGATAGGACTGAATTTGAATGATGGCCAAGATTATGTTAAATTTGACGTCATTGATCGATTGTGGTTTATTGCCCTTTCAAAAATAACCATACTCTCAAATCAACTATACAAAATATCCAGAGTGGCGTATGTTCTGATTCATTCTATTGGAATTACATATCAATCACATTTATATCATTTAGTTCAGGGCCAGAAAAATAATTATCATCATCTGTGACACTCGCCGTTGATCAGCATGCTTTTCAAAGACTATAATTTTGTCGGTCAAAATCCGAATAAAATAATACTTTCTTGTAGATGTAATGAAGATAACGGTGGCAATCGTTATTATATTGTAGCCAATTGTCAGGAAGAAATTAAATCCTTATCACAACAGGTAATAATGAGAATACTAGTGTTTAATTGGGAATAATACATTTGCATGCACTGCTCAACAAAATTCAGAAGTGTAATAATGTAAAGTACAAAATTATACACAACACGTTTTCTGAAAATTACTTTACAGAGTACTTATGTTTTATAAAAATAAATACAACTTTATATTTTGAATTTTGGAGGCGTTCACTTCGTAGTACATTTTCAATGAATATCAGAAAAACGTTTAACTTTTTTATACTACTTTTTATTTTTACACAATACTTCGTGACTAGTTTCGAATTATACAGTAATCACTTAGCTTGATAATTATTACTGTGTAATTTGAAACTAGTCACGAAGTATTGTATAAAAATAAAAAGTAGTATAAAAAAGTTAAACGTTTTTCTGTTATTCAAATACAACTTTGATTTTGGAACCATTTTGAAGATAAAACGCATCATCTATTAACACTAGCTCATCGTCCTCGGGTTGATTTACTTTTGGCGTTTCGACAATATCTCTTGCGTATCCTCATCACTCGAAATCGTCATCGTTCGTGTCCATTTTCGAATATTTATCACTTTGTTCCTGTGTACGTTCTCCATTAATTTTTAACAAATTTCTCATAATCCAATCCACACAACTTCATCTCATACATCAGCGCTGTATCATTCGCCTCCCCATGCACACTTTTTCTATTTGTTTCCTGGAACAGCATATACCCAGGCGTTGATCCTTCAACCAAAGGATTTATACAAATAGTTCATTTATAGTTTTAAACAAAATCATCCACCTTTAACATTGAACCATCTACAATACCCAATTCTTAAATTCTTATAATTTCTTATCATTATTCATCTCTATTTCACCTTCTTCCGAGAAAATTACGACCACTCATTTTTCGTATTAAACAGCATTGGAAGAAATTATTTTAAGACGGTTCTTCAGAATGTCATTTTAAATCTTTCACTGTCATAATGGAGTTGTTGATAAACGACTGCGGCGAACAGAGAAATGCTATGTCTGTTCGCCGCAGTCGTTTATTAGCCGACTCAAATTACTTTTCCGCCATCAACTCGGTATTGATGGTCACTGACTAACGTATACAGTTTGGTATTTTTCATATAATCGAGGGCGATTCTGAAGGCTAAAAAGACCAAAATACCATTGCATTGGTAGTGGTAATAGTTTAGATGATGTTTCCAGCAATAGATTTGATATCAAATCTTGACTTCTGTGTGGTTTTGAAAATGTTACCTCTGACATTAGCACAATCTCTAACCAAATTGAGGGCAGGCTTGTCATCCTTATCCCAGGCAAGCATTTCCTTTCTTTCTGGTAAAGCATCTGCTTGAGAATAGAAATGCTAGAGCCAAGCACATATATGTAGAGACCACACCTCCATGTTTTTTTTTTGTGCACATTGAATTTTTATTCTCATCCTTGAGAACAAGCAGCATCCCAAAATTTTCCAATATTAGTTAAAATTATTCTCAAAGAACTTATTAAAAAGTTTATTGGCATCATAGTCACAATCCGGAGTTCATTTGTTGGTTGATGGTGTCTGTACATTTTTAGTTTCTGTATTGTTAGCCTCCATAGCATCTTTTCCAGAACAACCGGCTGTTTTAGGATCTGCAGTGTCTGGAGAAATATTTTGGTAGGAGTAATTTTACCCCAAGAGTTAATTAAATAAATTCTTGGTCCTAACAATGCATCACTTGGTCCAGACTCTGTGTTTCTAATTGAGCATCTTAGAAAAGTTTTCTGTGGTGGCTTCGGGTGCCATTCGTAGCACTGAGTGACGCCCTTTTTTAAAGAACTCAACCTGACCGGAGTAGACAGACATTCCTGATTCTATAAGGGGAACATCGGCAGCTAAACATATACGATTCACGAGATTTAGATGATGTTTCCAGCAATATATTTGATATGACATTATGACATTAGCACAATCTCTAGCCAAAATGAGGGAAGGCTTGTCATCCTTATCCCAGACAAGGATTTCTTTCTTTCTGGTAAAGAATCTACTTGAGAATATAAATTATAAATGCTTGAGCCAAGCACATATATCTAGAGACCATACGTCCATGTTTTTTTTAATGCACATCGAATTTTTATTTTCATCCTTGAGAAAAAGAGCATCCCAGTTGAAAGAAGTTGGCAGTGTTCTATAATTTTTCACAAATTTTACAATGTTAGTTAAAATTATTCTCAAAGAACTTATTGAAAAGTTTATTGGCATCATAGTCACAATCCGGAGTTCATTTGTTGGTTCATGGTTTCTGTACATTTCCAGTTTCTGTATTGTTAGCCTCCATAGCATCCTTTCTGGCACCATCGGCTGTTTCGGGATCTGCAGTTTTTGGAGAAACATTTTGGTCCGGGTCATTTTACCCCAATAATTGATTAAATACATTATTGGTCCAAAAAATGCAGCGCACTGGCCCAGACTGTGTGTTTCTAATTGTGCAACTTGGAAAAGCTTTCTGTTGTTATTTCGGGTGCCTATCGCTCCCACAGAGTGACACCCTTTTTAAAGAACTCTACCTGACCGGAGTAGACAGATATTCCTGATTCTATAAGGGGAACATCGGTAGCTAAACATATCCGATTCTCGAGATTCCGAGTGAAGCGGTTGTCCAGCGCGTTTAGGATAACAGTCGGAAGTGGTAATACTTGCTCAATTTTAATATCAGGATCCAATGAAAAATAGTTTCCCAAACAACTTTGGCTTTAGACTTTATCACATGTTTCTACCGAAAGAAATATTGTATCCAGTTCGATAATTTCAATACTTTTGAATCCAGAAAGGGCCAAGTTCTTCAGAATTTCACAGCCGATGCTGCTAGCACCGATTATTAGAATTTTCGTCGTAGGGACCAGCTCCCTGACTTCCTTTTTTAGAACACCGTCTTGGACAATTTCGCCATTTTGTGAGATGTCTCACACATGGTAATTTCTGCATCGTCACAAGTTGAATTTGTGAATCAACCGAGCTAACCAAAGACGCAATCGACTGCCAAGATGGATTCTCATAAACATGCATTTTGCAATCGTGGGGCAATTTAACATGAATGACATTACTGAACAGTAAACATAAAAGATTCTTCGATTAATCATCATTGAAGAATAATCAGTGGTTTATTATTTATATATTTTTAACGTAAAACAGCAGCTTTAGGGTTAACTCAACCTTAAACATGTAATTTTAAATCATTATTTGACTGTAAGGTGAAAGTATTTTTTAAATTTGTAAATAAATTTATTTAAAAAATGGATAGATTTTATTTTTAGAGCATGATCAAGGATAGTAGGAAATACTCTTAATTTACTTATTCGAACTAAACTGGGAACCCCGAAACATTCATTGGTGATGCTTAAATTTATAATAAAATAATTACAGCTCATATATTTATTATAATTATGGGTATTAGAGCGGAAATTTTTGTTCTTGGTGCCTCTGATAAAGATTTCCCTCGAATAAGCAATATAAGAAGGTTAACTGAAAGAGGGGCTGGGGCTGATTAAGCTGTTTATCCTCCTCTTACAGCTAATCTAGCTCATAAAATAGCTTCTTTAGATGTATTGGTTATGTAAATTTTTGAAACTTAATTTATGTGTTTAGGATTTATCATAGTAATAGAAATAATTAATATGCAAACATCTCAACTTGAAGGTAGAGCTTCTACAGCTATATTTTTTAATGTCCAGAAAGCTTTTGACTTTGTCTGGTATCAAGGCCTATTATACAAGTGCCACCTCATAAATATCCCACCTCATATCATTTTCATTAATCAACAATTTCTCCAATCCATAATTCATTCTCCTCTTCCTTTACTCCCGAACAAGAACTCCCTCAAGGCTCCCCTCTGTCACCTCTGTTATATAACATTTTTGTGCTAATGTCTACAACCCTGTTCTTATTTACTTTAATCCACCCAATACCCTATGCAATTTGCAGATGACGCTGCCCTAATCACACATGCTCCCACACTACCAAAAGCCCTTCAATTCCTCCTATTGACTCCCTTCAACGTTGATTTAAAAAATGGCGCAATAAAATCAATCCCAACAAATATCAGTTTCCAATTCCTTATCATCGCAGCAATAATTCACCTTACAGTCTACATTTTCCAAACTATGATTCCTCCCTCAGTTTCCGTTAAGTACTTGGGCATAACCATAGATCAAACAATTAATTTTAGAGAACATGTAGCCATAACAAAAAGCAAAATTACTTCTAGGGCAAAATGCTTTAGAATTCTAAAATACAAAATAAATGGTATCAATACAAAAGCAGACGTAAACATTTATAAGATGATCTGGCTTCTACTACTTTACTATGGTTGTGGCTTCTTCCAATCCCAACAATCCAATATCCCTTAATATTGAAGTTAGGGAGCGAGCATTCCTTAGTACCCTAACAAAACTCCACCATTTTCTTAATTCTTTACACAATCCCTATAATCAGCTCCTCTATGATACTACTTTAGTTATCCCCATCCTAGAACGCCTTCGATTTCTATCAGAAAAATTCTCCAAAAATCCTTTTAACTTCCAGATTATTCTTATATTGTCTTCCTAGAAATCCTAGTGTAAACCCTAAATTTAAAAATCCCAATTTAATCATAATAGATAAAAATGTTTTTCTTTTCAAATTTTTCAAGTGCACATTTACATTTATTTTCTTTGATGTGCGTTTTCTGCTATATTAGAATCTATGTTAATATATTTCTAATCAATGCATTTGCGTAATATTAATAACAACGATTAATTTCAGGAAATGTGCCAAAGGCCCAGATTCATCAATGACAATCCAAATGACGTTCTCCGTTTCGCTGTAGAATCTGGAGAACTGGGAGATCAGTGGCTTTTGGCAGCCGTTGCATCTTTAGCTCTTACGCCAAGATTTTTAGACAGGGTGGTGCCTCCCGATCAAGGATTTGACAACTCTAATGGTTACTGTGGAGTTTTTAGGTAAGTGATATTAGTTGTAATTATATACGGTTCCTCATATCAACAAAATAAACTGAAAATATATTCTACAAAATTTGTTTAATGTACTTTTATACCTTGTTTTGATAAATAAAAATCTTTTTCGATTTAAAGATATTTTATTACTCATATTAAGATGTCCAGACTTTTATTCTGAGCATTTAAACTTAGGA